>NSJW01000152.1:0-430347 GCA_019955255.1 Castanospermum australe
CCGTCGTTCGCCCAGAAACAGAAACCACTCTCTAAAAAAAAACCAACGAGTCGCACACTAAGCATAGCAATTATATCAATATCAAATGATTAATTGAATTTTTTTATTCAATCTTATAAAATTTCTCATTTTTTGTTTTGATTTAACAGAATAAGAATGGAAGAATTTTTTATTTTTTGTTTTTATCGAAACATGGAACCTTAAAGATAAGGAAAAGCTTATTATTCTTCGTTTACAAATATCCAAACTTTGATACCTAATACCCCATAAATAGTTCGAACTGTATAGGAACAATAATAAATTTTAGCTCGAATGGTTTGTAGAGGAACCCTACCTTCTCTGATCCATTCGACACGTGCAATTTCTTTTCCGTCGATACGTCCTGCAATTTGTACTTGAACTCCTTTTGTACCCGCCTGTTCAGTTAATTCAATAGCTTTTTTCATTGCTTTACGAAACGAAACTCTATTCTTTAATTGTCCGGCTATAAATTCTGCAAGAATATTAGGGTGTCTATAAGCATTTGCAATTCTTGTAATAGCAATGTTGAGTTTTCGGTTCACACAATTCAGTTTTTTTTTGCACATTCATCTGTAATTCTTCGATTCTTCGAGGCTTACCTTCTATTAATAACTTTGGAAATCCCATATAGATTATGACTTGAATCAGATCGATTCTTTTTTGAATCTTTATCCGTGCAATTCCCTCGACACCAGAAGATATTCTCATATTTTTTTGTATATAATTCTTGATACAATCTCGTATTTTTTTATCTTCTTGTAGACTCTCGGAATAATTTTTTGGTTGTGCAAACCAAAGAGAATCATGACTTTGAGTTGTACCAAGTCTGAAACCAAGCGGATTTATTTTTTTGTCCCATAATCCCCCACTACTATACATAAAATGATACGTCCTATTTGTGTACTTTCTTTTATTTATCTTTATCCATCCGGTTTTTTATTAAGCATAATATGGCACGCCTTTCATACTTTTTTGAATCTATAAATATATCTTTATGACTCATTGACTTAGTTCGTTGAAATCTATATTGTGACTAGCATTTGCTGCTGCAGAATAAACCAATTCAAAAATAAATGGAATAAGATACTCAACTCAATAAAGCATAAGTTCTAGTATCATAACCCTTTCGCCACAAATCTCATCAATTACTATTCGTGCTTTGTGTGTTGTGAACAGACATGCATATATGTTGACCTAAAGGTTATACTTCTGTATATTGGTTCTTCTTTATCATAAGGTTCTAGTGTTAGATTACATCAAATATTAGATCATAACAAATAGGTAACTTTTCTCAACCATTGTTGGAATTAATACAATCTTCTTCATGCCCCTTCTTTTTACAGAAGAAACACTTGGATTCCTTCTTAATTCCACCTTGGGGTGGTATTTACCTTCCCTTTTTCTTGGCTTGGCTGTGATCTTCCTTTCAGTTGTCATCATGGAACTCTCTCCCTGTTCCATTTGCAACCTCCCCTATTTTTGAACACACATGGTCAAGAGTTCATTAATAAACCATTTTTCTTTATGTGTATTATAAGATATCTTGAAGGGACTGTATTGCGGTGGAGAGTATTGAGAATGAAGTGCACAAGGAAGGAATCAGACATATCCACCTCAAGATTTTTCAACTGAGCCGCTATATCTCGCATCTGCATAATATGCTCACGCACACCTCTTATAGTAGTGAGCTTCATGGATGAAAATTTCATAATCAGGGTACTTGCCAAAGCTTTGTCCGAAGACTCAAATTGCTCATCTATGGCCTTTAGAAGTTCCCTGACATTGCTATGCTGCTCGATTGAACCCCGAATGCCAGCAGATATCTTAGTCTTTATGAACATGACAGAGAGACGATTAGATCGCTCCCATTTTTCATAAAGATCAACATCATATGGTTCACTATTTTCAGTAATCTGTGGCGGTTCATCTTTCCTTATAGCATAATCAATATCCATCCAACCCAATTGAAGAAGAATTCTCTCCTTCCAAATCTTGTAATTATCACCCCTCAGTTCGGGAATTTCACATTTGCATATCAGAGAAATTCACAGGCTGCATGACTGTGCAAATAATAAACGTACATGCTTACAATTTAAAATTTGAGACTAATAAACCATTTATATATCATGTTTTACCAATGTAAATCATGCTTGAAAATCATGAATCTAATGACATAAAATTTGTCTGTGGGCTAAAATTCTAATTCAATTAGATTCATATAGAACTTTATGATAAAACTGTATCAAATTATATTTTCCTAATTCTCTGTGGGTAAATTAAGAATATAACTCGATATTTTATCCTAATTGGTAATCAGATAAAATACAATAAAAATTCCTGTGGGGACAAAATTTATTATATTCACATATGATCAATTACAATTAATGTCATGTACCTTTATGTGACCTAAAGAGCTCTTAATATATAATTTAAATAATTAAATATGCTGTGGCTAATATCTAATTAATTAAATTATATAGGTCACTAGACATTAATTAATTTTCAAACATAAATTATTGTAATAAACCATAAGCAATAAATTAAATGCCAAGATATTCATGTTATTCATCTTAATATTGCATGTATAAATTGATGTTAATTAATACAGACAATGACATAATAACAATATAACCAAATGAATATTTATCACAAGGTAAAGCTTGGCATAATGGTATCACTCTCGGTTCTTTAGTTTTTTTTTTATTACAAAAACCAGCATTAAATACATACAGCAGCAACATCCATGAATTGTTAAAGTTGAAAGCATCAACACAAAATTCAAACAATTTTATTTTGTCTGTTCAAGATGACAAAATTTTTCTTTTCGTACAAAACGTGTTTTTAGAATGGTTAAAACTAAATAAAGCTGCAACTCCATACTAGAACGGAAGCGCAGCACAACTGGCAGAAGAGGTGCATTGTGCCACGTCCTGCGTTCGAAACCCAGCAGGACCAGAGACCTATTATTTTTGATAGCATCAAAACGACAGCAGAGGACCAAAACGACATGTCGTCGACCATAGACCAAAAACGACTTGTCGTTGACCTCAGAGTCTAAAACGACTTGTCGTTTTTGTCGTTGAAGAGAGAGCTCCGACCCAAAACGACTTGTCGTTTATGTCGTATTCAACCTCCAACTGGGTCACTTCGACCCGGTTCCGATCCGAAATTAAACCCGACGGTTTCTAACCCATTTTTACACCAAAATATACGTTTCATAACACATAATCGATAGAAATTCAATTTCCTAATGATTTTCTATTTGAGTTTTTTTATTAAAAACGTTTGAATTTCAAACACGAAACTAAAGTTTTCATGTTATAGAACATTGCCAAAAACTAAAAGACAAGGCAGAGGTATTGAAAAGCTCTGATACCAAATGTTAGTTAAAAAATCTAAATGATCTAATCATGCTTATAACACACTTCATAAAGCAATTAGATCAAATGCGGAAAAATAGGATCATAAATACCTCCGGCCATTGCTGTAATTTTTGAAGTTCCGAACTTTGGGTTTCAGTGGTGCTTCTAAGCTTTCACTCTCGTCACTTTAATGGTGTATGTCAGACTGAATACGAAAGCAAGCTCAGGACCCGAAACCATGAACACACATCCTCTTAAATAGCTTCTGCCCATCACAAAAGCAGTTGCGGACGTGCAACGAAGTGGGCGGTTTCTGAAACGATGAATGAACGCGAAATGCGGACATGGATGAACGTGGACCACCTTAAGACTTAGTCTTCGGATCTCCGGCCAACATTTCCGAAGATTACGTGAGTGGTTCTTAGAACCATTCAAACAATAAAACCTTTGCAAGTTGAGAGCTTTACTATACCTCTTCTTATCGAGACAAAAGAACTTACTAACATTGTAAGAAACTCTTCAGATTTAGAAAAAAGAGACGAGAGAAAAAACGATATAGATAAGCTCTTTGATTCTTTTAAACTAGTTGCGGTGGAGGCGTCTCCGAGTAGAATTGCATAGGTCTCAGTTTTGTATAATTAATTTTTTTTGGCTGGATAAAAGGAGATGACAAGCTGATTATTATGTTTCTTTGCTGTATATGCAGATATAGGAGGAATAGGGACCCCAAGAAGAAAGCAGGAGCTGTACAAAATGATGATATTCTTCAACATAATTTGTCACCTTTCATTCCTTATGTTGTAGATAATGGAAAGTACAGAAAGGGAAACATGAGCATTGTACAAGACGTAAAGAAATTCTATATCAAGTGATCAACCGGTAATGGTGCTTCTGCAGAAGTGCACGAAAAGAAATGCAAGTGCTGCTGACTTGCACACCGTGGATAAGGGAATCCCATATTTTCCTCTTCCAAACAGACCTTTCAAAAATGGCCAGTAGCACAATACCAAATACGAACTACAGATCAACTCCCCTGGCCCTGACGCTGACCCTGACCCTGACCCACCCTGAGCTGGTGCTGGCGGTTGCAACCCCATCAACTTGATAACCAACGCTGTCAACTGCAGCAGCAAAATGGTCGTGCCCGGCACAAAAACTGGTGACTCGTCGAAGGTGAACCTTCCAACATCTGCATCAATAACGCCATTATCGCCGGAAGTTCTGGGTTCCTTCTGTGTTATTTCGAAGACTGTGTCGGATATCCCCAAGAGCTTAACCATGGCACTCAAAAATCCGAGAAACCATGGATTCATGGTTATTATTCTGCCCATTCTCTGGTTGTTCCACCATGTTCGGATCGACAACCCAGTTGCAAAGTACTCTAATAGGGTATATACGTTGTAAATCACAAAGAGAGAAACGGGAATCCATAGTCCAAGTCCCTGGAATTTCATTTCCACAATTACAATGAGACAATATAAAAAGAAAGTGAAAAGAAAAAAAAAAAAAGACTAAGACAGTTTGTATATTAAGCTCCTAATTCGGGGATCCTTTATAACCCTGCCACTAAATTAGTAATTTTAAGTATGGAGACATTGCATTGAAATGTTTATATGCATTTCACTTAATGTATAAGTGATAGATAATATAATATAATTAATATTATTTATTTTTATATAATATTTAAATAAAATACTTTGTCATACTATTTTATTTTACACAATTAAATAGTGTTCTGTGCTTACCGTAGGCAGGAAAGTGGAGTTGGTAATGATGCAATATGCAGGGAGAGTAGCATAGCATACTTCGGGGACAGACCGCAAGCCCCAGTTTGTAATCCAACAATAGGCCAAGCACTCCCTGAATTGGATCTTGCCGAAGAGGGTGCCCAAAATGGGAGATTGCTTGCAGAAGAAGACCACAGTGAGGCCTGAGGCCCATCTCTTTTGCTGCGTCATTAGGGGGGGGCATCCTCCAGGAGCGCAGCCTGTAAAGGCAATTGGCTCTGGTGTACAATTTTCTGATCTCCAACCTTTTCTATGGATATTCAGCCCAGTAAGTACATCCTCTGATAAACATCCATATAACCAGCCCACCTAAAGTTTCCAAAAACCCTCAGAGCCTGTTAAAATAAAGTTTTGCAGCTGAAGAAAAAAGGAATATCCAAAAAAGATTTAAAAAAAAAAACTAGACAAGCAAAAAAATCACTAACAATTGAGAATATATTTGTTTCTCCTGCATACCTGTTCACCCCAGCTAGTGCCATATTCATATCCACAACCGGCAACTTGGCTTGCTTCCTCGAGAAAGTTGGAATTTCTATCATCATTAGGAGGATATGCACTCCTTTCCAAAGCATGAGTTGCTGATTTGACAAACCCCTTTGAACATCCAAATATTTGTATTAATTTATTGTCTGATAGTTTTCCTGCAAAAGATTCAAAATAATAAACGTGTCTTAATTTGGCATATAGGAATTAACTAATACTATTTGGGAGTCCATTGGAATAAGGAAGATGTAAGGAAAGTGAATTTTATGTATCACTTGTGAGAGCGAGACCTTTTTCCCCACTTTCGGTTCCATCAGGATAAAGACCGTATATAACTTCTCTTCTATGGAAGCAGTTTGTTCCTGAATAGTAAGGTCCTTGAAGTCCTGCTATGCCCATTACAATGTACTGCATTAGAAAAAAAAACCAGAAGAAGTTTGTTTATAAACCTCCTTGGTTCACAAAAATTTGCTGGCTTTGTTGTGGGGGTGAGGGTAGCTAAAAGAGTGAAAGGAGAGTACACCTTGAACAAAGCCACCAGCTGGTTTCCGAAAGGGTCATCTTTTATTCCATCGTAGAATTGCTGCGGGCATTGAACAAAAGCAACATCTTTTCCACTCTTACTATCCATAAAAATGCACATAGCGTGAAGAACGACCTTCGGATTGTTCACAATCATGTCACAGTCAACGTTCAACATGAAGGGAGCATTGGTCATCAACCCAGAGACTCTTGTCTGCACATAATAAGAAAGATGGGAAATTTGGATAGAAAAGGATTTTTGAGATTGTGAATTTGTGAGTGATTACTTGAAAATAAATTTGGAGTTTGATCATTAACTTACAAGAATGCGATCAGAGAATCAGAATTCCATGGAATTAAGAATTAGGAAGCAAACTTACCAACACGTTCATAGCACCAGCTTTGTAATGATGTGGATGCTTTGGCCTCTTCTCTCTGGCTACGTAGATCAAGTGAGGCAACCCATCAGAAAGACCTCCCTTGTTCTCCCATATAACCTGCTAGCAGGAACGTAAATAATTATTCTTGGGTGCTATGTTGTTGTTGTTGTTTTTTGTAAACAATCATGACATGAAGTTTTGAACTTAAAGATCATGCAAACTACTCAAACTTCTAACCATTTCTTAGTAACTTTCATGGTTCGTTTTTTAAGCATGCAATGTATGTTTGAATTGAACAAAGAAAGTAGCAGGTCAATACAAAAGGAGAATTATTTTAGGTGAACAGAGATAATTTAATAGGCGAAGAAAGATTTCAAAAAAATATTAGGTGAAGACTTTTAAAAATTATTGAATTTAATTTTCATTTACTGTTAATGACATATTTTTATACAATGAAAACAAATATTTCAGAATTATTTTTTTTTAATAACGGTGACTCAAAATATTTCATTATGCATCAATAGTTTTTACTGTTATTTTTCTTTCCAATAATAACTGAGGTACCTTAATAATGCTTGGATGGTTGCTTTTCTCTGTATTTGAGAAAACTGCAAATTCTCCGTCAAGTTGGAATGGAATTGATTTTCGGGCCGCATCTTCAATTTTTCGGTTAAGATCATCATACATATCCTGCAGAACACAAGAGAGACAAAACCATTTTTAGCAGTCTATGGTCAGAGACTTCGAATTTCGAGCATAGCACCTAATTTCCTTTGTCCTCAGGCTACCTAAAACTTATCCCTGTTACATTGGAGAATATTGGAGAACTTTTCCTCAAGTGGATATGCATCAATCATTTTCATTGCATTTCAATATTGGAGCACTTACCTTCATTCGTAACCTTTCTTGTTTGAATTCTGCTGAGTCTTCATTTTCGGCAGCACTCACCTCAGAGAAGTACCTGAGGGGTGCTCTGACTTGCACGTTGTACTTCTTACAGAAAGGGACCCAAAGCTTGGCGAATTTGGAGGCTTCCACAAGGGCATGGTATGTTAGAGGGGAACACCCATCATCGGAAACATAGCAAGCTAGCCTGTGAGCTGGGTAATCAAGTGCCAACAGAGACAGCACAGTGTTGACGGTGATGATGGGTGGTTCGAGTACAGGATCTGCCGTTGTCACTAACAAGTCCACTGGTGGAAGCTCAGGTACCCTATTGGGAAAAACTCGTGCTTAAGCCAAGACCACTAATAATAAGCTACAAGAAGCATTTAATAACCTAGAACATCAGCTACTAGCCTACTAACAGTAGCAGTGAATATTCAACAGTGGAAGGCAACAAAGTCACAACTGTTTGACTTAATCAAACGAGCAAGCATTAATAATCGCTTTGGGTTATTACATACCCATTCAGGAGACGGTCTAGGTGGGTTTTGATTACTGCAGGAGTCCATTTGGTGCTGAGAATCACAAACCAAGTGAAGGTGAACCAAGATTCGCATACGAAAGCAAGGAACCAAGGGAAAGAGTAGTTGTGCCGATGGAGAAAACTCGGTAACCAAGAAGCAGGAGAAGGAGGAGCAAAATCAAGGTGTCCATTACTCTCTGAAATGTGCGCTTCAGCCAAATTTTTTCATAGAGAGGGAGACATCCTTGGTCGTTGGCCATTGTGCAAATCGTAAGAAACTAGAATGGTTGAACGTTTATTATTTGTAGGTAGCCAAGGTTTTTGATGCTTCGGAGTATGCTGCTGATTATTTATTGAAAAGATGCACTCATTTGCACTCACTTCAAGTGATAAGGGTGTGTGAGATTGGAAAGAAGTGACTCAGAACCGTTTGAATATACTTTTTTTTTTTAAAAAAAGCACTTTTTTTAAAAATAAATACTTTAATATATTTTAAACTATAAATTATATTTTATATTTGATTTTTTTAATAATTTTAATATAAATAAAGTATTTTATTTTTTTATTTAAATAAATTTAAAAATATTTTTTATTTTTAAATAATATATCTAAATATAAAATTATTTTTTAAAAAAATATTAAAATAAAATATATAAAAAATATTTTTAAAAAAAAAACTTATTCAAACGGGCTCTCATTCCATTTTAAAAAAAAAAGGACTATGATATTCCACGATAAAATCAGTACACATCATTGCGTAGCAATTATTGGTATTCAGAAAGTTTTCATGCTTTGTGCCTAGACTAGCAATAGTACGGTTGCCAGTATTTTTCATTTATTTTTTTGTTTAAGGATGACTGGCTCTACACGGAGCTTGACCTCTCACCTGTAATAGGCAAGGGTGGCTAGTGAAAAAGGAGAACCAAGAATAGGGCATGCAGAGTTTTTTCACTGGCATCCCAGCAGATTCACCTGCTATTTTTAATATTTAGTTCATTACCAATTTCTCACCCATAATGATAGGGGAAGATGAAAGAAAACAGGAAAATTCAGGGAGAGCAATATATGCTTCTCGGCTTCTATATTCCATTCTGTGATTTATATATATGTCTCTCCTCTAAGTTAACTCTTGGGTCCAGGGAGAGCTAGAAGAAGACATAAAGTTTAAAAAAAATACGAGGGTATGCCAAAACGCCACAAAAGGATCACACAAATGAAAACTACGTAGAGTTGGGGTATAAATAAATTTATTACAAAATAAGACAAAATTAATGAAATTTTTGGAGATTGACCTGTCACTGTGAGAGATATGTAGTGCATAATAATATGGAGCTACACGTCTGGTGTGATGCGATGGGCGTGGGCCAATTC
This sequence comes from Castanospermum australe, assembly GCA_019955255.1. Lineage (NCBI taxonomy): Eukaryota > Viridiplantae > Streptophyta > Magnoliopsida > Fabales > Fabaceae > Castanospermum > Castanospermum australe. The sequence continues at coordinate 9,335 of NSJW01000152.1, forward strand.
CTAGTGACCCGTGCGTCAAATTAACAACACGCTTGACCCTAGCACTTCTGAAACGCAGGTTTTGGAGCTACCGAAAAATTAGAATACTATAGAATAAATAGCAGTGGCGGTAAATTACTGGTTACAATAAAAATAACTTACGTCTCTCATAATTATAATTTAATTTTTAAAAATTATATATTTATAAAAATATTATATTATTATTATTTTTAATCTAAAAAATTTAAATTTATAAAATAATTTAAATAAATTAAATTCAATAAAAATACTTTTGATTCACATGTAAAAAAATAATAGGAAAACTTGCCCGCGCAGCAACAAAGCTTGGCGGGGACGGGCCCACGTCAGGGTCAGTATTCTTGTCAACTACGAACGAAACAAACCGAACAACGGTGCAGCTGCAGCATTCTGTTCAATGTGTCTTTCGCGGGCCATGACTATGGTCTTCGCGCTTGTAAGTGTTACCTTAGCCAACAGGGGATTTTTTTTTTTTTTTTATAATTTCCGGGCATGTGCAGATTCCCCCCAAATATTCTTCAGGAGACTGGTCTACTGCATTGACTGTTTGCCTTCCATCAAAATTGGAAAGGGCCATTTCCCCGAAGCATCAAGAATGAATGTATCCCCACTATAGTTTCTCAATGATTTGCTCAATGGCCAATCAAAACACTCTCCCTCTCCATGAAAAATCTTGGCCGAAGCCCACATTTTCAAGAGTGATGGATACCTTGGTTTATTTATGATATAATAATTGTATATTCTTTTAATTTATTGTCTTAATTTTTTTATTTTTTAATTATTAAATAAAATAAGTATTAAATATTTTTTATATTTTTAAAATATTAAATATTTTTATTTTTTATTTAATATTTACTTTGTTAAATATTTAAAAAATTTAGAAAAAAAATATTACTCATTTTGATATAATGAATAGCTTGATTTTACTCTATTCCTCTTGCTTCTCATGGAGAGCGATAAATCCTCACACAAATTAATTGATATATAAGAATAGTGGTGAGATAATTTTCTTTGTACTTTTGTTTCTTCCTCTAACTTATTTTTTTTTTATTTTATTAATATTTTTTTCTTTCTTAATTTTTTTCATATAATTTTTTTTAAAATTTTATTTATTCTACTAATTTTTTTCGATAAGAATAAAATTAGAATTAAATCTTTATGAATATTATAAAATAATAAATATTTTTCAAAAATTTACTAAAATGATAGATAAAAATAAATGAAAAAATACAAAAAACTAAAAGTTTATATTAACATATAATCTTATTTTAATAATAAATTTGTTTTCTTTTCATTTGTAAATATAGACATATTATTCAAACCACTTTGGTTTTAATTTTTTTTTTAACAAATATTTATCAAACTTTATAAAGAGTGGATTTAATTTTATTAGCCTTATCATAATCAAACTTATTTAATGATATAGTAATATATAATTAAATGATATAATTAATTATAAATAAAATGTTCTAGCTAGTAAATGACCACTAAATATAAATCATGTCCAAACTAATATATTATTACTATTAATTTTTGTCTCTGTCAATTACCGCATTAGCTTTTCTTGATTCTAAGCAATGATGACGGCATCGTGATAAAACAAACCTCTAACTTTAAGACAATTATTTGGGGCATTATAGTTGGGGCCAGTACGGAAAAATGTATTATGCTTTTAAATAAAAGCAAAGGCAGTGAACATGCAAAAAATAGATACGGAGAAAGGAGTGGCAATGTAGCTGCAGAAGCCCTAGACGATTCTTCCTTGTCATGCGTCCACAATTATTGGTGGCTTTATTGCTAATAAAATTTCCAGCCATTTTGTTGTTACTTGTCATTTGTCAAACAATGGTGATCTAAACAAATTTGTAGTGTCAACCACAAGAGCTTGAATAATTTATGAAAGATTATAGAATCAATTTTTTTTATCGTTTTTGTAATAAAAAAATTGATAGCATACACCGCACGCTTTATCTAAACATTTGTGGGAAACCGGTTTCATATTTTTTAAAAAATTTAGGAAAACAAATTCATAGGTCAGTTTTTTTTATATATATAATTTGCTATATAAAATTAATCTTTAAAATTTTCACTACGAGACACCAATTTTTTTTTTGGTCTTTAATGTAGACATAATTATGAAATTAATTTTTTAAATATCATCGTAATTAGTCTTTTGAAATTTTTCAGATACTCATTTTAAAGTTTAAATTTTGATTATTTCTTTTAAATGTAACTCTCAAATGTTCGTTCTAAAATTTAAATTTAAATTTTTTTTTAACATGGCTCATTTGTCATGATGGAGTGAAGTGACTTATCAGGGAGTGGTTTCGTGTGAAAACAGGTGTCACGCATAATATTGGACAGAAAATTGGATCAACTTGACCAATTTGTTGGTAGCGGTAGCGGGCGAAAGACGGCGAGAGCGAGATTTTGATGCGAAGAGGGTGACGATGGGTGGCTCTCTCTGTCTTTGGCCTACATCACGGTTCGAGCTTTCTTTATCGTTCGGACCGACGAGTTCACAATTTGCAGTTATGGTGAGTAAACTGTCCAAGACGTAAGCTTCTTTAACCTCCACTTTCGGCTAAGAGGTGGTCCACTCTGCGTCAATGACTTTTCAGGATTTGTGTAGATTTGTTCTTTCTTTCTTTTCAGGACAAATTTCAGGATATTCCATGAATTTTATTTTATTTTTACGTTTATAAAATTTCATTTGTAATATATTATCTTCTGAATTTTAACAAATTATGAATTTATGTGTTGCAATATTTATTTTTTATATAAAAAATAAAAAAAGATAAATTACATATTAAGTCTATAAAGTTTCATATATTATTAAAAAAATTATTTTTAACATATTAACTCTCATGACACGCATATAGGGTAGTCTATTGTTAAATCAAACATTCATTTGACAGTTTTATAATTTACAAAAATTTAAAGAGAAAATATGTTACAAGGAAAACTTTATGTATTAAGTGTATGCTTAGTTTGGGGGTTAAAATAGAAATAAATTTTCATCTCTTATAAAAATTTATTTTTATTTTTACTCCCAAACCAACCATACTAAAAGTGAAAAGTAGCTACAGCTAAGAGGATTAACATGTAATTTATCTTTTTTTCTTTCTTTTTTGAACTACAGATTTCAGAATTTGTGTAGAAGCATATCTGTCTGAACAGAATTATGGTAGGCTTTCTGATGTTCTAGATTTTGGTCAACCAATGTTACAAAGCAAAAAGAGCCCTCAGAATATAGCGAGAACAGAGCAAGATAAAAGGATGAAAGTGTTGATGGAACACTTAATGGCCAATGGGACGACTCCAGACATTAGGTTGAGGGAAATTGAAACCCAATCTGAAAGCCCAAACCATATTTGCTCTATAGATTTTTTGGGCTCCTATTCCCTATTCGATGTGGATATGTCCATAGTCTTGATATATAACCCAAAAGAAAGTAGTTGATTACCCTTTTGTTTTTTTGGAGATGATAGTCTTGATTACTTTTGTTTGTCATGGAGAAAAAAAAAATCCCTTTAGGTTTATGATGACAAAATTATCTGTTTGTAATAGCTAATTGCTTAGTTATGTACCGAAAAAAAAAATTGCTTACTTTCAAAGTCATCTATTTGTTATAATTCCATATCATATTCAAGGGCCAACAATACTGAACTTCGACATAGAAGTTGCAACTAGCAAATTTTTTCCTTCGCATTTTGATTTCCTTTCTTTATTCATTAGTTAGACTTTCAATGTTGGGATTTATAAATTTATTTGCAGCATATTTTTCTATAAAAAAAAAAACTCTATAGCTAGAACTTTTTTATTATAATAATTTGATATATTTATTAATTTTTAAATAAATAAATAATTTTTATCATTTTATTCTATCAAATAATCACTATTAATTTTAGATAAATTTTGTCAAAATTTTAATATTTTTTTAAAATTTATAACAGTACTCTTTTGTATAATACAACTAATTATAAATTGGCTAAGACGACTTTTTTTTCTTATCAACTCATGATTTAATTTAATTTTTAAAAATTGTAAATTATGAATTTAAAGAGTAGTATTTTTTATCTTAATTATATATATTCAAATTTTAAACTAATATTTAAAAAAATTAATTTTTATAAATGTATCTAACCATTATAAAATACATGAAAAGACAACTCCTTTGCTACTTTATCAACACTTTTTGATTCCTTATTTGCAAGTCTACAAATTAGAGAAGAATTTTTGTTAATTTTGTTATATGACGATTCTTTTTTGGTATTAATATGACGATTTTTTTTTTGCCATTTATGACGATTACATGACTCACATGAAATGAAAAATCATTGTCAACGACGTCGTTCTGCAGATAACAATGTGCTATGATAGGGGCTGTGAAGTCATCGGCTTCCATGATCTTCGCCACAGTCCCTCACAGGTCTATTGCTGCTCTCTCACCCTTTCCCGCATCATTTCGCCATCTACTTCTCGCTTCTCACTCCGTTGAGTTCGTTCCATGGCTGACTCTGCATCAACTCCTTTCAAGAAAATCCAGATTCAAAGGGATGACACGGTGAGTTTGCCCCTTTCATTCCATTGCTGATTCCCATTGGATTTCTTGGAATTTCTTTTTTTTTTTTTCTTATAAGAGTATATTCAGTCATGCTATTGATTTATTTTGCTGGTTTTGGTCAGTAGATTTCGATTTTTTTTTTCTGTAAAGCAGAATTATCCGAGCTTTTGGACTTATTAGAGCTAAATTTGCCTCTGACTCGGAGTTGGAGGGTTTTATGAACCTCTATAGTGAAAAGAGTCTCCAACTTTTTCCATCAATGTGTGATGATAATGAATTTTCGTCAGAGACGTTTTCCTGGACCTTTACCAATATCATCTGTTCAAATGGAATGCCACCTACCATTGTGGAGTGTGCTTACTGTCTGGAAACTGCTATATATGCGCAGAGTTGCCTTTTAACAATCTGGGTAGGTTAAGGGAATTAGAGATAGAACTGATTATTTCATGCTATGCTGGAGGCCTACCATGCCCAAAAATTTTGATGCATTTCTTCGTATAGGTAGTTTGCAGCATAAAGTTATGATTTAGACCAAATTCGTTTTGATAGGATATTATTCCTAGTCCTGGTGCTGGGCCTAGAGTTTTCTTACGCTATTTTCCATCATTCTACTCCATGTTTGCTTCCTGCAGTGGAATTTCATTTCTAATTCTGCAATGCAATTTTTGTCTTCAATGATCAGACATTTGATGCATATGTTGTTGGTAAGGAAGATGCTCCTGGAATTGTTGTGCTTCAGGAGTGGTGGGGTGTGGATTTTGAAATTAAGAACCATGCTTTGAAGATTTCTGAACTTGGTCCTGGATTTAAAGCTCTTATTCCAGAGTAAGATAATGGAGCTTCTTAAAATTTCTTAATCTTCGTTCTTTATGTATTGATAACACATGCTGCATTTAGATTACTGATGGGTTTTTCCCTTTTCCAGTCTGTACAGAGGAAAGGTTGGTCTGGATGTTTCAGAAGCCCAGCATTTGATGGATGGTCTTGATTGGCAAGGTGCTGTAAAGGATATCAGTGCTTCGGTTAACTGGCTTAAAGAAAATGGTTCAAAGAAGGTTTGCCACTGTTTGTGTGTTGTCAAGATGAAAAATGTTTTACTTTAAAAATGCCCTGTCATCTACGGCAACCTGGTTAATATGGATATTTTATCGTGTTCACCTGTGTCTGAACTCTGAAGGGTTCATTAATCTTTTATCATCATGTGGTAGTTACAGAAGGTTCTTCTGGTTTTTATCAACCCGTAAAGGCATAAACTAACCTTAGCTTAAGTTTTGAAGTGAATTAGTTTGAGTCTTACATAAAATGTGAAACACTGGATGGTTAGTTGCTTTTGGTCCTTAAAGATTGCTCAAAATTGTAATTTATTTATAATACCTACTGATTGGCTTCATCTGATTTCCGTGTTTATTCATAAACTTCATTAATACTTAATATTTAAATCTAGTGAGTCAGGAATGCTCAACCAGTGAATACATATGGTCTTTTGAGGCCATCTTCCTTTAAATTTTTTTTTCTTGGAGAATTTTTATACATGATCATGATGATAATAGATTATGTGCGATCATAATAGCACTAATTGACTTGATCCCATCAAAACTCTGCAGTTAAGTGTGTTTGGGCAAGAGTAACACTCTCATGTTGCACCCCTTTTACACTACCTAGTGGGACAAGGCTTGGTCGTTGTTGTTGTTGTTGATCACGATAATAGATTCATCTTTTTAGGTGGGAATTGCTTTACAGGAATTTTTGTATCAATTTTACAAACAGTACATAATTTTGCTGAGCTTTTGTGTGTTTTATTGTCATGATAAGTCTCTAACAAGTAACAACAAAGTGTTTATTAATATAGTTTGGAAGTAAAAGAGTTTGTTTTGCTAGAGGTAATTATTGTGGGTAGAGAGCCAGAGTGTTCTTATTGATTCTGAATCTGGTTGTTTAGATTCTCTTAGATTATAGTGTTTGTGTTTTGTTCATTAAAGTTTAGTTTTATTTAACTGTTGAAATTTTAGTATACCGTTTTGCTTAAATTATACAAAATGTGACTTTATCATCTATTGCAACAGGCTGGTGTAACTGGATTTTGTATGGGAGGTGCTCTCTCTATTGCAAGTTCTGTCTTGGTTCCAGAGGTTGATGCTGTCGTAGCTTTCTATGGAGTTCCTTCCTCAGAGCTTGCAGACCCTGCCCAAGCCAAGGCTCCTGTTCAGGCCCACTTTGGAGAGCTGGATAATGTTGTTGGCTTTTCAGATGTTACGGTAAGAGAATATCTTTGCAACTCTAACTGTAAGTACTGCTGCTGGTCATTTTTGTTTCTTGTTTAAAATCCCTGTGTTGGGTGATGAAGTCTTGAGGCTTATATGTCACAGATTCCAATTTCTCCACATGAGGGAAAACTGTGAAGTCTATGGACCAGAGTGGATGATACCTCATAAGCCAAGAATTATACCTCTTAAGAAAACAAAACCTCAATAAACTGACCTTTCAATCGCTCCTATGTTGCCAATGCACGCAAGATATGAAATGCCATAATTTAATTTCCGTTGTTTTGATCATAACTAATCTCTTAACTGTGCTCCTTATGTTTTTATTCTCTGAAAGGTATGCCCTTTTTTTTTCCTTTATGAGTATTTTGTCACACAAGGTACATTTTCAGATGCTTTACATTATTTAGTTGCTACTAGAGCTCCATCATGTGACTAGAAATATTTATATGAATGGGGAAGGGAGGAGAGAGCACAAATGTTGATGTTATGAGAAAAAATTCTTTAATTTAATCAATGACATATTGTTTTGACATCATTTGATGTCTCAGGCTGCCAAGGCGTTGGAGGAGAAGCTGAAGGCATCTGGAATTCCCCATGAGGTACACATATATCCTGGCAATGCACATGGATTCATGAACAGGTCTACAGAAGGAATCAAGAGGAGGAAGAGCATGGGAATGCCTGATGAAGATGAAGCTGCAGTTCAGCTGGCTTGGTCTCGCTTCCAGTCGTGGATGACACGTTACTTGTCCAGTTAGGTTATCTCCTGGCTGAATACAGCAGCCGTATGATATATTCTCTCTTAAACAGTAACATAGTATCCACTGTACTGGCCCCACAAACTGGAAGATCTGTGTATGCTGCTTGTTAATCTTTGGTTTTTTCCTGATGTTTGGATGCATCTGAGAAATTTGCGTTGGGAATAATTTTGAAACAGTTGTTGTTTTTCTGTAATTACGTAAATTTGGTGTTTGGCGTGTGGTGCCGTTGTTCATTATTCTTGCCCATTGTATCTTGCTCTTTATTATTATTGTTATTTTGCTCTCCTTTTCTCTCTGCCTTTTGTGCATGCTAAAATCTGCAAAATATATCGTTCAAATGATAATTGTACTAAGACAAAAAAAGAGAAGATAATTGTGTTGATGGAGAGAGTTATATTATTATTATTTCTGATTTGAAAAGATTAAATTTATTAGACAGTTTAACATCTGTTTGGATTGAATTTTTTCTACGGCAGACACACTCTACAAGAGCGTTCATTTAAAGGAAGTGAATACTTCCTTCCTCCCAATGCCCGATTGCGTTGGGAGAAATTTAAAACAAACAAAGCATTAAATGGGTCAAATTTTGTGGTGATATTTTTTATTTAAAAAAAAATGATAATTGCACCGATACTGGTGACCGGTGGGTGTTGGATACTGGATAGGCGTTGTCAATATTGGAGTAGGATGGAATCATGGGTGAATAATATATTTAGTATCTGGGGAACATTACTGCTGCATATTTCAACAAATCAGATATATGATTCCATCCATATTTGCCTTCATAATTTTTTTTTATGTTAAATATATCTTTTGGCTACAAATTTAATTTACCTATTTTCTATCAATATTTATCCTTTTGCGAAATCAACTTGGACTAGAGTGGAGATAAACGAAATGACATCAACCTCGCAATGTTGATAACTTGTGAACCCCCCAAAGGTATAAGTGTTGTGTTTGTTTAATAATACTCACTGATGTTATGTTGTCATAGTCCGGAGCGACGTAGACCTTGACCCTTGCCATTAGCTTAGTCATCTTGGTACGTTACCCCGTGAATGAATAGGCGTTGTCGAATTAAGGTGATCGCTGACTACTGGAACTAGCAAATTCTTAACTCACTGTCCTTTGAAATTATACCAACGTTTTGAATAGCCTAGTAAACCAAACTTCAGTCCAATTTGACCATATGAACGATGTTGGATTAGCACTTAGAAGAAAGGTGCCCGCACATTAAGGATTGCGTTGGCACCTGGGGCAGGTTTGATATTGATGGTTACGTTTGCGCATGCGTGGGAGCGAATGCGTTGCCGTTGCCATAGTGTGAACTGTGGAGCTGAAGGCTCTGGTAAGAAGAAAAGGATCATGTGAGAAAAATGTACAAAAGGAAAGACTTATAAAAGCAGCTGCGCTCTTACCAATCCATCTCTTGGACTATTTATCTTGCATGCCACCCCCAACGACATATTCATTCAAACAAGTGGGCCACGCCTTTACAAAATTGTATCAGTTTAAGATTCGTTTGTCTCGCCATTATATGTTTCCCGTTCACACACAAATAGGCATATGCATGTATTCTATCTTTTTTTATTTTTTCTTTTATTATAGGTTGGCACTTCAAAGGGTTCAAATAAAATTAGTTGTGCTAATTATCTTCTGCATTTTTGTAATTCTAATGCAAATTTGAGTCCTGACTGTTTAATGTGTACATAGACGCATACTAATTAATTAGCTCCGGTTTGATGAAATACTCATAACATTCTTTTTTGAGTGTATATTTAGAATGCGAATAAAAATTTAAAATAAATTTTCATAAATAAGTACTCTAAGGTTTTATAAATTTACAGTACAGTTTCTTTCTTTCTATTTTTTTTTTATGTTCTCTTTTTGCTCTACCTTAACCTTCCCCTTCTGGTCTGTATTGTATTTACATCGAAATATTCTTGGATTACGAGTGATCACTAAATTTGTGTCCAATATGACAACCACTGCCTTTTAATAATAAATTCTATCATGAAAAGAAATCTTCTTTTAATAGTTTATTAATTCAGATGTCTCTTTTACGTGCTAATTAATATGAATTAAACTATATATCAATATTCAATGCTGCCTAGACGTGCCAAAGAAGCTTTAATCCTCTACCATCATATTATGTAAAATAAGATAGGTTTTTTTTTCCCACGATCTACACTGTTTCCTTCAAAAGTAAGCACAAACCCCAAAGCGTGTGGTTTGGTTACGCGTCTATGAAACACTCATGAAATTAGAGCGACAAGAACGAGGAAAAATGAGGGACAAGTTTGCAGTTAGGTTGACAACGTATCATGGGGGTTCACTCCATGTAATGAACTACTTCAACAAAGTATAACCAACCTCTACATAGAGACAGAGGATTTAACTTCTCTCAAATAAGATATTTATTTTAGAAGATAAAATAAAAATATTAATTATTAATAAAAAAATTAATAATTAAAATTATGATAAAATATATGTACATGTCTAATAAATTATAAAATTATTAAAATTTACTTCTTTAACTTTTTTATAAATGGTTAATAATACTTACTTCATCTTCTAAAGTGAAGTAGCCAAATTTATAGAATAAATTATTCTTTCAAATCTTTTATTACATTAATTATTTTATATAAAGAATTATTTTTTATACAAGACTTCACAGACACACATATATATGAAAGTATTATTTTATATGAGAAAGAAGAGAAACAAATATTGGTAATTGAATTTACTCATCCCAGTCATTCATTATTCAATGATAAAAGATTCACACCATTCCAATTCAAAAGCCTCATTCTGGCAACAATAACCTCTTGTTCTAATCAAAATAAGCCAAAAGTAGTCATACAAAGTTGCTTTGAATCTTTATACAATTAGGTTTGAAAATAGACAAAAGTGTTTACTATTAGTGGACATTATTAATGTTGATTCCTTTCTTAACTTAAGAAAAACGACATATATACATGTTGAAATAACTTCATATATGTACAACTTCTAAGAATATATTGCCATGTAAAGTTTATTTTTCTCAGGCTCTTGGTTTATTGTAGCTACTTCATTCTGTGGAGATGATGTAGAGGGGAGTCCAATGAACGAGTGGCATGCATATGGACTATAGAGGGGACAAAAAGTGTTATCGCTTCGTGAGGTCTGCATCTATATATTAAAGCATAAGATCCAATGCTATTTCGCAACATCGATCCTTGTTTCCTGGAATATCTATATCTTAGTAGCCAAAACATACACGTACATTCCTGTGCGAAAGAGAGAGAGAGAGTTTGGACCCAAAGTAGCATTGTAGGAGCATCATTATGCGCAAAAGTAAATATAGACCAGAGTGATTGTTACGTTTTATATTGAATAGAATAAAAATTTAATTTAGTACTTAATTCAAGAACTATTCCTATTTAATAGATTGATCTTTTAAGATAAATTTTTTTTATAGGTTTGGAATTAAAATGCATGCAAAAAACTTTTTTATTATAGTTGGTGACTATATATATAATTCTTTAAATTTGACTAAATTAAAATGAAAAATATAATCTTCTTAAAATTAAGTTTTACATTAATTTATATAACTCATAAAAAATTGGACCGAATCAATATTAAAATTAATATAATCAATTGATGTAAATAGATTTAAATAATTTATATGTTTTAATTGTCAAAATATTATTTATCATATATAAAAAAAGATTTACATTTCCGAAAAAACTGAAGATTTATATTGAGAGCTTGGCGGCAAAAAGTGGGGGAACTGGGGCGGCCCTTCCTGTATTGACCAGAAAGTAGAAAGCAGAGGATAGATTAATGGAATCACGTTTTTCTTCTAAAACCTACAACTTTCCATGCAAACATCATATTGATATACAACACTACTCACTTTTCATCTTTGCCAATTTGCTTTCCACTGTACTCAACTTTGCCCATTAGAAAAGATCTTTATATATATATATATATATATAAAACTCCTTTCTCTGCAAAGTGCATTTGAAGACTCTCCGGAAACCTACATTTTAAAAGGTAGAAATTGCCTCAGTGAATGATAAGGGTATTCATATATTCTGGTTTAATTTGCTTTTAGTTTTAGACTTTAATTAATCTGAACCCCTATTGGTCATTAACCTTAGAAACTCAATCATGAGAACTTCTACAACCCACTGGTTCGGTTCTAAATCGTCATTTATTGCTTTTTCAATTCCTTTCAATGCTCTCTATCAATTATAATAAATAATACAATACAATAATTAAGTCAAAACATGTAGTACATAAAAATTATTAAATAATTCATACATAAGTTATATTTTTCAGGCCTTTAAACCGTTTTAACAAGTTAGTGGCTAATTCATCTAATAACAACTTCATTTTAAAAATTTCTTATAATGTATATAAAAGTTAGTTTTTAAATATGCGTATAATTTGATTCGGTCTGAACCCTAAACTGAATCGAATACTTTATACACACACACACACACACATATATATATATATAATTGATTAACCTGACATTGCCATACATATATAATTGAAGTCAAGAAAATCTATATTCATATGTAGTCAATGAACTAATATTTTACATGATCCGACTATAAGTTTTATCATATTATATTTATTGTTACAGGTTGATTTATACCATCCTCCTTTTTTCGAAGTCTACAAAATTTTTGGTACAGAAAAATAAAAACGTTTGATTTTTTTTATGTAAGCAAATAGAAAATTGCCAGAGCTACGTACGCACCACCAAATAATAATAAGTTTCTCCCATATGGCATGCCATGTCTAGTTAAAAAATTAAAGTTGATTTCAATATCTAACTATTTGAATATTTAATCTAGTTTTGTAAAATAAATATTTTTTTATTTTTTGGACATATATATAAGGGTGAATATAATAGAAATGACGTTTCACTTTAAAATAGTTATGAGTTAGCAGTTCAATTGATAAGTTTATTAGATCTATCAACATTTCGAAATTACTTTTAGTATTTTCTTATAAAAACAAAAGATGTAAATACATTTTATAATAAAAAAATCTAATATAATAAACACAAAATATAAATAAAAAACAATTTACTCTAATAAGTAATAATAATTATTATAATAAAAGGAGAAGTGAGGTAGTTTAGTGATGTTGGGGCGAATTAAGAAACCCTAAACGTTGTGCTTTTTTGATCTATTCTTGAAGCTTCAAAGAATGCGGTCCACACCACTTTATAAAAAATCTTAAACCCTCTCCATATCAGATCATATCATCCACATATATATGGATGCATCTTGGGGTTGAGCTTATATATGATTGTCTCTTGTTGTCTTCTTTTGTCTCTTTGACCACTCAAGATTTACTTTATCTATCTGAACTAATCATATGCTTTTTTGGGGAGGAGAGAAGAAGAGAAAAAGAAAGACACTGTGGAGGGGTGACAACTAATCACTGCCGATGAGGCTACTAGTTCTAACACAATTTCGAAGTTGTTTTTTTCTTCTCTTTTTTTTCACCTCTCTATTCCTTGTATACACCATCATTTGTGTTTAACTACCTGCTAGAGCACTTCCCATTGCGATCTGATCGGAAACCACCGTTTCTTTCTCGCACACATTACGTCCTCGAGAGTAGAAAAAGCCCTTTTCTTGTGGGTTACAAATACTCATCGTGTTAATTTAAGCAACCATTTTACTTCAACCATTCATGAGCATATCCCTTGACGATCAATATGAAAACTACTCCTTAAAGTCAAAGTATTGGTGCAACCGTTGCACCATATAATTGGTATGTGAACAATTTCTGGTATGTTAATTTTTGTAAGAGAAAATGTTTTTCATTAAATGTATGTTCGATTTAATGATTTAGAAATTACTACATAATAATTGTACCTGTACATACAAGTGATACAACTAAATAAATAATTTTACTAGAGACTTAACCCTTGTTAGAACCAGTGAGTTTGAAGTGCATTTTTTTTTTAAAAAAATTAGTGTCACACCATCATTTCACGTGAATATTAATCATAAAATAGTTTTATCTTTCTGTATAGAAAAAAATAATATAAAATATACATTATTACTCCTGACCTATAAATATTAAGTTTATAAAATAATTTAAATAGACTAAATTTTATAAGAATATTTTTAATTTATATTAAAATAATAATATAAAGTTTAAATTAGATAAAATTACTGAATTACTTTTTGCTATCTCTAATTAATAATAATGTTTGAATTTAAAATTTTAGGGTGTTTCATTAAAGGAAAAAAAGCATAATATTCTCCTATATTATTTCAAGAAAAGCAATCCACACAAGTCATTATTTTCTAGTTAATTCATGACCTACTTTTCGTTCTTGGATATTACCTTATGTTGGCTCCATTTTTATTCTTCAGCTTTCTACGGATGTTGGTGATTATCGCCAATCCTCCTCCTTGGTTTTTAACAGTAGTATTTGTTCTGCACAAATTAAATATGTTCAATCTCTGTAGTTATTTGACTGTTTCAATGATTGTTATCCAATATATATAATTGGATGTTTGTTAAAATACTACTAATTGTGTGGATATATGTATGCAAAACGCGAAACCAATTGAGATGACGTATATATAATATATAAAACTGTAAAAATTTTGTCGTGGTTTGTGATTTGTTATGAGGTGTTGAGAAGATGAGGGAATGAGGTGGAAGAAGAAGAAGAAAGAAAGTGAAAGAAAAAGATAAGGAGAAGAGGCGGTGCGTGACTAACACTTGGACATATGAATTACAGCAAAATGAACAAATATGAACGGAGGCAACGGATCCGGTCCACGAGGACCGACTGGGTCAACCCGTTCCCCTAGTCCGAATCCGGCAATCCTACGTGTCCGAGAGGGTCCCACTCTCAGTCTCACTCTGTGGGCCCCACTTCCCAATCAAATTCGTTGACTCAGACTACACTTTTTCACGAGCCTCAGGTCAGGCGCCGGACCAGCCGGAACGGTGAATTCTTGGAACGCGTCAATCTCCTCCTCCTCGCTCCTAATATCAAGTCTTGCCCTGCGTTCCTTCGCATTTTCACCATCCAAATCAACACAATGCCCATCAAAATATGTTAATACTATAATTTTATTAAAAAAAAATTCAACAGAACTGTATCTTACGGAAGCTTCTTAAATCATAAAAGAGAAAGAAAGAAAATAAAGAATCACGTTCGCCTGTTTTTCCTATAATATTTAACCCGAAGAGATATTCAAAATTTGTTAGGATAACAATATTAATTTTGATAATCATGAACAACGTGGAAATTGTTTATTCCCAGTCAAGTTTTTTTTCTTCTTTTTTGGGGTTGATCCCAATCAACTTTTGTTAATCGTGGGGTATGAGTATGAGGCATATTATCTACAATTTCTTTCCAAGCCATTTTTAGTAATTTTTAAGTAATTTTTTAAAATAAAACCCACAATAATTAAGGATGAAAATATCCTTGCATCTATCAGGAGAGGCCAAATCTTCTCTCATTTCTTAGATTGCGAAAATAATTACTGCCCCCATTTTCTGGAAATGAAGGAAGAATTATAGAGAAATATACGTTTAAAGTATTTTATGTGCATCTAAAACCCAAATCTAATACTAACGATATATTTAATGCAAACACAAACACAAACGACGCTTCTACTACTACACTTTTGGCCTTCTTCTCAAGTCTCAGCTCCCCTCTTTTATTGCCGAGTCCATTGCATCATTTATAATCACTTCACTCTTCTCTTTCTCTCTCTCTCTCTCTGGTCTCAATATATCTCTCCCTCTCATTCTACTGAAATTTATGGCCAGAGGGGGTGGACTCTCCATTGATTCAGATCCAATAGGGAGCTTCTTCCTCCACAAGCCAGTTGTTCTCAACTCTTTTCCTGAAGACGACAGCCACCCCAAGTGGAAACTTGGTCCCAACATGGATGCCCCAGTTAGCACCACCAAGAGTTCTCCATCCACACCCTGCACCATCCCCTTCCAAGTCAACCTTTGCTGTGCCCGCGACAACCACAACCATCCCTCTCCGCTACCCTCTGATGACAAGAGAACCGTCATCGACGAGGTGGACTTCTTCTCCGACAAGAAGAACAAGGATGACACCGTTGCCTCTGCCTCTGCCTCTGCCCCTCCCCACCTTGATCCTACACATGATCATTCCGCCACTCGGGCTATCTTGGAATTGAAAGTAAACGTGAGTGACTCCATAATCGTATATATATGTTTTGTATTTTTATGATTCTGAATTCCACAGGCTTTTTGATTCAGCTCAGTCATCCATTATATTATATGATCTTGCTGTGCTCATCAATCTGTAATTCTTTCAATTAGACTGGTCTGAATCTTCTCACTACCAACACTAGCAGTGATCAATCCATGGTGGACGATGGTTTATCACCTAATTCAGAAGACAGAAGAGCTAAGAGTGAGGTAAAGAAAATTAGATGTGACAGCAAATTCAATTCTATGAAATTCTATCATTGGCTGATTCTCATTATTATTATTTTTAATTGAGTATTCCTATGTTATGTGTTTGATTTGGCTTTGAAGCTGAGTTTTGAGTCCATTTGCCATCTACTTTTTCAGCTGGTTGTTCTTCAAGCAGAGCTTGAGCGAATGAAGGTGGAGAATCATCGGTTGAGGGACATGCTTGACCAGGTTAACACCAATTACAATGCCCTGCAGATGCATTCGGTGAATTTGATGCAGGATCAGAAGGCCGAGGACGCTGAAGAACAGCAGCAAGTGTTTGATGGAAAACTAGAAGAGAAGAAACAAACTGGGAATGGGGGAGTGTTGGTGCCGAGGCAGTTTATGGATCTGGGGTTGGCTACTAATGCCGACACCGATGAACCTTCGCTTTCTTCATCAGTGGGAAGAAGCCAGGATCGGTCAAGGTCGCCAGGAAATAACGTGGAGGTGGCCTCCAAGGAACTTGGCACCAGGAAGAATGGGAATGCCAGCGATGAAGGACTTGCGTTTGATCAAGATAAGAAGGAATTTGGTAGGGGAATTGAAAGAGAGGATAGCCCCTCAGATCAAGCTTTCGCTGCCAATAAAATTCCGAGGTTCAGTCCTCCAAAAAATGTTGATCAGGTAGCGGAGGCCACCATGAGGAAGGCAAGAGTTTCGGTCAGAGCACGATCAGAGGCACCCATGGTACGTCACAGTGTGCTTCATCAATTTTACAATTTGCTAAGGCGAAATTGTTTTTTTTTTCCCTTCTTTATTTTCCTTTTAGCTGACAGAAAATTGTTTATTGTCTCAGATCACTGATGGGTGTCAATGGAGAAAGTATGGGCAGAAGATGGCCAAAGGAAACCCATGCCCTCGAGCTTATTATCGATGCACCATGGCTGCTGGTTGCCCAGTTAGGAAACAGGTATGTGAATTGTGATGTCCATTCTCAAAGCTTAATTTCCTGCTCTAACTTAGGAGTTCTATCAAATTCTCTCTGCCATTAACCTTATGTGCCGGCTCAACTAAATTATTTGCAAATTAAGTTTGCATACTCTTTTAAGTCCTTCTGCTAAACATTTCATATGACTATGAGACACCTAAATTGAGTTACACAAAGAGATTCATTCAACGAGGTTGATTAGTATACTTTAAAATTGAAGGATGTTTCAAGGCTTATGTTTCTTTCTGCAACACCCTGAGAAGGTAGCTTAAAAAGCAAATATTTGATAAATATATATACATATATATAAACAGGTACAAAGGTGTGCTGAAGACAGAACAATACTTATCACAACATATGAAGGCAATCACAACCACCCTTTGCCTCCAGCGGCTATGGCAATGGCACAATCCACTTCCTCAGCTGCAAGAATGCTGCTTTCAGGATCAATGTCGAGCACTGACGGCCTAACGAATGCAAACTTCCTCACAAGGACGCTCCTTCCCTGCTCTTCTAGCATGGCAACTATCTCAGCATCAGCTCCATTCCCAACTGTTACACTGGACTTAACTCAGTCTCCAAACCCTCTACAGTTCCCAAAGCAGCCAAGCCAATTTCAAATCCCCTTCCCGGGTGTCCCTCAGAGTTTTGCCAACTCCCCAGCCTCATTACTGCCTCAGATATTTGGTCAGGCACTGTACAACCAATCAAAGTTCTCTGGGCTTCAAATGTCTCAAGATGTGGACCCTTCCCAATTGGGTAATCAATCTCAGCAGGCACCTCCACAACTGGCTGATACAGTTAGTGCTGCCACTGCTGCCATTGCAGCTGACCCCAACTTCACTGCGGCTTTGGCAGCAGCCATCACTTCCATTATTGGGGGTGCTCAGCCAAACAACAACAGTACTAACAATAATGGCAACATGACTGCCAGCAACAGCAATGGCAATATCACAACGAGCAACAACAATAGCAACGGAAACAATAAACTCAGCAATTCGAATTTCTCAGGGAATTAGCTAGCTAGTTGACATATTACTCTTTCAATTTTTTTTTTCTCCCTTTCATTTTTTATGACATTAATTTTATTTTATTTATTTCTCCTTCTCAAATATGATGTTAAGCTGCTCACTTTCTTCTTTTTTTTCATTTGTTCGACTCAGGAAATATTACTATCAGACATAGATTTGGTATTCTTTGTTATGTCTCAGTAGTATGTTCAAAATTGTATGTCAAAAGAAAAATGAACAAGTTAAGATGCAAAGGAAATCAGATTAGTTTCCCCATTTTTTTTTACGAATATGGAAATGAATGGAAGGTTTCTTTTGTCTTGTATTGTATGTTTTGTTGATGTGCTTTGTA
This sequence comes from Castanospermum australe, assembly GCA_019955255.1. Classification (NCBI taxonomy): domain Eukaryota; kingdom Viridiplantae; phylum Streptophyta; class Magnoliopsida; order Fabales; family Fabaceae; genus Castanospermum; species Castanospermum australe. The sequence goes on from NSJW01000152.1 coordinate 27,713, forward strand.
TTTTTCCCATGGAAGAAGCTAGATCCTGGAGAGAAAAGAACAAAGAATAGAAGATAAAAGGAGAGTTAGTAGCAGTTACGTGTACCAAATGGCAGTAAGCAAGGAAAAAGTGGTCAAGAAAACCGTCTGAGAGTGCTTGAAGAAGAGGATGTCACTCCTTGGACACGTAAAGAAGAAATTAAGATTGTGAGAGAAAAGGAACACTGAGAGAGAGAGAGAGAGAGAGAGACATCTTCAAGTTGTCTTTTGCCATTTCTAGCCTACTAAGTGGCTGATTTGTGATTTCCTGAAGACTGACTCCATTTTACTTCCTTTGGGGATTCCGTATCAAGATTCCTCCATCAAAATACTGAGTTTTTCCTTTTCTCTTTTTTTGGATGAAAGATTCGTTTCAATAAACAAAATGTTCCTCCACAAAAAAAACAAAGAGAAAGAAAAGCTCAAAATAATCTTGAACAAGTCCTCACTATAAAGATGAACAATCTCTCTCAGATTAATCTTATCGTCAAAGCTTCTGTTGGCGGCGAATGCATGTGAAGGAGACGCATTTCATGCCCAAAGCTTGTGATTCCGTAAAATCTTTCCATTACTTGTCTAGTTGTACAAGCAATAATTCTCTTCACACTTTCAAACTAATAATTCCTCTGCTTCTTTTTATTTCCTCTGGTAGCTTTACATGATTAAAAATTATTACATAATCTCAATTATATAAAAAATTATATATAATTAAATTATCTTTTTATTAAAACACTTAAAATATCAATATAACTCTATTTATCTTCTCACTCATTTTATTAATACTAAAAACAAAGTTAAAATAAATTTTATTTATCTTTTAAAAGGACAAATAAAATGAAATAATTTTTTTAAACGATAAGATAAAAAAAAGTAAGAGAGTAGTTTTTTTTTTGGACGAGCTAAGAGAGTAGTTTTTAATCATGAATTGTTTTACCAAAACAAATAAAGTCATAAATAAAATTGTGTAGTTGTAATTGCAATAATAATTACTTTCGGCTAACTCTTATAGAAAGAGGATACATTATTATCATATAGGAATTCAACTCTTCTATCTTCTATCTGTATTTTAGTAAAATATTGTTAATTAACAAAATATAGCCAACTAAGAGAAAAAATACTGCTAGTTAAGAGAAAGAGTACTATTACAAATTAATTAAGATATGTGTAATCTTTTTTATTTGATATTATATTATTAGAGAAACATGATTGATGATAGAGAAAAGGGCAAATAATTTCTGGACCAAAAAAAAGGACAAATATAATTTGAATTCCTTAGAGAAGGTGCTTACTAGACTGAAAGTCACGCCTTCTATTTTATCAACATAGCACATCTATCTATCAAACCATCAGATTCAATTAAAACAAAATTACACCTCTCTCTTATATGGCACTATAGGGCAATAACAATTCCTTTAATTTTTATGGTAAAACCATTAGAATATATAATGATGCATTGAAGGTTTTTTTGTTTTAATTTTTTTCCTTGATTAGTAATCACACCGTCTGGTGATTTAGCATTTCTTTCTCTCTACACCGCCTGTGCTACCTCAATTATAAAATAATTTGCAGAAAAAGTTTGGTATAAATGGTATTATTGAAATATATCTTTGCACAATTTTAGTGGTGACTTATTTCCTACTCTAAACGCTCCCAGCTCTCTTATAAGATGAAACTCATTTTCAATTCCTGATAATAACCAAGGCAAGAAACTTCAAAGTTCAATTCAAACCAATAAGTACCTTCTGTGTAACTGTGTTGTTATAAGTTCAACATGCCAAGGCAAGAAAATGGTAGATAGATTTCGTGCATTATGGTAGCTTTACAATCCAGTTTTGTGACTGGTGTGGTTTTCGCAAGGTTATAGCACTCGGCAGGGGAAAAAGCTTGATGGGTTGGTCACTTGGTCGTGACTTGTGTGGGCTTCATCATTTATTTGTTGCATGCCTTCACTGGCAATTTGAAAGCTCAAGTAAGTAATCAGTTACGATTCTTGAATGTTCAGGCTAATTGGCCATTCCCCATGCTTCTGACCGATATATCATATATGTTACTCAGCATCAAAAGTAAGCATCATCTTGCTCTTCAAAATTTTGTGCAATCATGCCTGAGCAGCACAGATTATGATTCTCTGCTGCACGAGCCCTCCATGATCGTTCAATAAAATTTTGATTTTATCATGCTAACTGCATGCATCCCCTTTGAAAAAAAATTGCATTCATCGATTCAAAGAATTGAATTGGGTGCGTGAGCCTCACGTCAATCGGATTATATATATGATATTATTATTTTCCTTAACGCCATGCCGTAAATTTTCTATTCTTCTTTTCTTAGCTGGGAAATGATTATTGCACTATTTTATATTTACATAATTTTTACATTAAAATTTGACCTAGAGATTAATTTTTATGGAGGATATACATACTTATAAATGTACTTTCTTTTATTAAGATTTGATCGAATTTTATACCAGATATAAGTAAAAAAAGATAAAGTGCAAAAATTAAGACAAGCTTTGTTTGAGAAAGAAGAATCACTCCAAACTAGCAGACAATTCTCATTGATAAACGCATCCAGCAAAACTGAAAGAATATGGTTGGCAGCAAAAGCAACTATATATGCATTTGTAGTACTGACTACTCAATATTGACATATGCGTTCACTTTTATTTTAGTATGCAGAAAGTTAAGAAAACCATGTTTATTTTATATATATATATATTTTATAAAACATATTCTTCCTTTCCAAAAGGCATATGTATATAAACAAATATTATTCAATTTTAAACTATGCAACTATTGGTCAAGACAGTAAGATTCGCACACTTTATATTGATGTTTGGTGCCTTTTTTTAAAAAAATTTATTCACTGAACAACAAACACATGCACTAAATCATCAACATACAATATACATTTTAAGTTTGACATACTAAATAAAATAACAATTACTTAAAATTAGTTTTATAAAAAAAATAATTGAACGATATAAATACATTATAATCCCATGTGAGCACAAGCAAATCACACACGCATAAAATGAGTTATAATGGCTTGTTTGTAAACGTAAATGATTGACGCATGGAATTCAAATTACGAGAGGGGATTTTTTTTTTTTTTTTTGCGGGATTACGAGAGGGGATATTAGAAGAGGTAAAGAGGAATAACTTACAAGAGAATTTTAACTTTTAGGAGCTTTCAAATTTATATTTTCAACCCTTTAAATCTTATTAAAATTTTATTATATAATAATGTTTAATTTACAAACACGCATTTTTTTAATGATATGTGTTATATTTTTATTATATTAGTGTACTATTAAAGAAGTACATAACGTACATGAGTATGGAGGACCCAATTTTCTGATCAAGTTTATTTGTCTCTTCTTTTTTTTTTTTCGGTCTTCAAGTTTATTTGTCTCTGAGTACTATGGTTTTTTTCTTTTTGTCAACGAGAACAATGGTTTTTTCTTTTTTTTTTTTTGGTCAGGAGTACTATGGTTTACTCTCGTTTTTTTTTGGTCCTAGACCACATACTATGGTTTATTCGAAAGGGAAAGGGTTCACGACTCTAGTAGTGGTGATCATCTTTTTGCACAAAGCTTTGGGCATAAGTTTGGTAAATAAAGCAATAAGGCCTAGATTTGTCACTCAGTTCAAAAGGCCACAATAGAGGGCCACAAGATAAAAACTATGACATTGAAACAAAGATTGAACGGTAGTTGAGCCCATAACTCCATATTGGACTGGTAGTTGATGCAGGGAAGATGGAATGAAAGAGTTTGCTTGTTGAGGGTACGTGCTTTTAAAGCACTGGGATCACTGTGTTACCTTATTACACTGATTTGCTCCCCGCTGTTTCAGTTATCTCTTTGTTCTCTCTGCTCTTACTGATTCTCAGGTGGGTGACTGAACTTCTTCAACATTTTGTTGTATTTATATTCATGGAAGTGTGTGTGATATTTCCTGTCCCGTTTTAGTTGCTTAGAAAGAAGAGGATGGATCATTTGAAAAAAAAAAATAGTGAAACTTCAAATTAAAATACAAAATTGCATGTTTCATGCAAATTAAAAATAAAATTATGCCATTAGTTCTTACATGTTATATCTGAGATTGATTTTTGACAAGGAATAAACATTATTATCATTTCCACAGCACTCAAAATGGGTTCCAAACATAGTTTTTTGGTTGCTCTTCTCATGTTACTTCTCCACCCTGTGGTTCTCTCTGGACCAAGTAATGGGATAATCAGAGTTGGATTGAAAAAGAATAAATTAGATCAAAGCAATCTGGTCGCAAGACATATTGAATCTGAGGAAGGAGAAACATTGGAAGATGCTATTGGTAAGCCTCTTGGTGGTTATGAGAATTCTGATGATGACACAAGTATTATTCGGTTGAAGAACTATATGGACGCTCAGTATTTTGGTGAGATCGGTATTGGAACTCCTCCTCAGAAGTTTACTGTAATATTTGACACTGGAAGTTCCAATCTTTGGGTGCCTTCCGCCAAGTGTTACTTTTCAGTAAGTCTCCATAATCTCTCTCACTGATTATATTTGATAAAAATTTCCACAAATCGAGGGTGTATTTCAATTGGGTGGAAAGAAGTTGTGATTCCATGTTGTGTGCAGATTGCTTGCTATTTGCACTCAAGATACAAGTCAAGCCAATCTAGCACTTACAATAAAAATGGTACGCCCCTCATTCTTGGTTCAAGGAACTTACTTCTCTGAAATTTCCATTTCAAAATTTACACTTTGCTTTTTCTGCTACTTTGTTATATTTAACTACTTTTTGTTTTTGACGTCAGACATTCATAAATTAAAACAACTTAGAATCAGATTCTTATATATATACAAAAAAAGAAAAGGAAAAAAAAATTAGAATTTTAAACAATAGAAGTAGTGAAAATAATTATTATCCATTCATTTCTGTAATGATATATTCATACTCTTCTATTTAGAGTATCAAGGTACGTTATTCATTAAAGTGAGAAATTATGGAGAACTATTATGTATGTATTCAAATGAAATATTATTACCTGTTAATTTCTTTTGCATGTTAGTGCAAAAGAAAATTTGCTTAAAATATCAATTTTACTGGAAACGAGCTACAATTTAAGGGCTAGCATAGTTCAATCCGTATTTTGTTCCAAATAAACTCTGACAAACTCAACAAGTTCTTAGATCAGTTTATTGATCTGCTTACTTCATTTGTCTGGATGATGATTGGAAATATTTTGATTTTTGGTGCAGGAACATCTGCTGAGATCCATTATGGAACTGGGCAAATTTCAGGTTTCTTTAGCCAGGACCAGGTCAGACTTGGAGATTTGGTTGTTTCTGACCAGGTAAGTGTTGATGAATGGGCACTTTTGTAGCCTTCAATTTAGTAGTGTTCCTTGAGTCTTTCTTTATTATATCTATATCTGGCTTTAGGATTTTATTGAGGCAACCAGAGAGCCTAGCATCACATTTATGGCAGCAACATTTGATGGCATTCTCGGGTTAGGATTTCAAGAGATATCTGTTAGGAATGCTGCTCCTGTCTGGTAAGTTGGTGGACATTTTATGTTATTTAATGAAGAAAATTTGACTGAAGTTTGAAACATGCATGATGAGATTTCCCATTATGATATTCAACACCTCAATTACTACACCTTTTTATCATCCAAGTAGATTAATTATCAATGTTTTCTCTATTTCTCTCTAAATTGAAAACTTTTTTTTCTTTCTTTGTGATTGTCATAGGTATAATATGCTCAACCAACATCTTCTAAAAGAACCAGTATTTTCATTCTGGTTAAACCGCAATATTGACGGGGACGAAGGTGGTGAGATTGTATTTGGTGGAGTTGATTCAGATCATTACAAGGGTGAGCACACATTTGTTCCAGTTACCCAGAAAGGCTACTGGCAGGTTGACCATAATGAAACTTCGACCATCTTTTGCAACAAATGACATGTTATACAATTCATTGCTTTTTCTCTAACTTTTTTCCCTTCAAATGCAGTTTGAAATGGGAGATGTCCTGATCAGTGGTGAAACAACTGGTATCGATGACTATGTGAACATAGTTTTATATTCTTGAAAGTGGGGAGCTTTCAATTTATACTCTAGTTTTACATTCTTGAGAGTGAAGACTGTTCAATTGTTACTGGTCTGGCCTTAATTATTGATAAATCATATAACTATAAGATGTATGCCTTCATTTTTCAGGATTTTGTGATGCCGGTTGCTCAGCAATTGCTGATTCTGGAACCTCTTTGTTAGCTGGCCCAACGGTACGAAAATGAATCCCTTTTTGATGTGTAGAACAAAACCAAATACATCAGGCTTGGAATAAATTTTGGGTTCTAAAGCTATTCTAACGCATGCAACTCTGTTTGTCTCGTTTGGGGGTGCAGTAGTAATTCATTTATTTATTACAGTTTATAAGCCTTAATCAATTTCTTGGAATAAATTGTTATCTCATCGAAGAAGTTTCTGGTCATTGAATCAGTTGCTGGATTTATAGTAGCTACTAACAAGCAATGAGATGAAACTGATTCAACTTTAATTTGTTGTATTTTTAGACTGTCATTGCTCAAATCAATCATGCAATTGGAGCAACTGGTGTTGTGAGCCAAGAATGCAAGGCAGTTGCTGCACAATATGGAAAAATCATATTGGATAAGCTGATAAATGAGGTATTATTATTTGTTTTCGTTTCTTTTTCAGAGTCTGGTTTATTGCCTTATTTCCTCTGAGTGATACATGTCTGTAAGAATTACTAATCCTATATTCATTTGTTCCTTTTCCTTCTCCTTAGCTGCTGATTTCTGTTTACTTAATGTGCTTTTCTTCCATATATATTGGTTCCACTTTGAACCAACTAAATTTCATGCTGTTTCATAGGCTTTGCCACGACAGATCTGCTCTCAGATTGGTTTATGTACATTTGATGGGACTCAAGGTGTAAGGTCTGATCAACTTATTGTGTTCTGATGAATGTATTTGGATGACCAACTTTGTTGCGTACAAGGGAAACAATCAATTGTTTTTCTATAATGATGAATGCCTTGAATATCCTTGTGCAGTATGGGCATTCAGAGTGTGGTAGATAAAAACAAAGAGATGACATCTGATGGCTTGAGTGATGCTGGATGCACTGCTTGTGAGATGGCAGTGGTATGGATAAAAAATCAGCTACGATTAAACGAGACAGAAGATCAGATCTTAGACTACGCCAACGAGGTAAACCATCCTTCACATTCATTTCCAGAAAATAATGTCCTTTCAGGAGCCTCATATCCTCAATTGCATCTGCAGCTCTGTGATCGGCTTCCCAGTCCAAATGGAGAATCAGTAGTTGAATGCAGAAGTCTATCTAAGATGCCTAATGTTTCATTCGCTATTGGGGACAAAGTTTTTGAACTTTCACCAGAGCAGGTATAGTGACATCTAATATAATAGAAGTTTCTTTCTGGGTTCACCACCCTAGTGTCTGCACTTAATAGTTGCATGAAAAGTGAAAAGTCACAAAATTCAACTCTTCTCTGGTCTGTGCTGTCTTAACTTTCTAGTGTCAAGCGCTACTAATTTAATGCCAATTTTTTATGAATGTTTGTTTCATGAATTAATCAGTATATTCTTAAAGTGGGAAAAGGAGCGACAGCACAATGCATTAGTGGATTTACAGCTAAAGACGTTGCTCCTCCTCGTGGACCTCTATGGTACATAACTACATATCTTATTTTTACTTATAATATCTTCTAGTTTCAATTTGGTTCATTGTGTTTTTCCCCTTAGTTTGTTAGCTTAATAACAATTTGAAGAATCTCATCTGTGTGACTGCTCTGGTCCCACAAAATTTTTGCTTTTAAAACACTCTTAAGTTATATACTTATATGGGCATCCCATCCATTGAATTGAAGGAACAGCACAATAGGACTCCAGAGATAATATGCTTAGGGTTCTACCTATTTTCCTTGAATTTTCAGAGATAATATGCTTATATCAAGCCTTGTTGCTTCTGAAATACAGGATTCTGGGGGACATCTTCATGGGTCGCTATCACACAGTGTTCGATTATGGCAATATGAGAGTTGGATTTGCTGAATCAGCATAGGTCTGTTTTATCTATTGTATAATAGTTGCAGGGTTGGGAAGAGACTACTGTTGATCATTTCCATTTGTCCCAGATTATGAAAAATAGCAAAGTGTGAGTTGTGATATAACAACCTCTAAACTTGTGATAAGGACACAACTGTTTGTAAATACACTTCGGTAATGCTATTGTCATATATATGTAATAAAGACCTTAAATTATAGAAACTTGTTCTATTTGTACTAATTTATAAAAAGAGGCTTGCATTATCCTTTTCAATGGACTTTGTTCTGTTCATGTTATCTTTTTAAAATAATGGCTGGTGACTTATCAATAAGAGCTCAATCCTCCCATATTTAATAAAAACGAAACATTATATGACACACACATGAGCATGTTCTACGAGGCCAATATACATGGTTCTAAGTTTTAACCTACCCTTCAATGAAACTCTTCTTTTTTCTTTTTTTTTGGTCGGGGAGGGGGATATTTTGGGGGCGAAGGAAGGAAACTCGAGTGTGGTTAATGTTAAGGCAATCAATGTGTCATTCAACTCAGGCAGAAACCACAATTTGCTAAGTAAACTTGGGCCACGAGTTCATAACTAGTATTAACGGGCTTTCATAATATCTTTTTGTCGCACTAGTAGGCCTAATAATATATGAGGGTCTAGGACAATGTCCTTTGTAGGATGCAAAAAAATGGTTGAACTATTGGAAGGAGATGAAAGTAGAGATGGGATGCGATCGATTTTTTGCGGCCAAATAATTTATGAAGATCTAGGACAATGTTCTTTGTAGGATGCAGCAAAACATGTGTTGAACTATTGGAAGGATAAGGAGAATATGAAAGTAGAGATCTCACCGAGGACAGAAGAATCAGTAATGCTTTATACATATATAAAATCAAACTCTAATCAAATTTAAAAGAAGACTATAACCCAATTATAGGCCATTCCATCCACTAAGTGAGCTACAATACAGAGGAGTTTTGATTTTATCTTTATTTTAACATAAAATGGGAAACTGGGGAACTGCCAATGATGTCAATTGCACTTCAAGTTTGAGATACATCATGATAACATTATGTTATGTGGCATAACAAGTAACGCTACACTTCAGCTGCCGCCAAGTTTGCTGAGCTGCAATTTCTCTTGTAATTTTCTTGACAAGGATAGTGAGAAAGCAATCAAGGCATGGCGGTGATCGATTTCGACTCTTTTTTCGTTTGTCTGTAATAATTGCACTTTACTTTGTGTGCGTGCGTGAGAAAGAAAGGGACAGAATCACCGCTTGAAGCAATTTGAGGTCCATGCAGTTCAGAAAGTGACCAAAGGAGGAACTTTTTATTTGGTTTTGAAATTTTGATATTTGTTTAATAGCAACACTTTCATACCATAACGGAACGTCAAAGCAAACATGAAGCGTCATTCTATTCTACTTCTACTACTCATTTTCAATTGTCCGCTAACCAAGGCAAGTCCATCATTGGAGGAATGAACCAAAAGCTAAACCAAGCCAGAGCGAAGTGACACCTTTTTGACTTTTTCATCAAAAAGCAACACTGTTCAAAACAATTCCATTATCTGCATTTTGTCTTTATCTTCATCCGTGGCTATTCGTTTAAATTAGTTTTAACAAATTTTTTTATTTGAATTATATAATAAGATGTAATTATTTCTATTTTTTTTTTGTTAAAGAGTGAAATTTAACCACAAATTCCAGGGCATAGACAAGTATGTTCAAACATACTTGATTCTAAGATTAAATTTGAATTAAAAAATTAATTCAATTAAAATATTAGGTCAATTCATGAATACTTTTAATAAATAAGTTAAAGTCTCATTAAGAGAATTTTATATGCCACTTTAAGTATTTGAATATTATTAAAAAATATTTTGTGAAAAGTTAAAAAGAACAATCTCAATATCTAAATAAAAATTAATTTTACATTTAAAGATTATAAGATTTCTCGTAATAACTAAAAAATATTTTTTAAAAAATACTTGCTCCAATCAATAAGAAGAAGAGATCATTTAATAAAAAAAAAAAGAGAACACTCAATGATGATAACTCCTTACCACAAATATCAATAAAATATTAATTAAAAAAATCCGGGCAACGATGTGTTTAATTTGTTTGATTATATGGTGTTAAACATATTTCATAAGCACGTCATGCTCTAAGTTATTTGGTGATGAATTACAGGTTTACATGTGGCCAATTGCTTCAATGCATCTTGAATACAACTTTGTTAAAGACAACTTTCTCTTTACGTGGATCACATTTTTTAATATCACAAAATTAAATCCGCTTTTAAAACATGTAAACTATAATTGATCCTCCTTAATTTTATAAACATAGAAGGCATTTCTCAAAATTAAGGATAGTTAAAATTTCATTAAATTAGACTGGTTTGCAAAAATTTAGGTAAAGGAGGAGTTTAAGTGTGTGTGTAAATTATCTTTATTTTATATTTAAAATAATTATAATTAAAATCTTATTAAAAAAATTTTAAAACAATAATTTTTTCTTAAAGATTAATTAAAACTAAATATGCACTAATTTTTAAAAAAATAAAATTTAAATATAATTACATTTTAATCTTAAAAGACTAAAGTCGTTGAATTAATTCATTGACAAAATTAGTTGCTTTTTTCTTTTATGCAAATTCAATTTTTTAATTAAATTGCGCAACTAGTTATTATATTTTATCGAGTACTGTGACACAACAAATACCAAATCATTTTATGAAAAACTTCTAGAAAAAAAAAATTATAATTATTTAATATTTTCCTATTTTATTTGCATTGTACCAAACACATGGAACGTTCATGTCCACACATATAAAACGTGCTGTTTATTCTCTCAATTCACACGTGTTGCCTCCTACGGGCCCCACCAGTTCTTTTTCCCATAACTACGCAAAAACCATTTTCACACGCAGAAAAGAATAAACAAAAAAAGAAAAAAAGACGACCACGTGACTTGCGTGTGATCGAAGCCTCTTTGCTCACTTAAAACCGTTGTACCTTGCAACTCACATCATTCAATTAACGGATTAATTTATTGCATCTTTAAAAATAAAAATATTATAAAATATTATATAAAAATAAATTTACATCCTTTTATTTTATTTTTTTTTATAAACATGAGTTTATCATATTATGAGATAAAACATACAAGTACTTTTATGCAAGACCGATGGTAATAAACTCCTGTGATTCAAATCTAAACCCCTGTGATTCAATTTTTTTTTTATTTTTTCTGTTCCAAATTATAGGTTGACAGTAATAATTATCTTTATTTAGTTTTTTTTCTCTCTTATTAGGTGTTTTTTGTAATATTTTATTGAATGACAAAATAAATAGACAAATAATTAGACTCCCCCTGTGATTCAAATTTCTTTTATTTTCTTTTTTGTTCCCCAATAAAAAATTAGCAACTAAGCAAAAAATATACACACCAGATAATTTAAGAGTTTCTCCTCTGTTAGTTGATGGTAACTTCTCTCTTAGTTGGTAAATTTTTTTTTCTTAGTTATCAATATTTAATTTAGAAACAGGAAAATGAGACAAGAACTTAATTCTCATAAAATAAGGTAGACTAGTATATTTTTTTTTTCTCTAATAACATGTCACTGTCATCTTCTTAAAAATAAAATAAAATGATTCAAATCTATAAAAAAAAACTAATGTATGTTTGGTATGAGTAAAATTATATATAAAAAATTTATAAATGAATTGTCATTCATAAATTTTTCATCTTTATTTTTATCTTACATTAAACTAACTTTTATCAGGGAATTTTTTTCCCACGAATTTTAAAAGAAAAGTACCGAAGTTAATGTGGCTAAGGAGTCTAATTAAGAAAGTTGCAGTGCTCCAACCAACTGATCTAATTTGACAGAAATCCGGTGGACAGTTACTGGGTAACCGTGGAGAATTTATTTGCTTTATGCTTCTGCTGCTTAAAATAAATGAACACATAACTGTGGCTCCCCGCTCGTTCTGTCCCAACTTCCCACTCCCACCTGCTTATTTTCTCTCATTTGCTACTTTTGAAGTCAGTTGCAACTTCTATAATCACTTTTGAAGTAGTTCCACCCTTTGGCTTCTATTTCACACCACCCAGTGACCAAACCCCACCTTTTATAATATAACACACACACACACACACACACCTAATTAAGTTTGTCAATTACAAAGTAGATTAATTGGTTGTGCTTAGCTTGTTAATATCTTAATGTATTTCTCATGTCCGGTTGTGTAGAGGAGTGAGAGTTAACGTTTATTTCACGCCTAAGGTTGGACACCTATGTTCCCAAACGATGAAAGCCAACTCACGTAATAATAGGTTTCGTGAAGTTAAAGTGTGTTAATGAAATGTCAAAAGAACACCCACCCTTGAATGATTTTGGATTGTTTTCGCAATGACACTTTTTTGACCATGATTGATTAGTAAAGCAAGTTCAGATTCACAATCATCCAATCATCTCGTGTTCCACATGATGGTTCAAACTTCAAAATGAGGGTGTTTTGCGAAAAGAAAAACTAAAAAAAGGGAAAAAAGTGAAGGTACTTCATTTTTTCTGCTTGTGTCCAAGACTCAGATTATCATGATTACTTTACTTGGGGGATAATAATCCTCCGTTTATAAGGGTTATTTTTGGATTAACCAATCCACACTGCGATTGAGCTTCTAGAAGTAGGCGTGGAGTAGAATGATATTTGGTACTTCAGGGTTAAATTTTCTGTGAACTAGTAACGAGACTTGAAAAAAGCTTCCACCAACTTCTTTGATTGAAGTACTTGGCATTTTTTAATGAATAAATTATCATGACAAATCAATGAAATGGTGCTAATTTCACATACCTATTAATATATTATTGGCTTGTTGATTTGTATTAAATTGACCAACCCAAATTCTCTCCTTAGAATTTTTTTTTTTTGGGTCATCAAGTACTCTCGCCTTTGATGAGTTTCACATTTTTCAGCCTTCACTTTTTGAGAGCTGCAAAATATCCATTCCCAACCCACACCAAAAATATCATCCACAAACACAACCCAACATCGATTGGTACTGCACTTTCGAAAGTCATTCTATATTTTACTAATCACGGTATACCAGAAATAGTAGTGAAGTTTCATTAATTAAAGAAAGAGTTGCAATTTAGGACAACAAAAACAACTTATTTATAGATAAAGATCAAATAATCACTTATTTTTAGCTTGTACCTTGTGGCAAGCAGAAAGGATTATGTTGTTCTGATAACGCGAAAACCACCATGAACAGGGCAAAACGATAAATTTTTCTCTTTCTGGTTTTTGACTTCTATCAAAACCCCTGCACCAGTTGACTTGTACTTTTCCTCATCCTATAGACGTGTCATTTGTCTAGCTTTCTTGTTCACACTACGATTATAAAATTCAAACATCTTCCATAAAAACTGAACGAAAAAGAGAATGATACCAAAGTTCAACCCTTTTGGTGGTTCAACCCACCCCATTCCAGTCACCTTACCCCTAAAACCCCCATGTTCAGTTTTCAACGCTTAGCTAAGTATGATACAAAACAAGGAATCCCCTCTTGATTGCCCATCTGATCTACCTAACCCAGACTCTAACCTCTCTACCCCTTCACTTGCACCAAACTATATCCAAATCCAAATACATTTACTCTTTGCACACTCGAGACTTTCATCTTAAAACTTGCCCACGGGTCACTTGCCAAGGGCATTGCCGACTAAGCAGCCACAGCCACCCAATTTTGGACACGTTGAGACTCTCCCTTGAAGGGATTGCCAACTCGAGAGAGAAAGAAAGAGAGTTCGTTTGCCAACCAATTAATTAACCAACCAATAAAACAAACCTCCTAAAAGTTAAAATTAAAACCAGCTCAAACTTAGAAAAGTGTCTACGTTTTATATAAAAGGCACGCACGCAATAACAAACTCAGGACTCTGCACTCAGCACTCAGCACTCAGCAGCAGAGCCTTACTTTTCCTTTACAACATGGAGTGGAGTAGAGGCCACATCATCGGCCATGGCTCAACGGCCACAGTCTTTCTCGCCACCCCTCGCCCCTCCGGCGGCGGCGACGTCTTCGCCGTCAAGTCAGCGGAGCTATCTCGGTCAGAGTTGCTGCAGAGAGAGCAGAGAATTCTGTCTTCTTTATCCTCTCCTTATATAGTTAGCTATAAAGGGTGTGACGTTACCAGGGAGAAGAACAAGCTCTTGTACAATCTCTTCATGGAGCACATGCCCTTTGGCACGCTTATTCAGGCAGTTCACTGGCGCGGTGGCCGGCTTGACGAGCCGGTGATAGCGCACTGCACTCGAATAGTTGTGCAGGGGCTGGAGTATTTGCATTCAAATGGGTTGGTGCATTGTGACATTAAGGGTAGCAATATCTTGGTTGGTGAAGATGGTGCCAAAATCGGTGACTTTGGATGTGCTAAGCGGGTCATTGAGCGGGCGGCGCCAATCAGCGGCACGCCGATGTTTATGTCGCCGGAAGTGGCGCGTGGGGAAGAGCAGGGGTTCCCTTGTGATATTTGGGCACTTGGGTGCACCGTGGTTGAAATGGCCACTGGGGCTGCGCCGTGGCCTAGTGTGGCAGACCCTGTTTCGGTGCTGTACCGGATTGCATATTCCGGTGAATTGCCTGAGATTCCAGGCTTTCTGTCCGAGCAAGCAAAGGATTTCTTGGGGAAGTGCTTTAGGAGGAATCCAAAAGAGAGGTGGACAGCTAGTCAGCTGCTGAATCATCCATTTCTTGAGGAATTCAATTCCAACGCCAAGCAAATTCAGGAATCTAGTTCAAGTTCTCCAACAAGCATTCTTGAGCAAGGCTTCTGGAATTCTGTGGAAGAATCAGAAAGCCTTGCCAGTTTGGTTCAAACAAGTTTCGAAAATTCGCCTGCTGGTAGGATCAGAGAGCTAGCTGTGTGTTCAGGGGAACCCAGTTGGACATGGGATGATGAGAATTGGATCACAACTAGAGGGAATGAAGCTTCTGGCATTGGTGGATCAGAGACAGCTTCAACTAGTGATAGTTTGGGTTTGAATGAGTTAGAGAAAAGCCATGTTAGCAGTATAATTAGTGGGTGTTTTTTTGAGGATTACAAATGTAGGGATGTTTGTGTTGTAGTTAATAGTCTCAATTTTGAGAGAGGCATTGCCGAGATGCTACTCCCTTCAACATTAGATTTATTATAATTCAAGTATTCAAATATCTTTTTTTCCCCCAGTCAGAACATGTTAGTATTGTGGATATTTAATGTCCAGTGTCCTTTCTCGGCCGCATGCCTAATTCTATTTATGTTTGGTGGGTATGTTGGGTTTAATTGCCTTGAGCCGTAGCAAAAATTGAACCTTTTTCTCTTTGGTAAAAAAGGTGAATTGATTCAAATAAAACAAAAGCCAGAAAAAGAGAACAAGGTGGGCAGGGCAGGGCAGGGCAGGTCCCAAGTGGTTACCTCAGTTTTAAACTCTCAACCTCTAGTCTATTATTTGTAGGTGATGGTTGATTCCCATGGACATGAAGCATAGGGAACCGAAGGTTAGTGCAATGTCTCTCACTGTCCTCTATTGGTGGCTCTGCTTTGTCCTTTTTTTTTTCCCCCTTTCTGACGACTGTTTCTCTGTCTGTGCAATTGGTAGGACTAGAATTAAAATTCCAAAACCCACAGTTAGAAGGTAAATCTACCCATGAGATTCTAACTCTCCTCTACCAAACGCGTATAACAGAACAGGTCCCAGTTTCTAAAGCAAAGCGAATATGCAGCAAATATTACGCTAGGTGGGTTTCCGTCAAATCCTTTACATTATGCTAAATACTAATAGTCTAATAGAGCACGAGCCTTCTACAATGCTCCAGAAAATGTTTGGAGCATGGATACTCCATTTTTCTTACCTGCTATGATAGGTTATTCCAGTTTATCTTTATTTAATATTTTACCCCTAACTTTCTGTTTATTACATTTAAGCCCTTCATTAACTCTTACCTCTTATTCCGAAACCCAACATAGAGATCAGAGAGACCACTGCTCCTTGTGTTTCGTATACTGCTGTCGTTGATCTTCTAGCTAGGTATGGCAGCCATATCTCCATGGATCCACAAAGAACCCTGTGGTATTTGGACCAAAAAATCACCAACGCTACCAGCTAACAAGCAAGAATGATGAATATAGCTTTGGGGTTGTGCTGATTGAGTTAAGATCCTCTTTGCCAGCAGTTGATATAACCAGGGATAGGATGGAGCTTCGTTGGAGCACTAATGGCGGTTTTCCGCCATCGTTGCCCTGCTGGAGAAGAAGGGGACTTGGCCCCCAGCCGCGCGCGTCAGCGTGTGCATATTCTAAACCCTTTTTTTTTCATAACTATGACTTTGTTTAATAATAATTTTTTTATTTTTTTTAAGTAATATTTTTGTTGAGCTAAATATTTATTTTAAAATATTATTAATTGTTTAATATTTTTGATAATTTTTTAAAAATAATTTTGGATAAATTTTTTAAAAAATTAATAAAACGTGTTTAGATGAAAGTAGTATTACATTATCTCCTGATAAGTCCTTATATTATATTTATTTTAAAATGTATCATTTTAAAGAACGTTTTACTTAACTATTATTCCGACTTAAAGAGTTAATCTTATAGTAATGTTTGTAAATATATTCTTTATTAAAAAAAAAAAAAATTCAAGTGATATTTTATATAATTTATATAATTATTATTGAAATAAACTAAAATTATTCATAAAAAATTAACATACAAAAAATTATATTTTAATTTTTTTATATCATAATTATTATTTTATTTAAAAATAATATTTTAATTTTTTGTGTAATATTTTTGTTATGCCAAATATTTATTTTAAAAATATTATTGATCATTTCATATTCTTGATAATTTTTTGAAAATAGTTTTGAATCAAAAAATTGTCTAAAATTAGTAAAGTATGTTTGGATGAGAGTAGTATTACAACTTATAACCTCTTAATAAGTCTTTATATTACATTTCTTTAAAAATATGTTTTTTTGGAGAAAATTTTACCTAACTACTACCCTCAACCAAGGTTCTGAAAACCGAACCGGTCACTGAACCGGTCGAGGTACTGATTCAAGGTTCAATGGTTGAACCTGTTGTCGAATCGGAATATAATTAAATATTATTTATATTTATATATAATATAAATAATATTTTATATATATATATATATAATTATTATATACTAATAAAATAAATAAAAAATACAATATAAATCACAAATTTTGTCAATTTCAAAACTTGTTAATTTTGATAACTTATATTAATTTTTATAAATTTTGTGTCTAATACATATTTACATAATCACAATATAATCTCACTTTCACTTCCATTTTATATAATGCCTTTGACAAAATGACTAATGGATAATAGTATTTCATACATGAACAGATTCACTGCACACCACTCACTCATTTTGAGTAAAATTTCCTGCCAAAAGATATGTTAATTAAGATGAGCAGATAAAGTCTATGCCTATGTTACTTTACCAACATGAACAATGAAAGAAGTCAAACTAGCTAGCTCACGGGGTGAAGGAAAGTATTTCAGAAAGAAAAGTTACTCGACGATGCAATTGCTTCTGACAGTTTTTCTTTGCAGTGCAGAAGGCTCGAAGCTGGGAGCAGAACCGGCAGAGGCTAGCCAACTGCACAATCGGATTCGGCAAGAACGCCATTAGAGGAAGGGAAGACAAGATTTCCGTTGTCACTGACGCGAGCGACGACGACCCGGTGACCCCAAAGCCGGGGACCCTCCGGCACGCGGTGATTCAGGACGAGCTAACTGTGGATCATCTTCGCAAGAGACATGGTGATCTAGCTGAAGGAAGAGCTCATCATGAACTCGTTCAAGACCATCGACGGCAGGGGCGCGAGCGTGCGGAGGCAGACGGGCCGAGGGATTTCAACCCCCTCCAACCCAAAACGACGTCGTTTTTATTTTTATTTTGTAAAATCAAGAGCAAAAACGACGTCGTTTTGCTTAAAGAAGTTTAAAAAAAAAAAGGTTCAGAACCGGTAACCGTACGGACCGGTACCGGTTTGGCCAGTTCAACCGATTTGGGACCGGTTTACCAGTTTTTGACCTCACCGATTTTGGGAGGCTGCCCGAACCGGTGAGGGAACCAGTTCCCGGTCCGACCGGTTGAACCAGCCGGTCCGGTCTGGTTTTCAGAACATTGCCCTCAACTCAAAGAATTAGTCTTACAATAATGCCTGTGAAAATATTCTACTCAAAGACAAAAAAAAAAACCTTCTGCAAGTGATATTTCATATAATTTATATAATCATTGATGAAACAAACTAAAATTCTTCATAAATAATTAACTTAATAAAAATTAGACTATAAATTTTTTTTGTCATAATTATTATTTTGTTTAAAAATAATTTTTTTAATTTTTTGGATAATAATCTCATTGAGCCAAATATTTATTTTTAAAATATTTTTCATTATTTGATATTTTTGATAATTTTTTAAAAATAATTTTAGATAAAAAATTATATAAAATTAGTAAAACATGCTTGAATAAGAGTAATATTAAAACTGATAACTTTCTGAGAAGTCTTTGTATTGCATTTTTTTAAAAATGTGTCATTTTAAATAAAGTTTTATCTAACTATTACTCTCGATTCAAAGTGTTAGTCTCATAATAATACCTATAAGGATACCTTGGTCAAAGATTAAAAAAAAATTCTAAATGATATTTTATATAATTTATATAATCACTGATAAAACAAATTAATTTTTTTTTAAAAATAATTAACATAAGAAATATTAGATTCTATTTTTTTTCTTTTTTTTTGTCATAATTATTTTTATTTTAAAATAATTTTTTAAATTTTTTGTGTAATATTTTCATTATGTCAAATATTTATTTTATAATATTATTAATTATTTGATATTCTTGATAATTTTTTTAAAAAAATTTTGAACAAAAATTATCTAAAATTAATAAAGTGTGCTTAGACGGAGTAGTATTAGAAATGATAATCTCTTGATAAGTTCTTATATTACATTTCTTTAAAAATGTACCATTTTAGATAAAGCTTTATCTAACCATTACTCCGACCGAAAGTTTTAGTATTACAATAATACTTGTAAAAATACCCTAGTCAAAGGAAAAAAAAATGAACTTTTCTCAAGTAATATTTTATATAATTTATATAATCATTATTGAAACAAACTAAAATTTTTCACAAAAAATTAACATAAGAAAAATTATATTCTAATTTTTTTTCTTTTTTGTGTGTCATAATTATTATTTTATTTAAAAATAATTTTTTAAATTTTTTGTGTAATATTTTTATTATGTGAAATATTTATTTTAAAATATTATTGATTATTTAATATTCTTGACAATTTTTTAAAAATAATTTTAGAAAAAAATTGTTTAAAATCTGTAAAACACGCTCGGACGAGAGTAGTATTACAATTGATGACTTCTTGAGAAGTCTTTATATTACACTTCTTTAAAAATGTATCATTTTGAAAAAAGTTTTACCTAATCACTATTCTCGACTCAAATGATTAGTCTTACAATAATATATGTAGGAATACCTTGATCAAAGACCAAAAAAAAAATTTCACAAGTGATACTTCATATAATTTATATAATCATTGATAAAATAAACTAAAATTCTTTATAAATAATTTAACATAAAAAAATTATATTTTAAATTTTTTTCTTTTTTTGTCATAATTATTATTTTGTTTAAAAATAATTTTTTAATTTTTTAGGTAATATTTTCATTGTGTCAAATATTTATTTTAGAATATTTTTTGATTATTTGATATTCTTAATAGTTTTTTTCAAATAATTTTAGATAAAAATTTATCTAAAATTAGTAAAGCATGCTTGAACTAGAGTAGTATTAGAATTGATGACTTCCTGAAAAAATTTTTGTATTACACTTATTTAAAATTTGTCATTTTAGATAAGCTTTTATTTAAACACTACCTCCAATCCGAAGAATTAATCTTACAATAATGCCTATGAAATACCCTGATCAAAGATTAAAAAAAAACTTTTTTCAAGTAAATATTTATATAATTTATATAATTATTAATAAAATAAATTAAAATTCTTTAAAAATAGTTAACATAAGAAATATTAGATTTTAATTTTTTTTATCATAATTATTATTTTATGTTAAAATAATTTTTTAATTTTTTATGTAATATTTTTATTGTGTTAAGTATTTATTTTAAAAATATTTAATACTTTTTAATAATTTTTTAAAAATAATTTTAAATAAAAAATTATTTAAAATTAATAAAACATACTTGAATGAAAATAATGTCAAAAATAATGATCACCTAACAAGTTGTTTAAAAATGTGTCATTTTGATAATTATTGACTTTTGATGGACCACTTTGTAATTACACTATTCTCCTTTCCACCAGCTTACCAGGTTACAAGTAACACATGCCAGCCGTTGATTTTTGTTTCTACTCTATCAATGGCTCAGATTGGACCGTGCATCCACGCACCGAAAATTTTCAGGTGCATTGAAGACGTCGCTAATAGAGCAAAGGACAAGTTGAAGCACTTTGGAGTCTCAAAATTTGGTGAAGCCCCGCTATGTTGGGTTATCTTAATATGAAAATTCAGAGGCCAGAGCCCAGTCAACCCAAATATAAATCAAACTTGAATCTTCAACGGTTAGAGAACAGATACAGTAGTTGGCCCTCTGCAAGATTGTAAAGAAACTTGGGTCAATCAAGGCAAGCACTAGCTCCTTCCAAAATTCCAATTCGTTAGTTTATTACCAAATTTGCACTCCCTCTGTTGAAGCCTATCCACAATTTCCCACCACTAGAAGCTTCTATAACATTATTGTGATGCCCTCCTTCTGGAGAATCTGCTACTTTGGCCTCAGAGTTCAGAACTATGGTTGTCTTTGCTCTTTTATGTACATCCACACGAATCATCTCAAGCTTAACTATTTTCTGAATTCGCTTGGTCTCCAATATGGATATCGATACAGGAATTCTGGTTCTAGGTGCTTGATATGATATGCCTAGCTACCATAGAAAGGTTACGCGGTAGAAAATGTAAAATAAAAGAGGACAACTTTGAACCGCATTGAGAAAGAGAGGTGGGAAGGAGAACACGCAGAATCTGCTTTTAAGAATGGTTGAACGTTGTATCCATATCCATAAAAAATACCTACCAATTTAGTCAAACAGTAAATAATTTAGTATTTCTTTTTCAATCTATCATCTACGAATCTCATATAGTTTACATAACAGAAATGCTAAGAATTACACACCCAATATATGTGATATAAAAAAGATTTATTTTATTAACTATACACCTTGGTACTCGAGCTAGGACCCTTTGAGGATATCTCACAAGAAGTTTTTTTTTTTTATTTAAATTTCACCATTAATTGTTACATATAAAAATGCAAAATTAAATAATCAGATTGGGTTATGAATGATCGCAAAAATAAGGCTCCATAAACAGCCTTCAATGGTGGAAACAACTAATTCCACTGTTTTTTTAAGGTAAAACATATGATCAAATGGAAATCTAACTCTACTCAGTCTAAGGTGATCTGCATGTTTGAAAAAAATGACAAATTTTGAAAAGAAATTATTACAAACTCTTATTTATGCCACCAGGTTCATGGATATTGGTTGCAAACTACTGATGAAGAGGCCGGAGAGAACAGCTGCATATTCTTGGGCTAACCTTTACAATGGCCTATTTATAAGTAATTTTATTTTACTTTTAAGAGAGGACGAGGCATTGATGACTACCCCAGGAGCTACACGTATAATTTCCAAGAGAACACAATTTAAAAAAAATTTAGTACCTGTGGAGACAATGACCCCAAAAATCAAAGAAGAAAAAAAACAAGAAGAGAAAAGTAAACTATCCTAAACCTTGGTTAGCTTGTGAAAAGCTAGACGTGTGGTTCATATAAATCTTTGGGGAAAGCTAAGTTTAGGTTAGCATGTTAAATAATTTCAAGCAGATTCATGCAAAAATTTTAACTATGCGATAAATTAATTTAACCAATAATTTACTCACAATTAATTATGAGTTTAAACAAAAATAAGTTAACACTATGTAAATTATTGAGTAAATTAATTTATTATATGATTAGAATTTTGCATGACCCTAATTAAAAAAATTTAGTAACACACCGACCTAATCCCATCCCCTAAATCCTTTGGCCGACAACGTGTTAATTAAGGTACCAGATGGGCTTCCGAATTAACACAAGATTGGACTTCCACCTTAAGCTACACGCACATATCTCATTTAATGTTTGTGTAAATCCTTTTTGTGTGGCCCATGGCACAACCCCCTGGGCCCCAAAAAAAAATGAATTAAAGTTCAAGTTGAAAGAAACTAGCCCGGATTTGGTTTACCTGCTTTTCCAAATTAACCATTCGTTGCGGACGAGGCTTGGTACTACTGGCAACGTCGTTTGCTTTGGAAGACCCGCACCACGGATCGATCCATGTTAGAATGATCTACATCCCCCCTCCCCAACTGACCAAAAAAACAAAAATTAACCATACGTTAATAGTATAGTGTAGATATCAGCTGCTTTAAGTAGAGTCAATTCACATAATCCGCATAGCATATCTCCTCTTTATACACTTAAAATATATCCAACTGTTGACCTAATTCTATAGGTAAGCATGCACCACTCAGACAGAAGCAGCCGAATCAAAGGAGAAAATTGCTTTGCTACATATTTGAAACTTCATATGCTCTTTTTGTTATCAAGATGGGAAGAGCTCTGGTCAATCCCCTCCAACTGACTCCGAAGATTCTGATTATCTGCCAAGAGGCGATCATATTCCATAAGGAACCCCTCAGATTGCTTCTTAAGAGCCTCTACCTCAGCTTCCAAAGCCTTAGCCCTGCTTCCTTTCACCTCACATTCGGATTCCAGTTTCTTAACTCGGGGCTTCAATGCGGCAATTTCTTCCATCAATGCCTTGTGCTCCTCTGTACTGCCATGTTTACTGTCCTCAAAACTTCGACTTTGTTTCTTAGCAGCCTCCATGGTCTTCCTGAGTAACCGAAGCTCTCTTATGTAATGGTGCAATCTATCTATCATCAGAGAGAGGAACAGCACAAACCCTGCACACATGGAACGTGAAAGATCAAATTCAACAACTAAAATACAAGGAAGAATGTAATAAACAAGATTAAATAAAAATTACAGCAAAAAAAGAAACAACCAACTGGCAAAGCTCCTGACCCAAATAGCAGCTGAACCACCCACTCCCCGCCACCCCCCCCCCCCCCAAACACAAAAAAAGAGAAACAATAGAAAACCATACCTACATATATGGGCATCTTGCAAACAGAAACCATAAGGAAGAAAAAATACAAAAATAACAGGAAAAAAATATGCAATGTGAAAGAAGAAAACACGAATCGAAATAAAAATAATTATATGACAGAATTCTACCCTCTTCTAAGCAATAAATGGGAGTTTATTACAAACTACCCTGTCATAATGACAACTTAGAGAAAAAAATACTTTAAATCAATTACATGGTCCACACAAGGTAACTAGCATATCGTATTTAACTTACTGAAAGGAGTAGATGGATAAAAGCAATGCGATATGTTGCAAATGGTTTAAAAAGGAAGAAAAAAAATTCAAACAATAAATAACCAATCAAGCATTTTCGTCAAGGGAACGAAACAACACCAATGAGGCTAGGCATCAATATGATGAAATAAAACGAAGGAGAGAAACCAATACCAAGTTTTCCAAAAAGGAGGGAAATGTACCATGAAAATTTTTGGCACTCCCTCTAGTTATAGCAAGCAAAAATGCTTACATGACTAATATCACAAAGCTCTAGGGTACCACAGTCGCCAGCAGTTCATTTTTCAGACATGTAGTTTGAAAGCATTGTATTGAGAGAAGAATAATCTGGGCAACTAAACAATAGTCTACCCATGAAACTTGAAAGTTTATAATCTAAAAACTTGTGAACAATTAATTCAATATACTACTACTACTACTTCTTATAAGAAACTTCTGTTTTCTGTCATTTTTCCTAGTTAACCCTTTCCAATTTTCTACCCCTTAACGTCTCAGTTTAAAAATTCAAGGTGGATTTTAAGCACAGTCATAATTAAGTAGTCATATAAGATCAAGAAAGATTATAATCGAAAGTGCCAATTACCAAAGAGACTAACGTATTGCTCACCTCAAATACTCGTAAAATTCAGAACAAACAATTCTATGGAGCTTGATGATGACCAATTCAGTGGCAGCCAAAAAAAAATAAAAATCCTTTCACATGAAACATGCTGCCCAATATTAAGTCACCCGATGTTAATTGTTATATCAGATAGAAGGAAGCGAGGCCCATGGGCAGCATTGATCATGTAAGTCAGACCAGTGCAGACATCAAACAGCATTATCATACGATTCTAGCAATCGGTCTGACCAGGAATTTTCCATTTTTCTCCGACTTCACAAAAAATAAAATTCAAAGAATTTAATCATTTGTTTCACTAAACCTACAATCCCACTAGAATTAAGAAGGGTGGGCTTTAATTAAATCGCGTCAAGGAGGTAAATTTAAAATTGCTATACACAGTACGGAAGAAAAAATAAGCGGGATGATGAGATGAGAATTGAGAAAGAACGAAATTTACCCATTAGAGAAGCTTCGAGCATGTGCTTGGACATGAGAACTTGGTCGGTGGGGTTGACGATGCCGGCCTCGAGGGTGCGACGCTGGATCTTGGTGATGCTATAGATGCTGGAAGCAAAGACGATGAACAAGGTGGCGGCGACGGTCTGGACGACGACGGGGCCGCGACCGCGCTTGACCCGATCGAGGGTGACGATGACGAGCTTCCTGAGAGGGGTCTTGAAGAGAAAGGTTAGAATGAGAAACATTTGGGCAAATATGACGGAGTAGAGAAGCTGCAACATCTCGCGCTTCTGCTGATTGGAAAACCCTGCAACTAGAATCCAGAACACAAGTGAAGGAAGGAATATGAAGTTGACTCAGTGTTCTCTATAGTATTGAGAGATGAGCGCGTGCGTTCAGCGTGTTTGGTTGCTGGGTAGTCGACACAAATGATAGAAAGGTAAATGGAGGCAGATAGATTGGATGCATCATAATTCATGATTCATATTCATAAGAGGTGTGGGATCGGGATGCGTAGTAACTAGTAAGTCAAGTCATTCATTTTCTTTCTTTCTTTCCGTCCGTCTTCGCCTCTTCGTCAAGTTCCCAGCTTTCTTAATTATTTTGCATTTTTTTAAAATTTTTGTTTCATTTTTTATATTTAAAAGTAATTATAATTAAAGAATATAATTATTAAAAAATATTTATGTTTATAATATTATTTCTTTTTTATTTATATCCAATTAATTATTAATATTTTTTTAAGAAAGTATCAAATTAAACAAAAAAAGTTTCCTTTTATAATGGTATATAAATTCAACAAGCACTTATTTACGCTCGTCAATTGAATAAATGCTAAAATTACTTAAAATAATCACTCTAACATTTTTTTTAATTGCTTAAAACATGAAATGTTATATAATAAACGGAAATATTTCATGAATAAGTTTGAATGAATTTCTAAAAAAAAAAAATTCAGGATCCCAAAATATTTAATATTTTCTATTTTTTATGATTAAATAAATTACTAAACAAGTAACACCAAATTTTTCTAAACAATCAAATTAATAATTCTTTTACTATAAACTCAAAAAATATTATTAGTTATTAAATTTAATCTTTAGAAAGATTAAATTTTTTATTTATCCTGTTAATTCATTAAATAAATTTCAAATTTCTCTCATCAAATAATGCTTTTGTCCCCCAATTTTATCTCTTATATTTTTAAATTAATAAATGATAATTCTAAGATATTTTAATTCATTTCAATTAGTAATAAGATGGATTAATATATTAAGTACTACATCCATCAATCAGTACAATTAAAACTAACGCGGATTGACTCCCCGTGTAAAAAAAATTTGGATAAGAATTTCCAGTTCCCGCGTATAAAGATAAAAAAAGAAATTAAATCCTTCAAAATAATCCTTTAAATAGGCCTCAATCCTTTCAAAAAGTAAATCCCATTCCAGAAATCTTGTATCTTATGCTTTCTACCAAGCAAATCGAAGACTCAAAACAGTATTTTTTTTATTTTTCCAAAACTAAGATTTGAGTAAACACTTGCCTTTTAATTTGGAAAATTAGACCAACTGTTTCTTATCTAAATTTTCACAAAACATTCTATATAAATATTTCTCATACAAATTAAGTACATATTTCCGTGTATGTGAAAAAAGTATATATAATAATATAAACAAATAAATACAGCTACTGAAATTGAACCAAACATGTCAACATCACTCAACAAGAAGAAATATAAAACGAACATCCAATCTCAGAAGTTTCCAATTATCATTCTATTTGGCTTGAAGTTATCCCGAAAATTACATTTTGAAACCCCACATTGACGGGTAGATTGAAATAGAAAACCCTGTGCATCAAAATCCCATTGACATCCACAGCACAGTGGCATCGTTTCATGTGCAAGGCAACCACAAGGGGATATATGCGTATTTACAATTAATGCATTTACTGTGCGCCATATATATTGGAAAGCTAAATGTCAAGATATAATCAAAAAAATATTTCCTGTCTAAATAACAGGCCTGCTTAGGTAACAAATAGAAATTTCAAGTCTGCCTCCGTTAATTTCCCCAGCGCCTCAGAAGAGCCACCGATAGTCCTATTAAGGGAGGGACAAAAAAAACATGTCAATATGGCAAAATATGCAGCACTTTTCAAGCCTGTTCACAAATCACACTCACCCTTCAAATACTAGTTCCTTCTTCTCTTGCAGCTTCAAAATCCTCTCCTCGATTGTGTTCTCAATAACAAACCTCACGATTCTGTACATGAAAATAATGTCAGACCTTCACGAGGAAAGGACTAACCCACCTATTTTCCCATTAACTATTCCATTTTCGAATCTGTTTTAACTTAAAGAGTGCTAGAGTGCAAGAAGCAGCACCTTATTGGTTTATATTGCCCTATTCGGTGAATTCTGTCTTGAGCCTGACGCTCCACAGCCGGGTTCCACCAAGGGTCCATAAGGAAAACCTGAACATGCACAACAAATGAAATCAGATGGTAATAAAGTAACAAACCTAGGTTTAACAATGATAAAGGGGAAGGGTTAAGACAAAAATTTTGCCATATTTGATTAATTTCACACTATATTAAATAAAATGCTTTAAATCGTCCATTATTTGTCTAAATGTCTAGGTTGATCGGAAGAACTGTTTTAAGGAAACACGAGTGATAACATTAATTCAACCCCATCCCAAGGAAATCCCACCAAAATAGAATGAAGAGAAAAAAAATTAGGCCGATACTAATAAAAATGTAGCATGACAAGAGGATTGAGTTCAAAACCTAAAAAAGAATACCAACAAAGAAGTCATAGCTTCATTGATTGCAAGCATATTAAAGAATAAAACTATTTTCATAGGAAAGCAGCTCCTATAAAACATCGGAGGTGAACAAAATCTCCTATGAAAATGGAGCTAAACAAAATTTATCGTACACTAGAAATCTAGAACAACATATGAACTCATTTGGGAAACAGAAAAGCCTTAACTTCTCTAACAATCCAAAGCAAGGTGTAAAACCTATTTCCAGGTGTGTTGTATTTTACCACAACTTAAAATTCAACATGACAGAAACAACATGGAAAAGAAAATTGCTCACATGTGACGCTACTGTCAAATTGAGCGCAACACCTCCAGCCTTCAAGCTCATGAGAAAAATTCTGCAGTCTGGATCATCAGTAAATCTCTTAATGGCAGCATCCCGAGCAGCCAATGACATGTTTCCATTCAATTGAACGCAAGATACTCCAGACTGCAATTAGCACATCATGTTATCATCCTGATGCATTTTTACATGCATTAATAAAACAGAGTGACAAGTAAATTTACCTTCAGTAGCGAGTAGTTTATGAGATCCAAGAACGATGTGAACTGGCTAAAAACTATCCCTTTGGCAGAACCATCCCTTTCAACCATAAATCTAATTTCTTCTCTCTACAACCATTCAACTCATTCAGATACAAGAGAATAATAATTGAGATTGTAATAGGTAAGTATAGAACAGGAAATATAGAACAACTAATAAGAGCCTTCTTCTTTTTCCCCAGCCATTATTCTTTCAGCTTAATGCCTACCCAAATGTTCCCATTAAAGCCTAAAAATCATGCTTTAGAAAACAAAAGGAAAAACATTAATAAATGCAGACAAAAGCTAGCAGAACTACTCATACTTTACAGACATGAAGAAGCTAAAAAACATTCATCAAGTAACTAATTTATGATACATACCAAAGCCTCTATTTTAGTGCTTGTCTGAAAGTTCTCAAGCCGAATTCTATTTAAAATGCTTGAGGATCTGAAACCCTTAATTGTTGTCTTGGCCTGATCCCCAACATCCTTGTTGTAAGTTAAATCAACAGTAAGTAATTTAGAGCATGAAGGGCATGATACTCGTCCCAAGGAAGCAGAGAAGTCTATCAAGCATGCCTTGCAAAATATATGCTCACAAGAGGTAACCTGAAACAATAATGACAAGAAACTTGAAGGAAGATCAGTAGCACAATAAAATTGGCTATGACTTTTCTAAATATATTATGAGAAGACAGAAAAGGGAAATTAAAATAAAATGAAATGATGACATAAACACATTTATTTGCAAAAGAAAACAAACTTACAACAGGATCTTCTACTGGGTCATGACAAAGGCCACATACTTGTTCAACAGAACCATTACAAGCCACATTTCCACCTCTTAATGCCGCAGTTTGAGAATATACCACAAGGTATGGATGATCAACGGCCTGTACATTTATGCAAGAGTACAAATGCAAATATGAAAATTTTTGAATAAATACCAAGGGATACTTCTCAGTTCCCAGAAGAAAAATGACGACTAAAACAAAAAGAGCATATGACCACATTTTTAAAAATCAAAATACGAAGTTGCCATATTATAGTATAGGGCAGCTCATATCTACTCTCAAATAAAGGGTTATTTGATTAATTATACTTTGCTAAAGTTAACTAAAATTTGATAAAATGTTTCAAACGAGTCACTCAGTTTTTAAAATGAAATTATTGTATTGCAAGAAACAATTAGAAATTCAAGAACTTCAAAAGTCCATGATTATGCATGGCCAATATTTGCAGCATGTCCATGATTATAAAGCAGATCATTCTTCATCAACATTTATCCAAATTCCAAAGGGGAAGAAGGATCCAATACAAGGGGGAGAAGTATCGATTTCATTTCTAGTTCCATGATAATAATTATTCACCTGACGCAGCCGTGTGAGGAGGTCAAATATATGAGCATAATTATTCATCAGAGTATTTGCTTCAACATACCTGTAATTTTGCAATGGAGAAAGTGGATCAATAAAACCATGCAAGAATTTATGTTGCCATTTCAAAAATAAAAATATTTGTACACAACTACTGCAATTGTGCATGGCTAAATCAAAAATGCAAAAGATGGACAAGAAGGAAATAAAGCAAAAGATAGATCAAGTATAAAATCAACAAACAGCTCTCTCTGGAAGCAAT
This sequence comes from Castanospermum australe, assembly GCA_019955255.1. Lineage (NCBI taxonomy): Eukaryota > Viridiplantae > Streptophyta > Magnoliopsida > Fabales > Fabaceae > Castanospermum > Castanospermum australe. The sequence continues at coordinate 57,511 of NSJW01000152.1, forward strand.
TTAAACTACCTTTACCCCCCATCCTCTTCCCCATCACTCCTTTCTTCTCCTCCCTCTTCTTTGCAATTGAAAAGTTGGGGGAAAAATCAGGATACAACAAATTATCATATGATGAGTAATCCTGCTATATCAACGCAAGAATATGGAGATAGATGGCACTAAACCTGTTAATTATAATCAAACTAATTATATTCTTCAATGAATGCAGCTAAACCAGTTTGGCAATCCATCCTTTGCAGTCGAGAGGTGGAAAACTAAACCCGAGTAGCCAGATGCTAGGTTAAAATTTTCTAATGGAGTTCTCAGGCTTAAGAAGTTTTGACCCACCAGACTACCCTTGTTAACAAAAGGCACAGTTGAGGGCAAACTAATTTCCTCTCCAGGACTATTTCATGAATAACTTCATAAATGAAAATTCATCCCTACCAAGTAGTTTTATTCTCGTCAAACAAAAATTCACTTTTTACAAAGAAGAATATGATTCACAATATTTCCATTGTATGGTAAGATAACAAATATGACATACGTATTAAACTGTGATTGACTTTCATTATATAATGATTCATAATAGTCGTGCTCTTTTATATCCAGGCAATCCCTCCTCAATGAAGCCTGCAAAGGGAAACGTAGAAGAAATAAATATGTAATCTTTCAATGTTCAAAACAGTACACTTTCGCCACATGGAAACAAGAACTTACAATTCTAGGTGGAAGTGCAAGATCAGCAGCCCTGCCTATTTTAGTTCGCCTTAGTACTATATTCTTCAAAACTTTGTGTTTAAGCAATATCATAGCCCTTGCTCCACAATCGCCATATCCATATGATTGAATTGGTGTGGCAACGTACTAGTCAGTCAAGATTAAAAATAAATAATATAGAACATCACAGCATGTCGGCTGAAACAATTTCTATGAAACTGCAAGGAATTTCTCTCTCTCTCCCTCTCCCTCCCTCCCTCGCTCTCTAATATGATGAACACAAAAGACTAAAAAAGTGCAGAACTTACTTTATTCCACCAGCAGAAATGTCTAACAGAACTGTGGCAGCAGTTTGAACATTGTTTAGAGCTGTGCAGGGGCATAAGGATAACAAACACATAGTTATTAATTCACGAACACCAAGGATTTTAGAATGTACAAGCACATGTGCATGTATGCTGGCATGCACAAGTGTTAGAATAATGATAAAGTATTTGAAATCAGAAAAAAGAAAGATTCAAATGTTACGGAAACCTCAACACTGCAAAGTTTATAGCATATGAAGAAATATTTAGGTATAATAATAAATTCTCTCAAGATAAGAGCAGCTTGCCCTGCTCCAAATGAGTGGCACTTATTGGAGGATACACTGCACAAGAAGTCTTTCAAGCAGTCTTTTAATTTATAAGAAATAATACGAGAAAAAGAAGGTAACAATTCAGTTCCTTCCTTAGCAAGTCAAGAGAAGGTAAAATAAAGCAAAATGAAATGAAGTGAAATAAAATAATAACTGAACCCTTAAGAATAAATTCACATATCAAGACCATATATTACCTGCTAAATTAAAATCCACACAGTTTAGTGAATTACCATACCTATGATCCAGAGTCATGCAATCACAGTCCTTGCACAAATAATAGGAATAAGGAATTATTTGCAGGAACCGTACCTGTAAACATGGCATTGCAATTAAATTATCTTTAAAACACAAACTTGACAGATTATAGCCACAAAAGACTGTAAGCTTACCAGAGAATACAGCTCTCCAACACGGTTCTGAAGGGGAGTGCCACTTAATGCCCATCTGTAGGAAGACTCTAAAGCAAGAACTGCTTTTGCAGTGTTACAATGTCTAGATTTAATATAGTGTGCCTATTTTTTATGTATTAAGAAAAAAAGGTCAATAAATTAGAATTGTTGAGCCTGAACCAAGATGAATAAATTACGATGATGATTCTACAACACAATGTTTGCAATAAAATAAGAAACAATATGAAATATAAAATCAGAGTTGTGAAGTCAAAAGACTTTGTTTGAGCTATAGTCCATTGTTTTCTTTACTTTCCTCAAAGAATAAGTACGATACAACAGATAACAACAAAGATTATTAGACAACAGTCAAACAAGAAAAAAAGCAAATTCACATTTGTTTAGAAATAGAGAAAGTGGCACTAATAGAAAGAATGAAAAGATATAAAATGCCTCTTTTGTTTCATAAAAAAACAATTTATAGAAAGCTCAAAGTATAGATGTAGCATAAATTCCAACCAAAATTTATTATCACAACTGACCTCATCCAATATGATCCGCTGCCACTTTACAGCATGTAGAAGTGACTTCCCCTTGTGTATGGCATCTGAATCTTCTAATCTCATGCACATTTCCTCTTGTTTTTTCTTGCTAAAACCCTTTTCCAATTCTTCATTCCAACAATTTGACATCTTGTGAGCTCCCTTATCTTTGCTACTCTCGCATTCCTTGATCTTTCTTTTAGTAACTTCTCTTTTCTTTTTCTTAACTTGCTTCGATTGTTTTTCTGTTCTAACAGCATCAGGCCCACAAAAATATGTCTGGTGATAAGATAACTTACTCTGGAAAAATAATTTTCCACAATAAGGGCACTTCTCCTTAGGAGGCATCATATACCTCCTGTACTCAGACTCAACAATAGAAATAATGTAGTTATTCACAAAATCATATTCCGAGAACTGTTCAAAACACTCTTCCCTCTCCTTGCCCCATGATAAACCAGCACCTTGGCAGCTTCCTTTCAAAGTGAATCGATCAATCTCACTAACCCACTGAGTGACAGCAACCACAGGACAAATGACAAGTGTTCCTTTGATGGCAGGCAAGACTCTAGATGAACCTGGTGAAGGTAGGGGTTCATCTGGTTCACAACTCATTTGGTGGAATTCACGTTTGGCAAGGACAAGGGCAATTGCTTGAATAGTCTTCCCCATTCCCATTTCATCTGCAAGGATCCCTCCTCTAGTCGCAGAATTTTCCTGTTTCAAAGCCCAGGCTAACCATTCCTTTTGGTATCTTAGCAAAGGCATAGTCAGATCAGAGGATGCCTCAGCAGTTTCATTCATCACTTCATTCTGATGATCTAAGTCAACATCTTCCGATAAATTCTCATCAATCCATCTCTCTTGTTGCTCTTCCCATACATTCCACAACAACACTGGCTGAGAATCTTCATTTCTTGTTTTTTTTGCATTTTTCTTCTTTTTCATTCCAGCTAAATCAAGGGAAACTGATTGCTGCTGATCTAATGAGTATTCATCATTATCCCCATGCTCCACCACTTTATCTAAATTGCTCGGTTCTCCATTTTTTAGGTTGAGTTTTTTTCTTTTCTTTCTGGACTGCACCTTTCCCCTTTTAGATGAAGGCTTGCTGCCATCAGATGAATCAGAAGCGTTATCTTCTCCATCTGAAACACTAATGCTTGAAGTTGGTTCCTGATTCAAGTCAAATAGGAAGCTCCCACCATAATCTTCATCTGTATGTAATTTTATTAATTTTTCAGATATTTCACCAGGATGAAATTCACAGCTAATTTTGCAGTATAAAAGCTTTTTATTTTTCTTCCAATCACAAAGGTTAAACTAGAACCATATACAAACATACAAACTAGTTCATAAACATTTGCTCATGTTAAGTCTGCAAACGTTTCAGGGACATCCTTTCACTTAAAATGGAGGAAGCTTACATCCAAAAAATCTTGCAGCCAAGCCACGAACAATATCTTAAAATGAAAATCTTCACTAAATTTAAAACCAGGGAGAATGACAATATACCTTCATAGTTGGAATCTGAAGTTGAAGATGTAGCGTAAACATCTTCATCCGTATTATTGCTGGACTGGCCAATAGTTTCAACTTCCCCAAAGGCATCATCCCTAGGCTGCTGCTCCTTTCCTGTTGTCAATTTAAACACAATAATGATAAAGCCTCAGTTTAGTGAAGCGAAGAGAGGGAAAACAAGACACAAGATCTTTAACGTTATATTTGATACAGTAATTCTCATTCGAAGACCACACATAACGGAGCTAATTAACCGCAATGGAGCGTATTATCGACAACACAATAACCCGCTATCGAATGCCTTTCGTCTTCTCGTTTTCAAAACTTCCACCGCCCAACTTATTTTGATTCACATTTCGCGAAGAAGAGATGCGAAAAAAATAATAAAATTAAGTAACGAACGAGAAAAAGCAGGAAAATGGTCAAAAATTCAAAGCATTCACTATTCAGTCACTTTCTCCTTGTATGAATGAGTTTCGCAACAGTTTCACAGCAGCCAAACAATCGCAAAGCCCATATCCAAACCAGACAGAAGAAAAAAACCAAAGAACAAGGAAAATCGGAACGATTAAACTACCGGAAGTGATGGTATTGGAAAGGCGTCTGCGAGAACGAAGCTCCATGGAAGCACGTAAAAGAGATTTAGGGTTTGGGAATGAAGCACAGTTTCCAAGGATGGAGAGACGAAGATGGTTCAACAGTGGGAAAAGTGCGGCCCCTTTGCGCACAGTGACGCGAGAATGGGATTGGGAGGGTTCTGTTCTGTCACTAAAACGGCGGGAAGAGGCCTTTGTAGTACACATTGGCGAAGCGCCACGCGAAAAGTCCAACGTCAAGGTGCTGTTATCCTCTGTGCCATAGACCACGATATAAAGTAACTCAATGTGGGCCTCTGTAGTCGTCGACCAACGAGGGTCGCACATAGTAATGACGTACTTCGTCCATTGACGGTGTAGATCTCTCCGTTTATTATGGTATACCACATCACGACGAGGTTGCTCTCGAAACTTTTCTGTCGTAACGCGTCATTTTTGTACATAGACTATTTTATCTCCCAACTTTTCTCAGTTTTAATATTGTATATTGGATATTGTCATATATATATATATATATATATATATATATATATATATATATATATATATATATATATATTTATTGGATATTGAGCTCATTTAAATAAGTTTTTTTTAAAAAATAAGTTTTTTTTAAAAAAATAAGTTTTTTAAAAAAATAATTTTTATTTGAATATAATATTTAAAAAATATTTTTAAATAATAAAAAAAATTTAAATTTATTTAAATAAAAAATAATATAAACACTTAATTTATATCAAAATTATTGAAAAAGACATCTAAATATAAGATATGATGAATTATGATATATAAGATATAATTAAAGAAGCTAGTATAATAAGAACTGTAAGAGTTTTAAATATGTCATGGTAACAGTGTCATGAAAATCAAAATATAAGATAATAACAACATGTCTAATTATGTACCAAAAGACTTAACAGTGTGTTGTAAATGTTGTTTTATTTTATTTTTTTTAAGTGATATAGTCATTAAAATTATGATTCAATTTAAGATATTAGGGTATAATACTTAAAGTTGTATTATTTAAAATGTAATTCATAAAATTATCTAAAGAAGTTTATATAAATAATATTTATAAAAAAAATAGAGGATATAAAATATAATTTTTAATAAAGATAAAATATATTTTTGTTATAAAATTATGTTAAAAATTATTTTTTTTACTTTTTCTAGAAGTTAAAAATCAATTGTTTCTAAAAAAATAAGTAAATTAATTTTTTTAAAAGTTAGATTCAAATACATTTAAAAATGTATTGAAATATTTTTTTAAAAAAAATTATTATTTTTTAAAGTGTATCCAAACAGACTTATTATATACATTAGAGTGGATTAAGAGATAAGTAATTCTTATCCTTAGATGTTAAATGAATAATTAAGATTATAATATAAAGTAAGTGAGTCCTTTTAAGAAATAAAGAGTAATAATATTATTTACAAAAAAAGAGTAATAATGTTATTTTCTTTTAAATAATTTTCTTAATATTTAGTAAAAACAATATTAATTTTTCTGTTTTTTTATGTACTTACACATAAATTTAAAAAATTATTAAATAATATTATTTATAATAAAAATAAATTATATTTCATTAAATTAGTCTTTAATATATTAAAAATTTAAAATATATTTAATAATATATTTCATTAAATTAGTCTTTAAAATATATTTAAAAATTTTAATAATGTTTTATTTTTAAGTAAAATTCAATTTTAATCATCTATATATATTTAATGATTAATATATATTCACCTCCTCATAATAAATTACTACTCTTAATATATATATATATATATATATATATATATATATATGCAATTCACTATTAATATTAAAGTTTTTTATAGTAATATACGTATTATAAAACTTTGATATATTATTAAAATAAAAATTTTGATCACTCAAATAATTATTATTATAATTAAATTTCTTTTTAATGCTATGACAATCAATTATTATATAATAGTGTAAAAATAATTTATCTTGACAATAGAGTAAAGTTAAATCTTTTAAAATATATGATTTAATATTGATTCATTATCTAAAACTTTTTATATATCATTTAATCACATATTATAGTATTAGTATAAGACTTTTTTAAAATTAAAAAATTATACATGATAAATAGTACTAAATTAAACTATTAAAAATAAAAAGTTGTTAGAACTAAAGCCACAGTGTAAACAACATTTGAGATTATGTCATTGAGAAGTTAAAACCTAAAAATATTCTCAAAACAGGTCAAAATAAGATGTTAGATACACATTAAATTCATTTCTTGTAATCAATTAATGTTGATTCAACCGGCAAAATTAAATTACATATTCTTAAAAGTTTTAGATTTAATTCTTACTAAAATTTTTCATCAATAAGAGATCTATAAGTATTAATTAAAGTTTATAACATACTCTAACATTAAAATAAGATAATTTTTCTTTTTAAACTTTTTATTAACAAAAAAAAATTATTCCCCGTAATATCATTACGGCTTCTATACACGTAGCAATTGTGTCTTTTTTTATTAAAATTTAATTTTAATTTATTATTAATATAAATTTTTATATTATTATTTAATTATATATCTTTATATCTTTAACTTTTAAAATAATTATTATTTTAATTAAAAAATTTTTAGTAATAGTATAAAAAATTTTAGGCTAACAGTTTAAACTCTTACCATTAGGGAGTTGCTAACGTCACGGAATTTTGAAGAAATGTTTGACAATAATAATTCATTTATGATTATAATAAGCCTTTAAAACCAACATTTCAAGACGATGCCACTCTTTCTTCAACTAGTTATTCCATTTCAGTTTCAACTTTTGACTTAAAATGTTTGGTAATATTCACACCAAAACGCGTGCTTGCTCCTCAGATTAGCCAAAAAGATATACAACAATCATAATATATAACAATGTATTTATTTTCAGGTACATTGGTGCTTGAACATCATCGTCCTATCTGTTTGCCTGACTAACAACGAATTCGAATGTGTTTTTTTTTTTTTTCTTGAGGGGCAAAAGATGATAACAAAGACACCAATAAATAATATAAATATGGATGTCAGAATCCTTCCTGCCACAGATAATCCAATGAGATTTGGACATAACGGGTGAAGCGAGAGAGCAATCAATGACCCATAATCAATTCTATTCTACAGCACAACACAAGATGATGGTGCAAAGGAACATGGCTTGAATTAACCCTTGAATGGAAATGAGTGACTCCTGCTGAATCAAAATCTCAATCTCGGTGGCTTCATAAAGACCGAGTCCTGTGGCCAACTGCACGGCCACACAGCAGAGCATTACTTGGGATTGGGTATTCATCTCTCCATGAATTTGCAGGTGAATACATGCGGAGATAGAATTGCTGGCCTAAGTACTGACGAGCCCAGTTCTCAGACCTCACATTCCACATTCCCACATTGTCCAAAGGCATGTACACTGCAGTCCATGACTTGGGATACACCTGTATTAGTGTGCATCAAAGGTCAAAACCAAGACAAGCCAAAGCATATTTTTCAGTCACACAATAACGTCGATGAAATTTTCTTCATAGTCCCCTTTACCGCAGGGGATAGCAAACTTAAATCCTCTCTGACAATTTATCAACATAAGTACCTGAACTGTGCAACGAGAAATGGTGTCTCTTAAATTGTAATTTAACCTGCTTGCAGCTGACCATTGGCCTCCATCCATTCTGCACGTCTCCAATAAATAGAAATCATTATAATGCTAAACTATTACGAAGAGAAAAAATTAAACTCTATTTGCAAGTGGAAAGAAAGGCAAAACTCTGCATTAGTATCAAATATGCAGCCGAAACATCTCTATAACTGTAAAAAGAGAAGGAACGAATTCTGTATAACAATGGGGTTAGGTGAACTTACCCTACAACAAAGAAGTTGTGGCCATTAATGTGCCATGATTGCAAACTGTCTTCAGGATTCTCAAGCACAATCTCCACATAGCCTCGGAAATCCGCAGCCATGACAGAAGTCTGGAGGTAACCACCACCGCCAGTGGGGTTGTCCGGGATACTTCCAAGGGTGAACACCCCTGAGATCTTGAAGTAATCAGCTAGTTTAAGTGGTGTATCAGCAGGGATGAAGGAAACACTGTTGACAGCATATCTCTGCTTGCCATTGATAACGGGCAGAATTTTGAAGCCTAATTGTACGGGTTGTGTTTATCATACCATAATGGTAAGATCCTTGAGGATTAGGTCTTGGTCCACTGGCTGTCAGATTCCGCCTGGTTTAATTTATCACTTGTTATAGTAAGTATGGGACTGAAAAATAGAATGTATTTCAGAGATCATATAACAAATAATTTTGGCAGCATAACCACATAATTGTCATCTTACTATAGTTCTTCACATGGAATAAGATGATTAAATTTCATATATAATATCTATATAATTCTGTGGTGGGTCTAATTTATGGCATGTCTAGATTTTATAGTTCTGAAGGAACCACAAAGGATTCGAGAGCTGAGTCCTATAAGGAAAATTGCAGATAGAAATCTCCAACTAGTATGTAGATCGTTAACACAGAAGATGAAAATGTGTATAAATGTATTTAATAAACTGGCAGCAGAATAGATAAAAAACCACATGTATCATTTAACTTTTAAATATGAAATAAAGTAATACCTGAGGGAGCGAGCTTGTTCAAGAGACCAATCAATTTGAGTTGTTGGCCCTCCAGGGGGAGGACCAGAAACACTTCCTGCTGAGTTACTGTAATGAAGAATGGAGGTAGCAGTCAACACTTGGGAGGTGAATCGTGTTGAGACAACAATATAGTAGTCTTGGGGTGGTTGATCAGCAGAAACCAATACAGAGTAGCTCTGCCCCAAATGAATGTCCAGGGAGTCATAAGTGTTTTGGAGAGTGTGGATTCCTTCCACCTCAACTAGCAGCATTTTATGCCCTTGGATTCTGAAATTGATGGAAGTTGTGAGCCCCACATTTGACATCCGGAATCTATAAGTCTTGCCTGCCCAACAAGCAAGTACATTATAATTAATATTCCATTACAGCTACATCTGCTATGGCCTCAACTTTCAAGTAAACACATTGCTTAAAGTTCTTGTACTATACCTTGATCAACTGTGAATGTGTAAGCATTGGAACCACGGCCATTGATGATAAGCCCATCAGGGAAAGGAAGGTCACTTCCACTGTCCAAAATGGCCCTCAAATCCTGCAATACGAAGTTACTGATGGTTTAGGTAGGATTTCTTAAACACTGCAGTCTGTTTCTTGGTCTGTTTGTTTTTACGGAAATAACTTGATATTGGAAAATATTTTCAGTAGAAAATAGCTTCCTGAAATACATTTTCAGGTAAAATTATTTTCCTAAAAAACATTGTCAGGTGAAAACATTTTTATAGGAAAATGACTTCCCCTCCTTCATTGGATTGTAACAATTGACCAGAAAAATCTTTTCCTTTTAACTGTTACAGCAAACATAGGAAAATGTTTTCTGAAAAATGCTTTTTTGCACCAAACAACAGAAAATGCTTTCCGGAAAATATACACCAAACACCAGAAAATGCTTTCCGAATATAATTTTATTTCCGTGAAACAAATGTATCCTTAGTTACATCACATGCAATGCAAGGACAGAAGGACTAATAACATTTATCCATAGCAAGCAACTTACTGTGTGATTTCTCTTGTACCAGTCTCCTGCCAATACGGTGAAATCTCCTGCTGGAGGAGGAAAAGGTACAGGAATCACCGAGCGGCTGGCAATTTTGAAGCCACCATAGCCCCCTGCTGCCTTATGGAATGCAAGGGAAGGAAAGTAGAAGTAGCTACCAATCTGATCCTTCACTTGAAGAACAAAAGTGAAGTTCTGCCCAGGTGGGATTGGACAGTTGGTACCATAGACTCCATCCTGCCATGAATTCCTCCTCTGCTGCACCCCGTTCCTGTAAAGAATCGCATAATATTAGTCTAACACTGAATTCTGGGCTCATGAATAATAGATTTTATATGCAGATTGCAAGGTTAGTCCTCATTTTTTTATTTTTCGTTGTCACTGATTTATAGATCAAACATCACCACAAGTTTTCCCTACCAGGAACTCTATGTTGCCTGCTACTTGTGAGGGCAAAAGAAGTTTTCCATTCCTATACTAGTGTACAACAGCATCCAATTATGTTCATCAGTTGTATATTCCAATCAAGTACAAGAACCATAGTTTGAATTAGAGGATCCTAAACATTTGTTGAATCAAAGCAGCATCTGATACTGTAAACCAGAAAACAAAAAAAAAATTATACGTTTTTCAACATGATTGTCTAGATCTAGCATACAGTGTCACATGTAATGTATTCCAATGCACCTAACCAACCATGATACAACTTCTGCATTGTCACTGACAAAGTGACATCGTTTGCAATTGAACTTTGGGAAGGTCTCTAAAAATAACTCTAGTATTATTAAAATAAAATTCGTATGCCTACATGCCGTAGACTAGCGGGAACTTCACCGAAAATGGGCTCTCATAATCATAAATGGTGTAAAAAAAAAGAAAACATAAGAAAGGAAGGGAAAAAAAATCTCTGATTGTTTCTGCTGCTGATACTTTAACAATCGACTAAACAAGAAAGTTACCAAAGGGATAGAGAGAGACTAACCAGGAGATGAGGAAAGGTTCATCCAGGCTATTGAAAACACTGATAATCAAGTTATCATTGGTCACAGATTCTATCTGTGGCCCTGGGAATTGCCCGTTTATCAATATCCCCTGCCATTTCACACACCAAATAATCAGTTCATTCATAAAAGAAGGTGATGAACAAGGGGGAAATTAGAACAATAAAAAAAGAAAAAATAAAGGTACCTGTTGTTTAACTCCAAGAGGATAGATGTCTCCATAAGTGACATTCCAAGTGTAGAACCTATAAGGGTCCTCCCCACATGCACATGCCACCAGCAACACTACCAACAATAAGCGAGAACCCAGTGTCCTGGAGTAACCCATTGCTCCAATCTGTTCCTGTTTCTAGTTACCTCCCTCTCCAATACAGATGTGGATATGGGAAAATGACACTGTTTCAACTCTCAAGTATAGAAACGAAACCAGCCAAGTTCTTCTTCTTCTTTTCACATAACTCCCTCTTTTACTTTGTGCAAAGCGGTGACTAGCCACTACACATACACTCCTCTTTTCCCTTTTGCACGTTTTGCTTTGGAGCTTTCTCCACCCAAATAAGATGAGGTAATGTCGGTGATGGAGAGAGAATAAGATGATTCTTCAACAGAAGTAATGGTTCAGCCTACCCCATGTTTATGGGCTGTCTATGAGACGGCGGCCATGTGGTATCCATGAGCTGTACCCATTTCAGTATCTTTAAAAAGAGTGTCATAACTCGGCAGTGCTCCTCTGCAAACCGCGTCCCACGCCTTGAGGCTCGAGCACAGCGAAGTCATTGATCTCTAAAATTTGACAGAATAAATAAAGGAAAATGGTTCTTACGGATCAATATTTTTACGCTATTTTTTATATCTTTTTGTTTGAAAAAAATATAAAAAGAAATAAATAATAATATAAAAATAATAGAATAAAATTAATTTGTAAATAATATTTTTAATAAAAAATAAAATAAAATCTGCTCCCAAAGTAAAAATAGTACACTGGCCTGTCACGGAGCAACAATAACAGAAAATTCATTTGCCTTGTCTGCAAGACTGAATGTAGATTAAATGGTGGAAGGATGATAATTTCAAACTTTATAAAAATCATATTTTTATATCTTAATTTTATATTTTTTATACATTTATTTTAAATAATAATAAAAAACAATTATTTAATTTTTTATTTTTTATTATAAAATATAATTGTATAAAAATAAAATTAAAATATAAAAATAACATAATTATATTTTAAAAAAACAACATAGTTGTTAACTTTAACTCGCTTTTCCCATTTTATATTAGGAGCTGCTGTTTTTAAATGGAAAAAGCGAAGAGCTTAAGTTGCGGTAATATATTATGTACAAGATTATGGTGGATGAACGTGTCACTGGTCTGGAACCGGGCATTAGTGGCCACTTGTCTGCCGTTTTTTGACTTGATGACTCGTATTGAATTCAGAAGTGGACAAGAAAAACCGAGGTCTTTGTGCATTCATAGCGAGTAACAAATCTCTCTGACACCCACTGTACCAGGTTTGTCGTTCACACGTTAAACAATAAATCAAAAGTGTACGGTTCAGAATAAATTATTTCTAAAAATAGTTTTTTAAAACTTTTTTAAATAAAATTTTAATTATAAATTATTTTAATTAAAAAATAAATTAATTCTAAAACATTTTTTTACGTGAAAAGCATGTTTCTTTTAAGTGCAATGTTATATTTTTTAAAAAAAAATTAATATATAATAACATAAATTCAAAGCATTTGATAATAATAAAATTTTCAATTGAAGCTTGGGCTTCTTACACGAAAAAATGAGGAAATAAGGCACCGGCATGGCTGGTGGGTTTATATTGTCCTAGAAAATCTCTGGCGTAATTAGCAATTGAGACTTTGATTTTTTTTTTTAAAGAATTCATTAAAAGTTAAATTCAGCTGAGAATTAAGATGTTGGATGAAAAAGAATAAGGTGTTTATATTACATTCCTGGTGTATATTATATAAACACATATATTATACATAATATTTTTAAAAAAATATTATGCATAATATTTTTCGAAAGATCTAATAAATATAAATATAAATTTTGAGCTTTTTTTTCATTAAATACCCTAAAATTATATTTTAAAATTCATATTTTTTTATTTTATGTGAATAAGAATCGGATAAATGAATTATAGACATTTGAGCAAGAGGTCGACAACAAAATGAGCCACTCCCACTTGAATAATTGGACTGGGGTTCATGTTGTGTAAGACAAGGCCGAAGACCAAAATGAACACAAAAAACAGGTGATTCATGCCAGGCCTACATTTTTGTTTTTTGGTTTTATAATCTGAATTTTGCTTCTTACTTACGAACAAATTCTTATCTACTTTGATAGTAATACTATTAAAAAAATTTTAAATGATTAAATTTAAATTTAATTTTATTATTTAAAATTATATATTTAATTCAATAACTATATAATTAAAAAAAATAACATGTCATATATTTACTACATGTTATATATTTAATGGATAAGCATAGTATTTTAAACATACACAAAAATTTCTCTTGGCATGCTTGACAATTCAACGTCCAAAAACGTAACCCCCACTTAAACCCCACTCTTTTCTCTTCTGTTCTCTTCATCTTACATTTAATTTCTTCCATTTCCTTCTAATCTCAATGTCTAAACACTAAAATTATAAAAGTTTCAAAATCTTCATAAAAATAAATAAGATATTTTTAAAAATCATGCCAATTTTAAAAAATCACATAATATCCTTTTATTTTTCACATTTTTATTTTATAAAATTGTCAAACAAAGAAAAAGAATCTCCCATATTTTTCTTCACTGTGGCTCTTTCCCATCATGCCAAGTGTATTTTCCTTTTATTTGCTCACCTGCCCGCCAAGGACAGAAGGTTGGCTTTCCTAAGTTTTTCTTTCGTGGACTTTTTATAAAACAAAACTTTTTTTTTTTGAAAAAATGATAATAAGGATATATTACCACAAGACTTAGAAGGATGATCACCGTTCGAGACTATTAGTTAAAGAAATTTTTTTTATATTATAGTTAAAGAGAAATTTAAATCCTTTTCACATAAGAATGCAAAATCTTATCTTCATCTAGAACCTGAATTGGCTTTGTAAAACAAATATAAAGTACCAAAAAAAAAAGTGTTAGGTGGGCATGAGTGTAAAAGTATAGTATTTTGTTAATGTGTGTTCAAAATGTACAAGTTAAAGAATCAAAAATTAAAATTAAAATATTTAATGTTTTAAAAATTAAATATATATTTAATACTTTCTTTAAGTAATTAAGATGACTTAACGAAGAATAATAAATATTATTTTATTCATTAATTTATATTTTAAGGACTCACGTTAACAAAATCTAAAAGTATATTGTAAGTTAATTGCAGAAATGATAAATAAATGGATTAAATAAATTTTAAATTAAATAATTAATGAATAAATAAAAAATAAATTAATAATTTATTTAAGATTTATTAAAAATTATTAAAATCATCCAATACATTTATAATTAATTTTAATAAATAAATATTTAATTTATTTATTAATTTATTTTAATAAATAATTCATTCTTAATTAGATATATACTTTTCGTATGTCTAAATATATTTTATTATTTATTTAATAATTATTTTAATTAATTTATTAATTATAATTAATTTAATTCATTTAAATTTATTAAACCTATTATTATAATTAAATAACTTAAATTAAATTTAAATATGTCATGCATTCCATTTCCAGTCCTGATTAGGTGGGCACGAGCGTAAAAGTTAGGTTAAGAATTGTAGGCATGAGTCCACAAAGTGGCCTAGTTTTTATGGATGAATTTGCATTATATTCACTTGTCAGTCATAACAAACTAGCTTATTGGAATCTTTGATTATTTGTTGGCTCATTACTCTAGATGGAGAAACTAAGAATATTCTTCTATCTCTTACCCATTCACATATAGCGAGCGAGAGGGACTGAGAGAGTTCCAATTCCAAGGAACAACAAGGAGATACAGAGCAAAAGTCTCTGGAGAGGAGGAGGGTATGGGGGTGATAAAGGCAGCCCTTGGAGATGCAATTTTAACATCGATATGGGTTTTCTTTGCCTCAACGCTGAGGATTCTCACTGCCAAGGTAGCTGTTTTTCTTGGTCTGCAACCCGTTTCACTTGCAGGCCTCTTCATCACCACCATCCTCGCCACCGTCCTTGTCTTCGCGATCAGCTTGATTGGCAGGGCCCTGGGTGGTGCTAGCTTTAACCCCTCAACCACTGTTTCCTTCTACACCGCAGGGCTCAGGCCTGATTCGTCGCTTGCATCGATGGCTGTTCGATTTCCTGCTCAGGCAGCAGGTGGAGCAGCTGGTGCCAAGGCTATTCTGCAAGTGATGCCAACCCAGTACAAGCACATGCTGAAGGGGCCTTCTTTGAAGGTGGACTTGCACACCGGAGCTATAGCAGAGGGGGCCTTGACTTTTGTTCTTAACTTAGCTATCCTCGTTGTCATGCTCAGGGGTCCTAAGAACCCACTGCTGAAGGTGTATTCGCTTGCTGTGGCAACGGTGGCTCTGGTTATTCTAGGTTCTGGGCACACAGGGCCTTCCATGAACCCGGCAAATGCCTTTGGATGGGCCTATCTGAACAACAAACACAACACTTGGGAGCAATTTTACGTTTATTGGATATGTCCTTTTACAGGTGCAATCTTAGCTGGTTGGGTCTACCGGTTTCTATTTATCTTGCCAGTGAAGCAGAAGAAAGCTTGAGAGGGCTCAGTTTAGTTAAGATTTTGCGTGTCAACTAAATGTCAAAATTGTTGCCTTTCCTTCTACTTCTTTTGCCCCATTTTTCCCCGTCAGAGGTAACTGTTTATGTGACTTCCATTTGAGCCATCCATATATATAGAGGTGGGGATTCATTATCTGCTATTCTGAAATTGGGTCACTATATGGAAATTCCAGAATTGAATTGAATGTCAACCTTCCTTGGAATGTATGGTAAGGGTGTGCTTGGTAAGAGTGAAAATGAATGGAGTGGATGGGGGAGAGTAAAACTAATGATGTGTCTAGACTTAGTATATTTTGATGCACTGCATAATTTCATGGATGTTTAATTATTTAAAGTCTGATTAAAATTATTTCTTAACTTCGCATGGTAATTTACAACTATTCTGCTGAATGAAGAGACTTATAAGTGATAATGCATTTGAAAAGTGGAATAACTTTTCAAAAAAAATTTCTATGATAACACAACTAGAATTACGTTACTGTTTGAAAATTTAGAGTGTCCATGTGCGTCCATACCATTTAGGAAGTCTCGAATTTTGTTAGGTGAAGAAGACAAGGCAGTTGCAATTGCAAATTAAGGATAGTTCAATGAAAATCCAAGAGCAAATTGCAGAGCTGCTGCTGCTGCTGCTGCTGCTGCTGCTGCGTGCGTGCGTGTCTGTGTGTGTGAGAGAGACAGAGAGAGAGAGGGAGAGAGAGAGAGAGAGAAGTCAATGAGCATTTGGAAATGTCATATACATATAGCATTTCCTCACATACCCTTTATGTGGACCAATGGTGTTGAGGAAGAAAATGGAGAGTGAAAGTAGGGAAAGAATAGTGAAGACTGATTAAATGTGAAGATTGTGAGAAAAAAAAATGGGTATGTGCACATACCATTAGTCCGTGAGCATTAAATCACAGAAGGGAGAAACAAATCAGTGAGGAAAAGACATCATGTTTGAAGTGAACAAGTCAGAAATCACACAACTCACAAGATGATTATTACTCGGGAAATAACTTCAGCAAACTCTCTCACAATACCTAAATAATCTCTCATACTACAAGCACATAGACTTTAATTTATTACATTCTGCTGCAAAAAGCCACAGGAAGGTAAAACTCATCAGTACTATTGCAGTGATAGAATGCAAAAACTTAATGCTATAATCAAGTTTACTGTCTTCAGAAAATTATTAAAACAGTGCCAAACTTTGAAGTTGTCAAGGGGAACTCTCTTCAGCAGCAGTACGAGAACATAGGACCTCATTGAAGCACATTTGTAGAAAGCAGCAGCAAGTCACTTGAATATTGTTGGTTTGAGATCCTAGTCCTGTACAAGAGGGTGTGTTGCTTTGATTATGACCATTCTAATTGATGCGCTTTAATAAAAGCCATCAATGAAATCTGTGTTTTCACTGTAACATCCAATGGCGGCATTGGATCATCTCTGGGAAATAACAGCGTTGAGTATGAGGAAGCTCCTAAATTCTGGGCAGTTGGCTCCATTTTTCTATCAACTGTGACCTTCCCTGCCATAATCCCACTATCCATCAGCTTTACAACTTGTTTATCAAAAATTACTGCCACAGCCTGTGTATATAGCACGGAAATGCACAATAAAATTAGATTGCTGGAAAAGATGAAGCACCACGGAACTAAAAGCTCATAATATGTAGTTGGTGTGCACCAACCAGTTATTTACCAGGCAAAAGTAGCACCAAGATAAATAGAGCAGCAAAATATATTCAACAGTAAGTGAAACTAAGCTGTGACAGATAATTGCATTGTATGCAGGCATCATCACTTGCTGCCGAGAGCACATTTAGTATGATTGAAAGAAAAAGAATGAAATAAAATAAAATATATAAAATCTCTAAGATGAAAGCATAAAAAACTTCACATTTTCATTTCATTCATTTCTTTGCCTTCGTACCAAACGGGTTACTCCATCTTTTCATATGTAAATTGTGACATCTACTTGAAGAACCTCCGTGCGTGCCTATTAAAGGGGTTATTTTCTAACAGTGCCTGATTCTTAATAACAACTAAGAAGCACGTACTCAATACAAACGATAAAAGGGTTAGCGTGTCTGTCCCTTAGTTTGAGCCGAAAGCCCACCATGGTGGCGTTTCTTAATTTGAGTTGCATCTTCATCTCCACTGCACAAACCTAGATGTGCAACTTATTGAGAAACAGCATTAGCGCTGGTTTCCTCAAATTCTTTTCTGAAGCACTAATAAAATTATACCAATGCACCCTTTTTCTGGTTCTTTTTTTTTTTTTTTTTTGTGTAAACCTTTTTTCTACTTTATGAAGCAAACATCCCTTTCCAATATATTTAGTTCAAAATACTTCATTTCATGGCAGGCTTCACAATTTTAAACTATTTTATGATCGTGTCCACTTGTTCTCACGGGTTAAGTACACCTTTAGCTATTGAGTTATTTGGAAGACCAATAATCAGAGGTATCGTGTCACAGCCAATAGGGCTGCTTGCATCAGAAATTTAAAAGATCCAAAAATAATATATCATACACTTGGCACCTAGTAATTTGGAGAGGGCTTTCCAGTTTCCATCTTGCGAAGTTGAGGGAGGAGATTCTTACAAGGTCAAGGAGTAAATCTGAGTTATTTAATATTAGATTTATTAATTTTATGAGTTATTGCTGATTATTTAAATTAAAAATTTTTTAATACAATAATGATTAAAAAATTTAATATAATTACTATTAAATAGAATAAATTAAAAAAATTGTCTTATTCCTTAAACTTTGAGTTGAAGGTTGCTTCAGCTATATATATATTCTATATTTTAACTTCTTATATTCGACTATATATACTGCCCAGTTTACATTGGCTAATTTTATGATAATTAATCGGTCTTTAAGAATTCAAACATGAAAACAACATTAGTCAATGAGCTTTCCGTACACAAACTCTACAACCCAACCACCAATAATACATGCATCCTTATGACATGTTTTTGGTGGTTGATAGATCTGTTAAGTACCACTCAAGCTGTGAGACTATGATCTCTTGGCTTATCTGCTGCTTCATTTCATTAGTTCCAACATAAATTATTAAGTAATTCGCCACAGAATAACAAACAAATCACTGAAATTCTTTCAGAGAGTCATCTAGCTAGCGTATCATTTTGAAAGAAAACAAAACGAAAAAAGAGTTTCCCTGAGGTCAATTTAATATAACCCATGATCCAATTGATCGGATTTGGCATATGGAGAAGAATATCCATAGAATGAATCATACAAAAAAAAAAAAACAGCATAAAAGTACCTGAAAGCAACAGCTATTTGGTTCTCTAGCTAGCTTGTGATCAAAATCTTGGAGGGACACTGAACTTTGATGCTAATTTTCTGCGGTGGGGCACTGATTGATACAATGGGCCACAAGAACCTTCCCAACAAGATGTACCAACGGATCAATAAATAGCTCTTCCATCAAAAGTCTTTCTTTGAACAATATCTAACACACCCATCAATACTAACAAATAAAAGTTTCAAACTTTAGGATTTTTTTAGCTTCTGAAGAGTTGTTATGGGAAGATCTTAATCATTTCTTTTCCTGCTATATTAAAGCACAAATATTTCAGTTCCAACCCAAACTTAACAACCTTGCACTATCAAATAGCAAGAACCAAGAAAAGAAAGTTTCTTTAACACTTTAAGAGATGAAGCATATGGATCATAAAGCAATGAATAATCAAGCAGAGGGGAAGCATACCGTTGAACTCAGAGAATGAAGATGAAGATTGAAGAAGTGGGTAGGCGAAGGCCAAGGGGCAAGAGGTGGGAGCAGCCAAATTTATAAGTGCAGAAACAAGAGGAGTTGGCCCATTCAGTCTCTCGCAGCACTCTTCCCTCTTGAAAAAGAGAAGCTTGAGGCTTAAATAATCATATGGTCGGAAAATCAAAATCGAAAAGAAAAGAAGGAAAGTTGCCACGTTCATTGAACCTGGACACTCACAGGACTGAAGCATCGTACGCAGGAACATTATGGTTCGAGGGACGAGTTGTAAAAAAGTTTGGTATATGCACACAGCACGTGTCTAATGTTTTCGGGAAAAGAACAAAACATATAGAGCATCACCGTCATCAACGATGCATCTAGGGCACTAATGTTTCTTTTCCTCGTGTAAAAGAACACTATAAATAATTGTTGTGATTGGAAAAAAGATACTTCTCCGTCTAATTTTTATACTAAACCTTTATACTTTTTTTTATTTAAGAAGAAATATATTTTTAAATATTAAAACACACTTTTAATGTTTATTATTATTTTTTCTCGTTTAATAAAAAATTATAGAACATTTAATATAAAAATTAAGTATAAGAATAATCAAACTCATTATGATATGGTTTATTGTCAATATCTCATTCAATGGCCATTCTCTTTTCTTTTTTTTGCTTTGGGTGACTCTAATAGTTCAAGTAATAAATTATGTGTTTTTGCCTTTTGGGTCTCAATAAAGATGTAAGAATATATGTATAAATATTCGCTAAAATAATGTGAAAATATTTCAGGGATGAAATGTAAGTTAATTATATATTATTTAATTTGTTGCTTGGGTAGAAAACTTGGTGTTATTTGGTTTATTATTTATATTATCTGTTATTAGCTTCTTCTTTTTTTGTACATTGAAAAAGAAAGAGAAGAAAAGTAATGCCTCAAGAAGGATACACTCCAAGCATCTGCATCAATAAGAGGTCCTAGCCCTGTAGGAGGAACATCCCAAGTCTTCATCCTATCATTGTGCTCAGCTCCATATTTGGCGAGGAAGTCCGCGCAAAAGATTAGCTTCTTTACATTAAAGAGTTATTATTAGTTTCATTTAAATCTATTAAAAAAAAGTAATATTATGTGCTGCAACAGTCAGATGGATATGTGTAGGAATTTGAATAAAAGGTCTAACTTGATACCTATTATATTGCAAATGAAAAAAAAAAAAAGAAAGTATATCCGTGCAAAGGGTTCAAAGAGGCAAATTAGTTTTGAACTAAACCACAAATAAATAAATAATATGTAATTTGCTCACGTTTCAAAGAATTCTCAACAGCTGAGACTCTTATGTTAAGTATAAAGTACTCCCAAGGTAGTGGTTAGAGACTGAGTTACCTGTAGACTATAGTCCAAAAACTTGTTGGACAAAACAAGAGAATTTTTTTCTTGTTCACTTTTTTTAAGTTGACAAAGAAACCATTATTTTTACACCAATTATATTATTTTTACATTTTAATTTTATATTTTTTTTATATTTATTTTTTATGAAAAAAAAAGAAAAAAAATTAAAATTATTTTTTTCTATTACCATCTAAAATAAATATATAAGAAAGGGTTAGTTTAAGAATAACATTTACTGTTGAGGATGTCGTAGAACTTATGAGTTATATATGGGCATTGTAGTAATTTTATTAAAAAACAAAAAGAAGCAAATTTCAGCAGAAAATAAATTAAAAGTATTGATTTGACGTGTTGTCAATTCACTGTCCCTTAAGAATATTACAAATCTCACTGTCAAGAAATATAATTAATTTAAAAATTTGTAATAAATATTAAAATACCTACAAATTGAAAGGTGGCCTCAAATATTTTGAAGTGATAACTAATAAGCGTTTTGGTCCTCCCTACAAAAATAATGCTAAACTTTACATGAACGAATATCTGGAGGTTAGCATGTTATGTATTATGTATTATCAAATAGATAAATGGGTCCAAATCGAAAAAGTTAATTGCATATTAGAAAGTTAATATATAATCTAATTTTAAAAAATATTACTAATTTCATCTCTTAAAAATTAATTTTATTAAATTAATTTCTTAATTTTAGTTTTCATAATATTTATATCAATTCATTACTAAAGTTAAACAATAGAGGAATATCGACACTTGAAAAGCGTCTTTAGAAAGTTATAGACGAAAAAAACAAAAAAGGATGTCGTAAAGTTCAAATAGATTGAAATGTGAAATGAACGTGAATGAGTACAGAGTGATAGTGCCGTGACTAAGACCTATACCAAATTAGCTTCGAAGACACACCCAAATTTCTCATTCTCGGAAAACCCGGTTCCGTCTTTTTAATTTATGACGGTGACAGAACAGAAGAGAATTATAGTTATCCTAAAAATTTTATTAAGATATATAAAAATAATTATTGAAACTTTAAAATATAATGTCAAAATTACATATCTCTTTTTTTTTATTTTTATATTATATATTTTTGGAGTTTGGTTATCAATCTAGTTAATTAAAATTTTAATTTATGTATAATTTATTTATTTTTAGTAAATATATACTATTTATATCGATAAAAATTAACTCACCTAATTAACTTTTTACTCATATTTCACATTAATTTAAATTTAATTTTTAAGTTTTTTTTTGTTGATAAACCATATATATTGGTGTTGAGTGGGTAAATTTTACCAACCATTAAAGTTAATGAGAGTAAACTTCAATAAATTTTGTTTGCCAATTGAACCGTTAGGAGACAATATTTACATAGAATAAAATTGAATGATTTTGTTTAAAAAAATTATTATAAAATTTTCTGTATAGAGAAAACACTGGTTTATGCGCATTACTTAGTATGTAGTAAATCAACTACGAGTGGTGTACAAAAAAAGCATTTATCTTATCAATGAAACACACTTGTAATTTTTTATTTAAAAAGTGTATAATTATAGTATTTTAAGTACTAACTTTAAATTTTAAATATATTATTTTCATGCATAAATTTATTAAAAATTATATGTGATATATTAACCTCTGCACTTTGGTTGAAGCTCTGCCATTTGTATCATAGTGCATAAGACTTCCAAGTTTCAACTTTAATTATACTGAAGTGGATGTCCCCTGATTTTCGCCACCAGATGATGTCCCTTTCAACATTTACTGTGATGCAAGCAGCAGGATCTTTTCTTTACTTTACCTTCCATTTCCCTGATAAAATTCATTACTTTTCAGCAAAACACATTTATACTTCTGTGTTGCGGTTTGATAGCACATAAAAAGAGGAATGGCAAAAGCAAGATGAAAATTGATGATGCTTCTAGACATATACGTATTTGTATACATTATCAAAATTTTCTGTTATTTTAATCTCTCGTTCATTTTACTTACGTCAGTTTGAACGAGCTCCACAAAGTGCATTCATTTTGGCAAAACAACGTAATTCACACACACACACACACACACACACACAGAGTGAATCTAATAATCCTCTAAATTATTAAATAAAAATTTTTGAAAGCATTTTAAATATTTAAGACATTAAATATTTTGATATTTATTTTATTAAGTATTAAGAAACTTGTTTAGGAGGATAATGTTTAACGGGGACTTTGTTGAGACCTGGGATTTGCTATTTTGTATGCAAGAGACATATAAGTTAGACGCAGACCATTGTAGCAGCCACTAGCCAGCCAAGTTTGAAATTCAAATTAGGCTAAAAGTTAGATTTGACCACGAGTTCAATTCTAACCCTGTGTTTGGAATCTTTAATATGAAAAAATTGCTATATTAAAAAATTGTTATAGTTTATAACACAATCTTTATATAAAATTTGTTCCAAATGATATTAGTTTAATAATTTAATTCATTACTACAAGAGTATAATTTAGTGATAAATTTAAAAGCTTAATAAGACAAACTTTATTTATAATGTTAATAATTTAAATTTTATTAAAAAATATTTTATAAAAAAAACAATCTCATTATCGAATCCAAAATAATTTAATTCATTAAAACATTATTTTATGATTTGTGAATTATTTAATTTTAAATGAAAAAAAAATCGAAATGCAGAAAGTCAAATATCAGTATATCACTCGCCATCTTGGCATAGCTAATGATACTGCCACAAGCTTTATGTTCACTACTGGAACTTGGTTTTTGTTTCCCGTGAGAATTCCAACTTGTTCACATGTCACACGTACATCTCCACAGCAGAGGAAATTGAGCAACTCGTGTCAAACCAAAAATATATTTAATTCGTTGATGTCAGAGTTTATGGGGGAAAATGAGGAGTGGTTGATGTCAGGAGGAGGCAAAAGCAACTTTTTCTTGATTTTTTTTTTTCAAAAAGTTGCAGCATCACCATGTGGGAACTCTTCCTCAAAAAGATATGCAAGTGCTCAGCTTGCTCAGATTTCTGCGATGACGACATGTCACCAATTTAACATTTCATTCATTCAGTGACTAGGAACATGAAATCAATAATATTTTTGTGCCCTGTTTCATTTTTCTATATTGGAAATAAGAATAATTTCAATTATGAAAAGAAAAAGACAAGAACACACGCCAACATGGCAGGTGGAAGATGTTACAATGCGAAATCAAGACATGGGATGCGAACCAAACATGTTCTTATTGATTATGGTGACCTCACTATGAAACAATGCATTGGCAGCTTCTTTTTCTTTTGTTAGGTTTGACATATGATAACAGGAAAACTAAGATTTGGATCTTCCAAAATAAGAAATTCATTTTAGACAGTAAAGTAAAAAATATTGACCATTAATAAAAAAATTAAGAAAGTAAATTTTAACAATCTCGTAATTTACTATACATGTGCATGTATTTTATTATAATTTCAACTGTTGATTCTCTTATCAACAGTTAATATTTTTTTCTTTATCTAATGAACCCCTCACTCCAAAACCTTATACCTCATTCATCCTTCCCGAAGATAATCCTCAATCACCATCAAACTTCATTTGCATCCCCCATGAGACGGAATAACCCGCCCTGTTTAAGGCCAGGATCAACTATCGTCAAAATACATTCTGGCAATCTGATAGCTCCTGTTTTACTTGGACATGAAGTTAGCGCCAAAAATCCTCCTCCAAGTTCCACCCAGGCTCGAATATGATGACATTCATTGAAAGTTCACTAACAAAATGCAGATGGCTACAATCTATATGGTTGTATCTATGGGATAGCAGCCCAGCACCCGAAGAAATGTGGCAAATTCCTGCAGGACATATAATGGTTTTGAGATATGGTTAGGTACTCATAACAAGAAAGTTGAAGGATCGATAATTTTTTCTATGCTTAGCAACCACAGGCCAAAACAGAGATGTGGTTCAGGTGGCGCGGTGAGGCCGAACTGAGCTGTGAAACTATACTGTAGCATCCAAGTCAAAGGCATAAGCTCAAGAGAGAAAACTCCCATCAGATTTATAAGCACATTAAGTCCTAATTGATGCTTGCTCTCCTTAAATTAATTGTTGTCAACTTTCATTTTTGGTGTTAGCATGCTAGAACCTAAAAATCTCTAGGAGGACTATTCTAGAAAAGCTTGCTAGTTCCAAAAGAAAGACTCCAGATAAAAAGAGAAAAAGAAGGTTAAATCTTACTCCAAAAGAATAAAGAGGAGAAATACCAGGTTGCAAATGACTCTGTTATGTGCAAAGAAAAAAAGTGAAACTAGTTTATAACTCCACTTGTACACTCACGTAGGTTTTTATCAGTAACTAAAAAGAGAGACCTCTTCTTACCGAAACTCCCTGACAAAAAATGAACCAAATGTAAAATGTGTCAAAGACAGTTTGATATCAGTAATCTTATGAAAGTTTAAATTGGAAAAAGAAATTCAGTCATCGACCATGTAAATCATCAGTTCTTCCCCTTCAAAAATTTTATCAAATACCTTTTAAGTCTACATTAATAAGAGATATCTTCATGTAACAAAAAAAAAAATCCAAATCTGTAGGCATATAATCAAAGATTTCAAGATTTTAGGCTTCAAATAGAAAGGTGCATCTGTTATCAAAAGAGTTCTTCTATTCCAACTAAATGTTGCAATGGCGAGTATACTTACTACTCAGAGATGTTTGGGCTCTAAAATGAAGTTTTACTGTTAGCTTTTGGAGTTGTGCGTCTGAAATTATGTAAACAAGGTAATAGATTTTGGACCTTAAAAACTTCGACAAGTATCAATTCAGTTTCTGTGAAATTTCGCTTCAAAATATTAAAACATTTGAACAAGATTATCTTAATATTTTTCCCTTGGCTCTTTCAAAAGTATAGTTTAAGAATAGACAAAAGAAAAAAGAAGAATTAAAAGAGAGAATTTAAATCATAAAATAAGTTGTCAAAGAACAAACCTGTAGATGTCCTAAAGCAGTTTGTGCTCGGGGCTCACTCATAGAAGCCTCAAAATCAATATAGAAAAGGTAATCAAAATACCTAAATCAAAAAACACCACAGGTTATTTCAATGTTTGCATCAGCATATAAGAAAAAACAATGTTTCAGAAATCTATGAGTGAGTTCATCCTCAATTATTATAGTATAGGGATTGGGGCAAATGGTAATAGCACACCCACAATAAATCAACACCTTGAACAAAACTTCACAATAAGAAATAATTTAGGAGAAGGATGCAGAAGTAGACATGTTTAAACACTACGGCAATTAAAGACAAACTAGTTTGAACCAGACAATGAACGTGCTGCAATATGATATGAAAGATACTGCCAGTTACAGTGCTCCAATATGAGGAGGCAAAAACATAACTCACTTGGCAGTCCCAGTGTTAGAGTCATCAACAACTCTTAACGGTCGATTTCTTTGTGGTCGACTTTCAATCTGATTTCATAATACATACCATCAATCATTCTTGTAATAATCATGTAATGCGCTAGACTAACAGAAAGAAAGCTTCTTCCCGAGATACCTTGGTTAAATTTATGTCCCTTAGTGCAAACACTGCCAAAGCCTTAAACAGCACCCCAGGACCTTCGTCCAGTGTAAACACAATGCTTGTCTGAAAATAAAGAATGATGATTAGTTCTAGTGAATCTTGTAGCATGATTATGATATAATAGTCATAGGTCAAAAGGAATTTTTACCTTAAAGGGCTTATTAGTTTTTGGAATTATTGGATCCCTTGCAAGCACAAGATAACGACTGATAATTTCAGAATCATCCTGTACAAGACATTGAAACAGACACATGAGCATTTCTTATTTATAGTAATCATAAAGGCACTACTTTTATGCATATCACTAAATATAGTTTTTGGTACACTAATTTCTATCTGACAGACCTCTTCCTAGAGTTGTGTCATTGGAAGGAATAACACATAGCAAATGCATTGCAGTTGGCTGATTCCATCAGACACAAAATTCCACAGTATTAAACCCATTTTGGAGAATTTTAAGTTAAAAATAAATAATATCTTTCATATGCCATCAGAGTATATTGTTGTCACTTACCAGTAAAAATTTGTTCAAGTGTCTAAAGAGTATATTGTAGGGATCATGAATGATATATCAGAGGCTAGATAGGGAGCCAGTTGGCTGATATCCAAAAGCTGAGTTGATCATCCACATTATTCCCGAACAAAAGGAAAAAAAATGAGAAAGAAAAAGAAAATAAAGAAAGGCTTCAAATAATTAGATAATATCAGTAAGAATGTTATAGCAGTCTAAACAACAGGTGAGGTCTTAGCTGAATACCAAAATAATGGAAGATTAAGATATTTCTGCCTTGCAGCACCAACATCAGCAGTGTTTTATATAAGATCTGTTAGAGATATAAAACATTTTTGGGTCTCCACCTAACAACATAAGCTTTTAGGAGAGTTGTTATTTGACATGTTGAGAAATTAGAAAAAATAAGGTTCTGGAAGAAAGTTAGAGAGAGATATGCAAACAATCTAGAAAGGCAGTAGGCTGAAGCACACATTGCCTACAACTAACACCTATATTTATACTAGAGGAAAGAGTATAGAATTGTGTAGTTGTCAATCAGTCAAGCTCCATCAATGACCCAAAATCAATCCTTAATTAATCACACTTGATTAGGGTCAACATTTCCTTAGTTCCAAAGAGTTTTCTTAATAATTTTCTATACTCTTAACAAGATTGCCACTACTTTAACCATCACTGGCATCACTGCACTGTTCCAAAGCTGAACTTCTTCATTGCAAATCGTCCGGTACCATTGCCTAGTTTCTTTGCTGTCAAACTTTCAGATTATCATCAGACATCAAGCACCAATATAACACATGCACACACTAACCACTCAAATGCATAGTTATTGACAATCAAACACAGGGTAATGAGAAACAAGTAATTGAAGATTTCTTGCAAATAAAGATGATTGGTAAGAGGTTTTACTTGGATTCTTTCTGTAAGTACATTAAGCCCATAGATTTCTGCAGCTCGAGTGCTTGCAATGGCACCAGCATCATACAGACCATTTGAAGCTACAAACTAATCTCGTGCGCATTAAGAAAAACAAAAAAAATTATTCTCTACTAATATGTTAGAGAAACTGAAAAGCCGCATAAGATATATAGATGGATTACTTGAGCAGCACCAGCAGTATCATCAACATTTTCTCTGGCAACACCTAATTTAGTCAAGAAGATATCACTTAACTCAAGTGCCTGCCAAAAAAAAAAAATCTTCTAATTTTTCACAGCTATAATATGACTAGTATATATTCAGGTAGAGAAGGTGGCCATGCTTAAACCAAACAAAAATTAAATGTGGGTTAATAACTAAGTGGTCTACAGTCTACTGCTCCAAATCAGTCACTGTTAAATAATTGAGGCTATGAGAGATACTTGTTATATGCCTCCCATGATCTACTAATGGGTATAGCAATTATTACTCAGCTTTCAAGAGAAATTTAACCAGTTTGAAACTTTAAAATTCAATATTACTTTGAAAATTAATTCCAGTACCATCCCATGGGTGGGGCAATGGTTTATAATTTTCAAAACTAGAATAAGCATCAATTTCTTTCTTATGTTGCATAGGATTAGATACAATGACAGAGATTGTTTTCCAATAAAATATTGCAATTATACACTAACACATCTCAGAAAGAGCTGGAAATGGGCAACATGAAGCCTGACCTGGGGATGACTTAGAACACGTTTTAAGTACTCTGTTCTGACACCAGGCAGAGCTAGAAGAGAGAGGTTAGTAGCCAACTGCACCTCACCAACAATATGAAGCCTATGGCGAAGAAGTAAATCGTAGTTCCGATGGATACTTCCCCCTGACGTATTTTCTATGGGAAGGATAACTTTGTCGGCCAGCCATAATTCAACAGCCTGCCAGACAAATATTGTTTATTAATAAGAAAATGACTGGGAAGGGTCCACGAATAACTTGAGAAGGTTATCAGAAAGACATTGAAGTCCACAAGTCCTTGCCTTTAGGAAAACACATAATATGTTGACTCGGACAATGAAAATTGTAATTTATCGAGTTTAATCCAAGTCTTGCAAAAAGATTATTGCAGATTATAACAAACCTTAAAAGCATCTTCAAAATCATCGCAAGGAACTGTTTCACAATTAGGGTAGGCTTTGAGTGCTGCATCCTCACTGTATGATCCCGGTATCCCCTAATTTAGTAATCCAAGCAAATAATGAATCATGAGCAGCAAATCACGCAGTAGTAACCATCACATGCATCACATACCTTATATGATATTCGTACTTTTGTGCCATCCTCAGAAGCAGCCAAAATATCAGATCCAGACAATGGCCCTACAATTAGTAGGCAGTAGTTAAAAATTCAGAGATCTGACAGTAAAACTCATATGGAATACATATTGGGAATGCATATGGTAAACAATAGTCTGATAATAACAACAAGTTTCTTTAAATGAGTTGATAAGCTTTTTTTCCAATATTTGCATATTAAATTCTGAACTATGTTTCCCAAATCCCAGCATTCAAAAAAACTGAAAATAATGAGAAATATAAGACTAGTTGCATGAAAGACAAAAAAAAAAAAAAATTGGCATGATGACAGATATGTGAGGCATTATTCAAGTTGGCAGATGTGATTCTTAATCTATATATATGATAATAAGTATTAACATTAACCCGTCAACAAGTTCCTTCTTAATATTAGCAAAAAAATAAAGTAAAAGTTACCTCCTTATGATTTTCTCATTCTCTAGGGAAGAAAATAATATCCAAATTTATCATCAAAACTGACTATGGTCTATTCGGTTCACCCTGTAGCCACGTCATTTTACCTGCATTTCATCAGCCTACTTTGGCTCTAACAACAAATGTAAAAGCAACAGGAGGGGAAAAAATTACTTTATCCACTCTTCGGCTAAGCAATGTCAACAAAGTTCCTAATTTCAGATCATAACTTCACATGCACAAAAGAAAATAACTCCAAACCAAATCTTGTGTTTTCTGTACTACGGGGTCAAAGGTTAATGATTATATTCTCTCACCCAACATATTTTATACATGGCTCCTTACCATGTCTGATAACAAAATATCATAAGCCCCAATCACATCAAGTACCCAACCATGGTCTTGCAAGTTGTCACCAAAATAAAGTGTACAAGTTCAATAAGCTATTTGAAATCAAACCAAAAAGTAAATAAAACGAGTAACCATCCAGTAATATAGATTATAGAGTAAGCAAGCACCAATGGAATAAACTAAATCCAATATGGAGTATCTATGCTCATCAATTTTTAACTGGGTTCCCTTGAATAATACTCCTACAATCATAGTGAAGAAAGTGAATTGCAGACAAGATAACCCACTTGGAAGGGAGTTCAAATCCTTATGCAATTTGTGGGAGACATCACCACCCGTCTGATCATGATCAACTACCCGCACCATTATCTTGGCTGGCTTCGACGGATACTTGCCCTCTGCAAGCCTCATCGCTCGGCCATCCCACAGCCCAGAAATCCCACCGACGAATACCCATTTGCTTGCTCTCTTCTGCTGATTTTCCCACTTCAACGCAAAAGCAGATTGTCTGGCCCTTGAATGGTGCCAACCAAGTTGAGAATTTGAAAGCCCCTGTGCAACAAGGCATTTCGCAGCCATGGAGGGCAACAGTTATCAGTCTTTGTCTTGCTCTCTGACCTCCAGAACCATTACGAAATGTGATATGCAAGAAACAGGAAAAAAAAAATTTGGGTTCGGATAAGAAGTGTTTGTTTTATAATTTGGACCAAGAAATGAAGCATAGGACCAAAAACTTTGCTTCTTTCGAAGAAGACTTGTTCAGAATATTCAATAAATTTACAAACAGATAAAGACGAGATTTGGCAACGATGGAATTGATCAAAGAAGGAATATATATTTTTCTTAAAAAAAAAAAGAAGGGATATTCACAGAGAGGAAACTATAACCAGAATTATTAAAATAATAATATGATAATAACAATAATAAATAAAAAATTGATCTTTGAGAATCCAATTCAAACCCATTCCCTGAAAAGAAAGTGATGATTTCAACAACTTCAAGGTGGATTTCGTGTCAGTAAGTGTAAGTTCATCGTTGGTGGCAGTTTTATCATTAATTTATGACAGATCTCATTTATTTATATTTAAATTTCATTTAATCTATTTAATTGTAATAATAAATTAAATTAATTAAATTAATTAAATTAATTAAATTAAATTTAATATATAAATAATCAATCAAAATATTTATTTGATATGTAATATATATTCATTGAATTTAGAAAATATATGTATTTAAATATAAGAAGACTTTATATGTATCTAATTAAAAAAAATATAAAAATAGATAATGAAATATATTTAAATAAATAAAGTCTATATATATTTATTTTATAAACCAATAGTTTATTTATGACTGATAGAATTTTTTTTTATTAAATAAAATATAATTTTAAATAATTACATTGAGTATTCATTCATCCAATTCATTAATTAAAATAAATAATAATTAGATTAAATAATTTTAATAATTTTTTAATAAATTTAAAATGAGTTAATAATTTATTTTGTACCCATTCATCGTTGATCTAATTTTAAATTTATTCAATTCATTTATTTATTATATATGTCCATTTCCCAAGTTCCTACGTACTTGCTATTCACTATTTCACTGTTTAGCTTCAGCAATCGTTGGAAGGAGATTTTTGAATTATAACTTATATTATATTGATAGGTGAATTAATTTCTGTTAGCAAAATAATTCTTTAAAAAAAATAATTATTGTAATTATTTTTATTTAATACTTTTATTAAATATTAAAATAACTATTAAACTAATTATTTAAGAAAATTTAACATTACTCTTATTAAAAATGTTGTGTGAAAAATCTTGTAGAGATAAAAAAGAGATAATTAATGTTTAAAGACGATGTTATTATAAAAAGATTTGTTATTTTAAAATTATTATATTTATTTCAGAATATGTGTATTATATTAAAAACTATACAAATTTTTATTTAATCCAATGACTTGTCGCTTTTAATTTCCTCTATAGCATTGCTTAGTGTAAGAAATTATTATATGGCATATGACTTTATGCATAAAAATTTTGATGGGACACAAAACAGATGTAAAGATGGGCTCGTTTGGATAAGCTTCTAAAAAAATATTTTTTATATATCTTATATTTAGTATTTTTTTTTTAAAAAAAAGTAATTTTGTATTTGGATATAATATTTTAAGAAGTACTTTTAAATAATAAAAAAAATTTAAGTTTGTTTGGATAAAAAAGAATAGAAGTACTTACTTTATATCAAAATTACTGAAAAAGACATCTAAATACAGTATATGATAAGTTATGATATATAAGATATGATTAAATGAGTTAGCATAATAGGGATAATGAGATTGTTAAGTATGTCATGGTAACAACGTCATAGAAAATGAGATATAAAGTAATAACAATATATCTAATTGTGTACCAAAGACTTAACAGCATGTTATTAATGTTGTTCTATTTTACTTTCTCTAAATGGTATAATCATTGAAATCAGAATTCAATTTAAGATATTAGGACATAATGACTTAAAGTTACGTTGTTTAAAATGTAATTCATAAAATTACCTAAAAAAATTTATGTAAATAAAATTTATAAGAAAGAAAAAAAGATAATATAAAATATAATTTTTAATAAAGATAAATGATATTTTTTTCATAAAATTATATTAAAAATTACTTCTCTTTTTACTTTTTTCATAAGCTAGAGATCATTAACTTCTAAAAAAAAGAATAAATTAATTTTTTTTAACTTTTATTTTTTTAAAAAGTTACATCCAAATACACTTGAAAATATATTGAAACACTTTTTTTTTAAAAAAAATACTTTTTCTAAAAAAAAAGTATATACAAACGGATGCTATATATTGTAGAAAAAACTGTGAATTATTGTTACTTTTTCTAAAAAAAAAGTGTATACAAACGGATGCTATGTATTGTAGAAAAAACTGTGAATTATTGTTAATGCACAATGTTGTTTATATAACATTATATTTTTATTTATCTATGCTGTCTACAAAATTTGAAGTTAAAAATAAGGAAGTGAATGAAAATAAAGTGAGAACCAAAGTTTTTTGTCTTACTCATTGTTATACGGTTGATGGTGAAAGATCACTTTCAGCTCATTTTTATATTATATGAGCAACTAAATTTGGGATATGAAATATAACTAAATTGCACTCCGCTTTTCTTATTTTTATTTTTTTGTACCAACAAAATATAAAATTATTTTCATTATAAAATTTTCACCTGACACAATCTTATCGTGCATTAATAATAGTTAAGACAATTGTTATGGAATGTGGCATAGTGTTAGGAAAATTACAATTTTGACAAAAATATTTTAATTAAAGAATAATTAATCACTAGGCTGATCAAGATATTAAGTAATAAGTAATCACTTGTTGATTTAATTAAATACTTGAATAGTTAATGTTTTCAAATTTATAATAATTTTCCCAATCTTTTAACACTCCTAACTCCAAGTCTCCATCCTCTAACAATATTAATCAAATTAGCACATAAAAAATATTACATAACTAAAATAATTAATTAGAATTTTTGACAAAATTATTTTATATTTAAAAATAATTATTGAATAAAATAAAATAGTAAAAATTATTTATTTATTTAAAAATTAATAAATTCACAAAATTATTTTATTAAAAATTCTTATTATATAATATTTCTTTTATACTTTCATGTCATTACAACTACATTTAATGGATGTCATAACTTCGTGGCATGTGATTGAAAGGTACATACCGTGGTAGAAGCTAATGCATATGCGAACCTTGTGGCCAAATTGAATGCTTCCTCCCTCAGTTATAAATTGTTGCTGTGCATAATTAATTCACGATCAGGATTATCCCTTATTATTAAAATAATATGAAAATATTTATTAAAGAAATAGAAATATAAAAAATTTAAATATAATTAATAAATATATAATTTATCATATATTTCTCTTTAATATAGTGTTCTTATAATAGAAGGAGATTCAAATCTTTAATTTACACGAGTTAGGTAAGAATTATCTATTAGTTTTTTTTATATTAAACAAACAATTAATATAAACTTAATAACTTATCAAAAATATTAATACTCTGAAAAAAAAAACAAGTTGCCATAGGAGCATTGGTTGTGAAAACTTGTTCTACAGAAGCACCTATCCTATTATTGCCCGAATTGTCCGCTTTCGCGCGCGTTATTCTTTCCCTTGTTGCTGCGCCAACACTTGCTTTCTTCGCTTCTTTCTTTTCAAAAATCTGGTGTAAAATAGTATTTTTCTTTGGTTCCTATGCTATAATTGACTTAGAAAGAGTAAACCTCACGAGTTAACAAAAAGAACAACGTGATATTCAAGTTTTTTAAGCAAAAGATATGAACGAGCCCTTTGATTATGTATTAAGTTTCAAGGTTGACATTAAAATAAACATATTTTTAACTCAGTCTTATTGGAATCGATCACTTGCCCAAATTAAGTTATGGATGGAGAATGGTAAGTTAGTAAGACGACCCACCAATTAATGGAATCCTAAGGTGAAAAGAAACCACAGAGACGATCTGCAGTTAACAATCAAAATTCAAAAACAGTATCATATATCAGAAAACTTTGTCAAGCGTGAAAGAGATAGCTATTGACCTCTCCGGAACCTGTTGGTTTTCTTTTTCTGTGTGTACAAGAAATGTGGCTCCCACCCCTCCACGACTGAAGATAGTTAGGTTTAGGTGGGTAGGCTGCCACCCCAATAAATATTTGTGACTGTGTGTTAAAGAATTTTGAGGAAATTGCGGGTCCTCCACATTTTTAGGCTTTTAGCTTGTCCGTGACACTCAACTGCAAAAATAATTAATTTACATTATTGTTTTACAGATATAGTAATAACTTACAAATGAATGTTACTCTAAATAGTTAAAAAAAAAATCTCAATTATTTATAATTTTCTTATTTAAATATTTATATTTTATAATATTTTGAGTTATTTTTATTAATAATCATTAATATCATATTTTATATTTTAAAAGATTATGTTATTTCACCCTATGAAACCTATTATGTTTCATTTCTCTCTATTAACACTTTCTCTATTTTCTTAAAGAAAGCGCACGAAAATAGTGCCAGGCTGCCCATAACAATATAGTATTCGTAGGACAGAAAAATATTTTCGTTCTTCAAATAAAATTGAGATTTAAAATAAAAAAAATCTTTTCTATAATACAGAGACAATATTTAGTCTTTGAACACGTCATGCCTTCACGATCGTCTTTCATCATCATACTCAGAATTTTTCCCCAATTTAGACTAGGAAACAATGTAGAATGACTTGTCCATTTTTGTATAAAGTGGTCTCATGTTAAACCAGTGCCTCGACTCACCCAGGCTTGAGGTGTGGATGACGATAAGTTTGGACTAGGGTATCCCCCCCTAGCACAAAATCAAACAGGGATCTAGAGAATAAATCATAAGTCATCTGCAATGTGAAATCATATAAATTCAAAGAATTTAATGCATTGGGAAATGTTATAAGAATAATTATTCAAAAAATAAGGAAAATATTTAATGTATAAATTTTTTTATATATTTAATTTTTTATATAATATTATATCAATTTATAAAAAGTATAATTTAAAAATAAATTTTTATATATAAAAAATGTTATTTTCATTTCTATTCTTTAACTGTTAATAATAATGTTATTTGTATATTATTTTTATTATATTTATTATATTATTTTTAAATAATAAAACACATATTTTAATACACAATTTTTAAATTTTTTTAAATAAAAAATATAAGATTTGATTAAAATAATTAATGTAAAAAAATATTTTTCAACTGTTAAAAGGCATTGCCCTATTGCCAGTGGTACAGAGTAGTGGGTGCAGTTCATAACAACTTAATTAATATTTATAGGTTGACCAAAAAAAAAATTAATATTGATATGGGTTCGTTTAAAAATATAAAACTTATGGTATTACAATTACTGGGGACTTCGCTCTCTATCATGACCTAATATTTCGCCTCAGTGTAGGTATACATGCAGATGAAATGCCAATAAACCCGTGTCTTTTCTACTAAAAAAAAACCCGTGTCTTCTAATTCATTTGAGGCCCTGTTTTGTTGTGATTTGGAATCGGAAGGTACTTTGGGAATTTTGATACGCTCAGTGCCTTAGATGTGTGTATGAGATTTTAGCAGGCAGTTACACCCACAGAATTATTTCAAAAAATTTTAATTAAAAAAAAATGAGATTACTTAATTAATTTCTGAAGGCAAGAGAATTTCTTGAAGAAAAGTTTATCACCAAATAAAACTACCATGAAAAAGGAATTATAACTTTTGTACACGAGTCCATAATTGCCTTGCCACTAGAGTTACTCTACAAAAACACTCGGTGAGTATTTTTAATTATTTTTGAAATAGAGAAAAAAAATTTTATATGAAAAATATAATACATGATGTAGAGAGGTAAACTAGAATCATGGAAAGCCAATCGGATGAAATTTAACCTCGTGTTAAGCAATCTTTAAAGAGAATCGACGTCTGATTGTCAATTTACTTAGGATGGTGGCAAATGAAATTATGTTTAATTTTGATTTAATATTGTGATATTATTAAAAAATTTAATTACGATAATAATTATTTAAATAATTAAATATTTAATAATATGTAATTAAATAATAATATAAAAATTTATCTTAAAATTAAATTTAATAAAAATTACTAATATTTGGAGTGCAAAAAGGGGGACAAAAAAGAAAACCAAGAAATGCAAAGAAATTAATTAAATACGGGTCGGGTCCCTAGAGGTGCCTTCGTGGAAGATGCAATTGTTAGTCAAACAGTGCAGACATACATTAGCACAAACGGGTTTGGTTTTGATGATTTCAGTACCCACAGGCAGCAACTGATGATGTGTCTTGCAAAATATAAGGCAAGGCAAGATCCCCTGCAGGGAGCTGAGAAAGGCGCAGCCACCCCCCAAAAACTGGTTTTGTCATTTTTCTACTGCCTTTCAGAGATCAAGGAAATAAACCAAAGTGTGATTCGTCCTCAGTTAAGTCCTCATATTGTGCTTTTTGCTTTCTGCCAAAGATTAGGAAGAGGAAGGTAGGAAGATGCATAAAAGATCCGGGTATAGTACTTGTGGTGGAGATGAGACCTAATTGCAAAGAAAGGAGCTATAGCTAGCTTATATATATGGGTCAGCAGTGGAGGTGGTGATGGGGAAAGTGCTATGTATGAAGCACAAACCAAGATATTGGCGCGCCTCAATTTGAAGACATGGTTATTATGAAAACCAGCCATGCAGTTTGATTGAGCCGCGTCAATATCTCATTTTGCACTTCTTTGATTTCCATCTCCACCCGTCAATCTCAAATCCCGGTATGTTTATAAGTTTATTCAATGCTCATCTTCTCTTTTTTATCTTCTTGTTCCCTCTCTGATCACCTTTTGTCCTTTCTCTTCTCCTATTTTGTTACTTGTGTATGCATACAACCTTGCCTTCACTTTCTGTGTTTTCATCAATCCACAATCAAAGATGTATTTTGTGTATTTAACTTCCGCAGAAAACAAATTAAGCTCTTCATCTCTCTCCTCATGAATATATAGATGAATCATGAAAGGCAAGCTGGCATAACCCAAACCTTATTGATCTCAATCAAAATAAACCAAATCAAAATAAAACAAAAAGAAAAAACCAAAAATTTTCTAGGAGAAATTAGAATTAGGGCATGAGACGAATAAATGAAGCAGAAGAGATGATGGAGGAGTTCATTTAAGTATAAGAATGAAAGACTGTATGTATGCCTATTGTTAACAGGTAGGATGAATATATATGATCTTTATTCTAAAATCCCTAATCCAGTTGCTTACTACCAACTTTTCTTATCTACCTATACATACGTATATTTTTTGTCTCTTCCCCCTTTCTAATTTTATCTTTATTTGACTATATATTGATTTCTAAAGAAAGATATTAATTTGATTAACATGGATATATAAAATAGAAAGGACAGTCCTAGAACCAAAACATCACCGGCCGCTATGAATATTCAAAGAGATAGAGATAGAGATATATGTAGCATGCATATAGATACAGATAATTCTGCTTCTTTCTTTCAGAGAGATAGAGATATATATAGCGTGCATATAGCTAGTTTAACAATTATATGAAGAAAATGCATACATATAATCCACATTAACGTCAGCAGTAGGTAAAATTAGCGTATCAGGTGATTCAGGTCGGCCATCAGAGCCTGCAGCCTTGCACTGACCATTATGATATTGTATTATCTGTTATACTATACATAAAATAGAAAGAATCCCATAAATGATATAGCTACTTAGTTAGGAAGGATATAGGAAAGTGAGAGAAAATATAGGTCCACTCGTATTCTTATATCAATAATTATATATTTTTTTAACTTATTCTTTTAATTATTAAATAAAATAAATATTAAATTTTTTTATTTTAAAGATATTAAATATTTTATTTTTTCATTTAATACTTATTTTATTAAATATAAAAAAAATTATTAAAAAAACTTAAAAAAAAATAGCATTACTCTTCTTATATATGTATCCAAAATACTGAGTTTTTAATGGCAACTGGCAAGTTATTGTTGAGCAGCTAGCTGAGGCATACTATCCTAAAGCGGTTGAGAATAAATGAGATGTATCTGCAACATCTCAGATCATCACAGAATCATCTCCCCGCTAGCTAGATAGTCATCTAAAATGCTTGATGTCCCCAATATCTATACATGTTAGCATGTCCAAATCAATTAATAGGCCATAAATATATGCACACAGAACCATAAATTCTCTACTGTTTTTGGGGGTTGGGGGGGTTGTACCACTATTGAGGGATACACAAGAGGGTGAGAAGAATAATGAGAATGATAGAGACTGATTGCAAGGAGGGGGACACAGGCAGAATTAATGAAGGGAATCCTTCATTGTCGAGCGCTTCAGAAGCTAGCCAAGCTCTTGAAGGTTCAAACTCAAGTGGGGCCTGTTACCCTTTACTTTCTGTAGGGTTTGCATTAATTTCTATTCCATCAGCGGTGTCCCCATACATAGAGCTAGGGTAGCTAGCGGCTGGCCACGCCTTGTGAAGTTGTGATGTTTTCCCCTTCTATATTGTCCTTTTAAGATTTGTATTAATCCATACAAAAACGAAAAAAGAAAAAAAAAAAAAAAGAATTAGGGCTTTTCCGAGCAAGGAGGGCGATGTCTTGGGGAGCAGAGGGTGTGATGACAAGGTACTCGTGGACAAAAATTGAACCCTGAATCCTGATGACTTGTTTTTGTGTTGGGAAGGGAACTATAAGAATATAATAAAGATAATATATACTCAGTCGATTAACATTAAAAGTTAAAAAGCTTTACACTTTTTTGTTTCTGTCAATCCATGCAGTGACGTGAGAGGAGCATCATAGAATCATCATACTTGTTGCATGTTTTTGAAGGAACCATTTGTTGGCTTCCCATTCCGATCATTGCTCTTTTCCACTATATAATTTCCTTTTTTCTTAAATTTCCTTTTCTTGGGTCAAGGATTGAAGCACCAGTGTTGTGCTTTATTTAATTTACATGGTGTGACAAGTTGATGATTTGATTATAATCCTACTATATCTTCTGACCTTTTGTCACGACCCCTAACAAAATCAAAATCAAAATCAGGAGCCCCACTAAACAGATACGTTTGGATTTGGACAAAATCATGGGCATCTTTATTTTCTGACTTGTTCTTTGCATTCCCATTTAGAGGTCCTTTTTGATTTCGGTATGATATTTTATACTTATTTTTATTTTTTTATACTTATATTTTCTGAGAGAAAAAAAGAGAAAAAAAAAAGATGAAAGACATATGACTTTTTTTTCTCTTTTTTAATTATAAAAATATGTGTGAAGAGAAACGTGTAAAAATAACATTTTTATTTTGTTTTTGTTTATTGATGTAGCAATCTTTAATTAAATATGTGTTTAGATTAGATATTATAAAGTTAATTTTGAATTAACTTAATTTTATAAATTTAATTTAAATATGAAGTGGGTTTGAGTTGAAGTATTTATATTTAAAAAAAAGCACGTTTAACTAAAAATTAAGAATTAGTTACTTCAAAATAAATGAAATTTTAAAACTATAATTATATTTAAAAAATAGATAAATGTCAAAATAAATAAAACAGAAAGTGAAAGCTTTTACTCGTTTGATTTTTCAAAAGCTAAAATGAAACAAATGCTTATTTAAACACACTCTAATTTATTACTATTATTGAAACTGAGCTACATCTTGCTTTGATGAAAAGATACCTTTTGAAAGCCACCCCGTCTTGTTGCATTTTAATTCTCTTGTTTGTCTTTACAGCAAAGTCAGTGTGTCTACCAATGTTAATTGAAGAGTTTTGTAATACATGACAAGTGTCAACTGATCAC
Source organism: Castanospermum australe (assembly GCA_019955255.1). Classification (NCBI taxonomy): domain Eukaryota; kingdom Viridiplantae; phylum Streptophyta; class Magnoliopsida; order Fabales; family Fabaceae; genus Castanospermum; species Castanospermum australe. Next base: position 98,044 of record NSJW01000152.1, read on the forward strand.
GCCGCATCAAAACATAAATTTATGAACATGTAATTTCTATTCATATATATCTTTGATCTCTTTCAGAAAAAATTTACCTTTTAATCAATACTATTACAAATTTTATGCATGTTTTCTTATCCTAATATAATTATATTTAAAATTATTTTTTATTATTAAATTGCCATGATTTAATATAAAATTTATTAAATAGTATAATATGTACATGTTTCTAATTTGAGTAAAAATTACATTTTATCTCGTGAAAATTTCGCCTTAAGCAACTGTGCACCGACTTTGAAATCATACAATAAGTTTTAAAAGCATACACTACAATTCTTTGAATATTCAGTAAACTGTAAGTCATCATGTTTTCATCTAAATTACACGAAATTTATAAAGATACACTGAGATTTAATTTGTTTACTAAAATATGTTAACAGGAGAGGGAGTGTGTGTTTTGTGCGTAAATTATTGAAAAAATAACAGCGAAACACACCAAGAATTCTGGTCTTAAAGATGAATCTTTCATTTTCCGTTTAGACTAAATTATTAACAATTATAATTTTTTTTAATCTTCAAACGGTTTAAGAGAGGTAAAGTTTAATTTGTTTCTGAAATATAAATAAAACAAAATATAAAATATAAACTTAGTATACTAAAATAGATTTTAACGTGAATTTTATATTTTACCTCTCTAATTTCTGAGTGCTACACAGTAGATGAAAAATAATTATGAAATATGTGTTTTTTAATGATATTGTTATTTATATTAATTTTATATTTATAATTTTTTCCGTCCAATTTTTTTCTCTCCAAAAGTGGTGTACGCTGAAGTCGACAGTCCGAAGGCGAAATAAGAAAGTAGAGCTCTAAATGGGAATTGAGTTAGATGATTATTATTGGGTGACTCCTTATAGTTTGTAATGGGATATTATACTTAGGAGAAATTTTTATATGTTTCTTGAATAATATTTTTTATTTTATACAAATAAATATAAGATAAATATATATTAAATATAATATTACGTGTTTATTTATCTTTTATTTATTTACACAATAAAAAAAATTTACTTCATGAGTACATAAAATTTTTTCTAAAGGTACTTTAAGGTGATCAGTCCACAATTATGGCAGTGCTACAAGCTCATGATTTACTTGAGTTAGACTTGTTCGCGGTACTGGCTGAGTTTCTTGAGTCATCCGAGTTGGAGCAAGGTTGATAAAGTAGACCTCTGGTATTCGTACAGTACAACAATGTACAAGTAACTATATTTAAATGATCTCACTGAAATTTATTTTATCACGAAAAAGTTTATCCTCCTAACGCTTAAATTGATTGACTCAGTGGTCAATCCATAACACAAAACTTTTTTTTTTTTTTGTGACTGGGACAAAATTTCTTTCTAAATTGACCTGCTTAGTGCTAAGCAGTAATGAGTCACATTATATTTGTTGGCTTAGTTTCAACTTGGAGGAGTGTCATGTAATTAATTCAAATATCAAATTGTTAAAATTAGTAAAGTCAAAGAGAAATTTCTTAAGTAAATAAGCTTTTGTATATATTGAGTTAAAACATCATCCAAAGGGAGTAGTCTAACGCTATTAGGTAGTCAATTTTAATTTGTAAGATCATTTGCCACTTCACTCCTTCAAAAGTACAGTATAATATTTAGTAAAATTTATTTTTAATATTTAAAAAATATATTATTTATTAATTTAGTCGCTTAAAGATTAATTTTATTGGTTGATGCCTTGTTTGGATAAATTTTTTAAAAAATATTTTTTTATATATCTTATTTTAATATATATATTTTTTTAAGAAAAATAATTTTACATTTAGATATAATATTTAATAAGTATTTTTAAATAATAAAAATATTTTTAAGTTTGTTTATATAAAAACAAAATAAAAGTACTTTATTTATATTAAAATTATTAAAAAAGACAACCAAATATAAAATATGATGAGTTATGATAAAAAGATATGATAAAATGCTAATATAATAGGGACAATAGAATTTTTAAGTACATCATGATAACAACGTCATAAAAAATGAAACATAAAGTAATAAAAATATTTTTAATTGTGTATCTAAAGGCTTAACAACATGTTGCTGATGTTGTCTTGTTTTATTTTCTCTTAATAGTATAGTCATTGATATCAGAATTAGATTTAAGGGATTAAGACACAATAGCTTAAAGTTGCATTATTTAAAATGTAATTCATATAACTACCTAACAAGATTTACGTGAATAGAGTTTACAATGAAAAAAAGAGATGATATAAAATGTGATTTTTAATTAAAGTAAAGGATATTATTGCCATAAGATTATATTAAAAATTACTTCTACTTTTATTTTTTTTCAGAAGTTGGATATCATTAACTTTTAAAAAAAGAGGTAAATTATTTTTTTTTAATTTTTATTATTTTAAAAGTTATATCTAAACACACTTCAAAATGTATTGAAATATTTTTTTTTTAAAAAATACTTTTTGAAAAAGTATATCTAAACGGGCTCTTAATCACTCAAATTTCAATAAAATTAATAAATAATATATCTTTTAAAAATTAAAAACATGTTTTACTCTATCATAGTTTTATTAATGAAGAATTTTATGATGTATTGTGGAAGTAAGTTAGTAAAACCAAATCACGTTTAATATTGTCTTTTGTAATTACATCAATAATTTTTAGAGAAAATGTTATTCTTCAATGAGAAGAATATTTTTTATTTAGAAGGTTATTCCTTGAGGCAAACATTTGAACATATCAAAGTAGATAAAATAAAAACTGGGAAGAGATTCTAACATTCTAACAAAGTTGAGGTGTTTGAAAACTTGAATCAAAGAAAAATTTGTTATCTACTTTACCAAAGTTTCATATTGTTAAAATTGGACAAGTCTGATAAGAATTTTTTATACAAATAAATCTTTATGTATTAGGGATCACCTCAAAAGATAATGTAAAACTGTTGAGTAATTAGTTTAATGAGAGAGTTTATAATTTTATCTGTTTAAAAATTATAATATAACGTGTTTATTAGTGAATCGATTTATCCCTTCTAGAAGTTGGTGCTTTTATAATTTTATTTTATTTTTTCTTACCCACTTATTTTTTGATCCATCTACCTCCTAACAAGGACTACAAAATACAATTTTTTTGTGATAATTTAGTTTACTCATGTTTTCAATTCATAAAGCGTACCGATAGTTTTATCTAAATTCAAATGAATTCTTACATAAAATTTATAAACTCACATGTAATAAAAAAAAAATATGTGGACTCTTCAATTTTGTTTTATTGGCTCCAACAATTAAAGCAATGTCTATTATTTGGGTCTGAACCGGATTACTTAGGCCCAATGGTATGAGCCCGACGAAACGCATGTAAACGGGGGCTCTGGGCTGTCGTTTGTGCCTTTGTGGATACCAAAATTTCGATTGGAAGGCAGACAGAACAAGCTGTGGAAAAATAAGAGGATGCATCTCCCTCACTTGGCACTTCTCGACAGGTCCAAAAAACAAACCTTGAATTATCCAAAAATCGCACTTTCTATGTCGTCCTCGCTTCTCACATCAGCCGCAAGCTTTTCCTTCTTGTTAGTTCTCAGAAGCCATGGTTGTAAACCTCTCCTCCTCCCCACGTCATATTCCAGTTCCATCATCAGATTAACCAATTCAAAATCACCCATCTCAGAACCTTCGGTTAAGCTGAAAACCCACTTCCCAAAACCACTCCTTCTGTATGCTTTTCATTTGCTTCGCCAAACGTTAATTTCACTTGCAAGAAGCAGTTTTTGCACGAGAAGAGTAGATGCACACATGGAAATAGGGTGGATTTCAGGTCCTGTGCTATCGCTGGATTTGATTATGGGAACTTTGAGGGTGCTCCGTCTGTTCTTGAGGCTGCTGCATTGTTAACAGCCATAATTGTTGTTCACGAGAGCGGTCACTTCCTTGCCGCTTCACTCCAAGGCATTCGTGTGAGTAAATTTGCAGTTGGGTTTGGTCCAATTTTAGCTAAATTCAATGCAAACAATGTAGAATATTCTCTTAGTGCTTTTCCTCTTGTTGGGTTTGTGGGGCTTCCTGACAATGATACGGAGAGCGATATTCCGGTAGATGATGAAAATTTGCTTAAGAACAGACCAATATGGGATAGACTAATTGTAGTTTCAGCTGGTGTTATTGCTAATATAATTTTCGCATTCGTGATTATATTTGTTCTCGGTTGGTTTGCCCGTGAAAGAGGTCTTTCATGGGGTGATCGTGCCTGAAGTTCAGCCCTTTTCAGCTGCTTCTCGGGATGGGTTGCTTCCTGGCGATGTGATCCTTGAGGTCAATGGAAGTGAGTTTCCCAAACCAGGTCCTAATGCAGTTTCTGAAGTTGTCGATGTCATCAAGAAGAACCCCAAAAGATATGTTCTGCTCAAGGTTCAGAGGGGGGATCAGGACTTTGATATAGGGGTCACCCCGGATGAAAATTATAGATGGGACTGGTGAAATTGGAATTCCGCTATCACCGAATGTAAAGATAGCTAAGGTTATACCAAAAACTCTGCTTGAAGCTATAAACTTTACTGGAAAAGAATTTTGGGATCTAGCATCTAATGTTGTAGATGGCTTAAAGCAGACATTTTTAAACTTCTCGCAATCAGCCAGTAAGGTTTCCGGTTCTGTAGCCATTATTGCTGTTGGTGCAGAAGTTGCACGGTCAAACATTGATGGTCTCTACCAATTTGCAGCCATACTTAATATTAACCTTGCAATTATTAATCTTCTTCCTTTACCTGCTTTAGAGGGGGCTTCATTGGCCTTGATCCTCATTGAGGCTGCCAGGGGTGGGCAAAAGCTACCACTGGAAGTGGAGCAACAGATAACGTCATCAGGAATTATGCTTGTTACAATTCTGGGGTTATTCCTTATTGTTCGTGACACCCTAAACCTCGATTTTATAAGAGATGTGTTGTGATTACCTCTGAATTCTGGTTACAAGAGGGCTACCAAAATATTTCATCCGAAGATGATGTTGGGCCAGTTTCGTAGCCAGTGATGTATCCATAGAGGAGACAAGATCATTTTAAAAGACTGACATAAGTTTCTTCCTTTAGGGATGTTATTTGACAGGCTTCTCTTTGTTATTAATTCATTGATCTGATCAGGATCGTATTTGTGATCCTGGAATATAAACTTACAAGGTACAAATACTAGTTTTGTTTATGAATTTTAATTTCTTCTATCTCTGCACTTTGCTGGAATTCACAAAGTTATCCATTAAGAGTATGCATCTGTACAAATTCTTTGCCTCTGGAGATATCATTGACTTGGTAATGCGTCAATAAAGCATTACAAATACTGAGCAAATTCCTTTCTTAATTTCTTGACTCAATTCTTCTTGAGTTGATGTGCTCTTTTTTTCTCTGCTTACTTCACCTATTGTTATTTTTCCTCATTACTTGAGCTATGATGTGCTCTTTCTTTTTTTTTTTTTTCTGCTTACTTCAGCTATGACTTTTATTCCTTTCTTGATTTATTTTTTGACATAATTGCATTAACTTTGTTGCTGTTACATTACATGTCTTGCTAAATTTGTGAACTGTTCACTTGGTGTGCAATATCCTCCGCAAATGAAATGAGCTGTGGAATAAACAAACATCAGGCCTTCTTCAAGTTTCCTTCATTTGTCAATGTTTTCTGGGTAGCCAATTAGAGGACCTTCTTGAGAAAACAGAAAGCGGAGAAAATGGAGAAGAAAGGATAAAAAGTGGGGAGTGGAAATTGTTTTTCAAATGTTTGGCAGGAGGAATGAGTGCAAACTGGAAAGGGGAAATGTCCCTCACAGGTTAATAAGTATACTTGGCCCTCAAAAGTAGGAGTGAAAGTGAAAGAAGAATTTGAACTAAGATGAGCTTCCTTCCGCATTTTCACCATCCCTGTTGAAACCAACATCCGAAGATTGCAATCCATATTTAATGATGAAAACGAGGGCTTGATGGTAGTTTACTTTGTGACAATCTCCATTTAAATCTGTGATCTTTAGAATTTGCTTGCTGTTCTCCCTTTGATCATCCAAGTATAGCTGCACTAGACTATTTATGTGTGAGACAGATTGGCAACAGAGACAGGTGCCTCAAGTGGAGAGAGACAAGAAACCAATGGTCATTTTTTTGTCCCACTCATAAACTCTATTTTACAGTGAGATGAAGTTGGTTTCTTTGTGGTGATGAGGGCCATGTAATTGGATGATTTTATCTGATCGAGCTTCGTGTAAAGGTGCTTTTAAGGTTTGGTGTTTAGAGCGAGAGAAAACACAGAGGCGCAGGGGAACTATGGTTAGAGGTGTGAGCTACCGTTTTAGCCCGGATTGCAAGCTATAAGTGGTACATTCAACGACCCGTTTCTTATCTCCATCCTTATTGAGTTGATATGCAGTTACTACACGGTCTACCCTCTGCCCCTCTAAAATCGTTTCAGAAGATCATTTTGCTAGTACGAAATATGTGATTCGCATTCTTTTTAGAACATAGAATTCATTTGAAAATACGTAAAACAATTTTTTTTAAAACAAAAAAGCAGAGAGAAAGAAGCTGGTTTCACCCTCCCTTCGGAATTCGGATATTTTAGTCATTTTTCTTCGTCTTTAGACAAAAATTTTGTTGACATTTTAGTCATTTTCCTATGACACAAAAGTTCTTGTGACTGCTATGGAAACATTTTGCCTTTTTCTTTATTAATGTAATATTTTTTTCAATATCACTGTTAGAATTGAAAGACGCGTAATTAGGAAACAAATAATTTTGCATAATATTTTTTGGTTATGAAGAAAGTGTATGACCCGGTGTAAGGAGAATGATGATAGGTTAACTACATGTTTGTTTTAAATTGTGTCAAACGCAAACGGACATTGGCACATATTTCCAAGCAGTTTTATCTCAGCAATAAATTCTTTACTTTGACTGAACATCCGTTTATAATCTCCCCAACAATAAAACAAACATAGCTTAAATAGAGGCAAAGCAATTTCAATAAAATTTAAATATGGAATTAAATAGTTTTTTATAAAATTAGTCCCATTTAAGTCAAGGTTCTTGCATAATTTTGTATAATTTGATCTTATAATGACAATGTCACATCTGAATTTTTTTTAACTAATATCACTTAGGCCAATAATTACATCTACATCTCGATGAATTGCTGAAAAAGTAATTTGGCATGTAATTTCAAATTGTTTAGAAGCTCATATCCAGTTTTAATGTCTCTGTGTCACCTTTATTATTTTTTTTTCATTTCATTCTGATATATATTTATTGTTATCGTCTCACTATTGCCTATTGTGATTTTTATCAATAAAAAATATATCAGTATTTTATATTAATTAAATATTTTTCTTTCTAATTCTGCTGCCTTTCAGTTTAAAAAGTGATAATAAAATTTAAATAAATGTTTCGATAATATATATCTAAAAGAATATAATTGTCAGAGACACGTAAATAAAATATCTATCGAAATAAGTGATTATTGGTGTGTAATTATTTAATGATTTAAAGAGTGTCGTCACTGGTCACAATATGTTAGCTGAGGTATCAACAGGGCGACTCCTTGTTGAGCTTGAGGGGGCCATAATTTTTCTTTTTTTTCATCTTTATGTATGTTTGTTAATTTAATTTGACCTCATCAAAGTGTTTTTTTTCCCCTTGGTCCTTCTAAACAAATTCTTCTAATTCCGCTTGTTGAGATGAAGCAGCTAGTTCATCTAACAGGTTAACTTTGAACAGCACAAAGTTTTCATTCTTCAACTTGAAATATGTCCTTTGAATGCTTCAAACCTTCTTAAAAATTATGTAATCTTCGATTCATTATATTCATTCTTGATCATAACAAAAAGCTTCGATCTTAAGATTACTCCAATTCAACTTTGATAGGATTGCATTAATGAAAATTAAATTTTATAAACATTTATTTATGGATATATGTAGATATATCAAATCTTACATTAGTATAACCGAGCTAAGTCAATTGAAAAGTTTTTGGTTTAATTTGTTGGTAATCCTTCATTAGTAAACTATCTGGAAACATTATTGTAATTAGTCTTCCCTTGTAGCATACCCTAACATTGGAATAGGACAATCTCCCTTTACTCTTAATTTTTTATTAAAAAAATTAATATTACACTAATATTAATTGATCCCTACCTCCTTTCTATCTATAAAAATAGTGATTTAAGAAAAATAGAGTAATATAAAATATTTTATGAATGTATTATTAATATGGTCAAAATGCATATCCCATATAATGGAAGAACATTAATTCTTGAGAAAATCCAAATAATAACAATAATAAGACAAAAATGACATAATAAAGAAATATATGTTAAAATGAGAAAAATTATTATAAAAGTAACGATAACAGAGAGTATCTTAATTAGAGGTACAACTTCTAACAATTTGAGGCAGGCAACTAGATGATTACACACTTATTGTTATCTAATTTGTTTTTTGAAAAAAATTATGTGCATTATCTATGTAACAATCTCACTGTTCAATGAATGCATTAATAAAGATTATATTATATAATAAATTATTCAATTGTGTGAGTATATATATCAAATTTTTTTACTAATATATATATATATATATATATATATATATATATATATAATTATTTTATGCATGTATTGATTATTAATATAGTCAAAATGCATGTCACATATATAATGGAACCACATTAATTCTTCTGATATAATTAAAAAAAATGATAATTAAAAGATAGAAATGAGACAATAAAGATAAATATGTTAAAATGAAAAACAATTTATGAATAAAAACAATGGTAACACAAGAATATTATAATTGGAGGCTCAACTTCTGATAATTTGAGACAGCAAATCAAAATTATTTTATTTGTAATATATCAAGATATATATCCATTTATTATTGGCGTGAGTGATATAACCGTTCATGGGTAAACTTATTGTTTAAGTAAGATTGTGGATAGTCATTTAATTTTTTTTACAAAGAATGCAAAAGATAATACATGTTTAATTTAATAGGACTAAAATGTTTTTTTATGTAATATTAAAAGAATTTAAAAGATGAATAAATTATTACATAATGAATTATAAAGTTTTTAAAAATTCTTTTTGACAGAATTCGATTCTGTGAATTGAGCTTCACCTTAACATAAAATGTTGTAGAAAAGTGAATTTAGAGGGAGTACAATGTGGTATGTGCAATTGTGCGTATAAATCAAGTATGATAAACTCAACAAGGGCGGAGATGATAAACGCGTCTATGGACGTAGCACTTGGCATGCAACCCGGACCGAAATGGTTGCTCGCACCTCTAATTATAAAATCCTCCCCTCACCCTTCTCTCCCCCCCTTGTGCCCGCTCTGTTCTCTCTCTCGCTCTAAACTCCAAATCCCCTCCAAAGCTTTGGCCCCACACCCTCTCTCTCTCTCTCTCTCTCTCTCTCAAGCCCATTTCTGTCTACACTCGCAGTTTCTTCCCCGAAAATCCACTGTCCCTGTCTGAAATCAAAACAAAAAGAGAAGCACAGAGAAGACAAGGGCTTGTTCCTTTCTATCTCTCTGTCTCTCTCTGATTCTGTCTCTTCTTTCTCTTTATCTCTCCTCTCTCTTTCAGTATTTCGCTCGTCTTGGGAGAGGAGAGAAGTCTAACCCATCTCTGATCACATTCTCATAGCACAACACACAAACACCCTCACCCCAACCCCGGCCACGCATTTTTGGGTCCCTGAAACAGCAGAAAAGCTAGCAACTTTCTTTTTTGGACAAAAGGATCCTTTTTTTTTTCTCAGGTTGGTGACAGCAACGATGCGGAGAATAATCCACGACGACATCAATGAAGCTGCAGAGGTTGACGCTGACGCATCAAAAGACGACGGCGAGGCGAGAAAGAGCATGAAGAAAGGGCCGTGGACGCAAGCAGAGGACACGATCTTGGTAGAGTACGTGAAGAAGTTTGGTGAGGGGAACTGGAACTCTGTACAGAAGAACTCTGGGTTGGCAAGGTGCGGCAAAAGTTGCAGACTGAGATGGGCCAACCATCTAAGGCCTCATCTGAAGAAGGGTGCATTTTCTCAAGACGAAGAACAAATCATCGTCGAGCTTCACGCCAAACTTGGAAACAAATGGGCTCGAATGGCCGCGCAGGTACTTCCTAGCTACATGCCTAGCTCGTATATTGTATGATAATAACGATATCAGAAGATTAACTATTTTATCTGCGTGGTCTGTATTCATGTCATCGTGGTTTTTCCTTCTATGTTTTGCTCTCTTCATGGTATTTAGTGCAATCATTTGGGTTTTCAAAGTTTTCTTCGATTTGTTCGTTCTACCTGTGATGTAATTGTGCTGTTTTCGGTTTTGGATCATTTTTGACTCTCACTGTTGAGATGATGTAGATGTTTTATGGCTCTAGTTGAGATCCGCTATATTTGGTTTGATTGCGACCCAACAATGGCCAAGAAATAAAGAGGGAGAGGCGAAGGAAAATCCATTTCTGTTTCCTACTCTCTCTCTCCATTTTTGCGGCTATATTTTGTACCTCGTCCAATTTTCTTCCTAGTTAATGCGAGTTCTTATAACAGAAAAATAAAATTATTTTTAAAAAAAGAAACTTGTTTTCCTACTTTTTGAACCTGAATTGAGTTTCTTTTCCCGTTTTCTGTTTTTAATTCTAGTTTTATTTTTGTTTTTCTGACTTCCTAATAAATACTGTCCTCTGTCCAGATGCTGACCTCAGTCTTTTGTCTGAATCTCAAATTTCCCTCTTGCTTTCTCTTTCTTTTTATCTCATAGTAAACTATACATTCATTAGGACCACTTCTCAGAGTTTTTTTTTATGGCTAAAAAACTCAACTTGATGCCTTTTTTGTTTTTGTTTTACTTGGACTTGTTTCTCACCGTCTTTTATGTTTTCTGGTTTCAGTTACCTGGGAGGACTGACAATGAAATAAAGAACTTTTGGAATACCAGAATGAAAAGGCGCCAGAGAGCCGGTTTGCCTGTTTATCCTCCCCAAGTCCAAGACGAAGCCGCTGCGTACCATCTACAGCAGCACCACTGCTTCACACGGCTTCACTCTTCATCTTCACCATTTTCTTCACTCTTATCTTCCTCTTACCGTCGGAAGCTCAATCGGCTAAGCCATTATTCTGCTGTAAATCCTCTGCAAAACCAGCATGATTCTGCTTATTACACCAAGTCATGCCCGCAACTCGAGTTATCCAAAAGAAAACAGTGGAAGCGGAAATCTGGGTTTGCCATTATCCCCTGTTTCTCCATATGGGTCTTCATCCTCGACTCTGTTCAACCAGAGTTTTGCTGCAACTGATTCACATGATTACCATTCTGGGAACTATAATTACGGCTTCAATTCCAGGGCTGTTGCGATTGCAGGATCTCCGTGTGAGTCCCTTCCTTTGGTGCCAGGCTCGACCACGGATATCTCTTCGAGCCAATCGCCACCTGGCTCGGCGATTTCTGCGTCGTCCTACGCTAGTGGTGTTGATGGCTTGATGGGAGCTTCAAGCATGGCTAATGACTACTATGAAGTGGCACCGTTATCACCTCAAGGAAACAGTGGCCTGTTGGATGCTCTAGTGATGGAGGCTCGAGGTCTTTCTCGCAATGACAAGTCAAAGAGTGAGGATTCAACCGTAGCAGCGAAGTTATTACCTTGTAAGAGGAAAAGCGTGGCGGTTGAGGAATCTGCAGAGGAGGCAGACGCTGTGCCTGTGGAATCGGCCATGAAGAAGAACAGTAGAGACACTACTAATGAAACCCAGACAGGTGAACCTGTATATTCGTTCGTGGTGTGTTTATCGTTTAAATTTAATCAATTCGATTCCTTTCTTTTATCTTACAACTATATATTCGACTAAAGCTGAGCAACCTCATTACTTTGTGTCAATATTTTGCATGCTTCCATGTATGACAGTTCACTAAAGTTATTTGAAACTTTTTTTGCACAGGGAAGAAACTAATTGCTGAGCATCCGTTGGAGGAGATGAATTCCATGGACGATGACTTGTTTAGCCTGCTCAACAATTTTCCCTCAGAAATGCCAATGCCTGATTGGTACCGTAGAGGAGAAAGTCAATCATTGGGACTTGAAACTCAACGAGATGCTTCACCTGGCCCCAGAACTGATCAAGAATTTGCTTGGACTCTTGGAGCTTGCTGGAACAACATGCCAGGCATATGCTAAATATATATGGATTTGGATGCTCAGGGGCCATCTCTCGGACAGATATAGACACAAGTTTTACTCTACACGGGCTCATCACGATGGATTATGGGTCCACTAGTTATATTAAAAAATATATGTATTTATCTCTCTAACATAGAATCCAAATCCGCTAAATTAGCTTCCTAACGAAGTCTGCATTGATTCCAGAACGAAGAGATATATTAGACAGTAAAGCCCATATGAGGGCTAGATAGTGTCCATATGGGTTGACAACCTCCAGAATGAACTGATTATATATGCATGTTGTTGAGTAAACTAGTTTGGAGTTAGAGGTTGAGTCTAGCTAGGGTGATCAAAGCACAGCAGCCATATCCCCCACCCCCACAATAGAACCAGGTGCGGTGTGAGAGTTAGGCTTTTGGTATCCAAGTGTCAAATTTGTAGTTTTAGGGCTTGTGCAAGTAGAATTATATAGCAAAAGGGCTTGCCAGTAGCAGACTAGCAGCTCACACCATCCCAGATTAATGATTTGTACACATGATCTTATGTGATACTTAGAATTTAGACTTTTCGCGAACCAAGTTAATTATTAGAACAATAATGGTAGCATAATCTGTTTCAGCGAACCAATTTTGCTCTTCATTTTCGTTTTTAGATAGAATTTTATTTGAACTAATGCTACATAATCAGAATTTTTTTTATAAAATTTAATTAAATTTAATTATAGTTGTTAAATAAGATAAAATAATAACAATTACTCATTTTTTTTTGCATTAAAAGACTACTTATTTATTTAACAGCCAATAAGCATCTCAATTTATTTCGACAAATATTTTGTCAAACTAAGTAGTATTTTTCATTTCATAATGATGTATAATTAACATTTTTTAGTGTGCTTTATTTGGGGTTGAAATGAATTTAATGACATCTTTTTTAAATCTATACTATATATAAAGGGGATTCCCCTCTATTTGATCTCCATTTTTAACTTTTCAAAAATTTTCATAATAACTTCTTAATACCCACATTATAATTTCTTAATATTTATCCATTAAAATTGTTTCAACTCTCTTCATAATTCATAACTAACAAAACTCATATTAACTTCTTTTTCTATAAAAAAAATAATTATTTTTAAAATTTAAACACATATCATTCTTATATAAAATTATTTTTATTTAAATAATTAATTTATAATATATAAAATAATTATACAAATTAAAAAATAAAAAAAAATGATGATTGAGAAGTGCCTCTCAATATGCTAGTAACCATAATTGCAACAACAATAACTACAACAATAAGGTATGATGCTAATTTTTTTTTTTTAACAAAGATGGCATGAAAATTTAGATTTATGATGTCTACAAATTATCCAAACTTGACAAATCCTGTTTGAAGACAACAAACCCCCTGTTTGAAGTGATACAATGATGTTTGGCAAAAATTGCTTCTAACTTCCATCCACCATGATTTTATCTCTAAATCAAGGTTTAGGTTGAAGAAAAAATTTATTACTTTTTTTATAATATATCACTTTTCATATAAAATTTTTTAAACATAAATCACTTCATTGCAATCTCACATTTGATCAAAATTAAGTTTGCACAATTAAATTTATCTAAAATCAAGTTTACTTCCAAACATGTACATTGACATTTAACCCTAAACCCTCAACTTCTTACAAACTATCCAAACTTCCCATTCTTTCACATTAAGATTAACTATATTTGTACTTTGCGGTGGCCGTTTTCTTATTCCTTCACGCCCAACTTAGGGGTGAACGAATTGCAAAGTTTGGCAACCGCTTAATCCCCAAGCAGTGCTAAATAAAGTGGTTAAACTTTTGCTAAAATTGGAGTCCCTAGGATATTGGCTATCTCTTCAGATCAGGATTTTGCTTCAACCATTGGCTGTGAAACGACTCTATCGATTTGGGGAAAAAGAAAAAGGTTCACGCTAACCGCCCCTTCCCCAATCATCGCTTATTTCCCTCCCTAATGCTTCCAAGTTTCATTCCAACACCATTCATGAAATGAGAGAGAAATAAAACAGGACCTGCCTAGATTGTGGTTGGCCTTCGAAACATGAGTCATGCTCTCTTCTGTGATATGGGATTTTAAAACTAGGCTTGCATTGCAGGAAATGAAGTATGTGCATTTAAAATTGAACCACATAGATTGCATGAGTAAAACAGTGCTTTTCATACTTTGTCCGTAGCCAGGAATCTACTTAAATTCCGCTCACGCATCCCCTTTTTAAGGTAAGGCAAGGATGCTCTCCACCGTACAACCCTTGTGCGCCGTGAATTTGATCTGTTTTCTTAAATCATGTCTTTTTACCTCACTCCCCTGAAAAGGTCTCCTCTCGGATCCTAAATAGCTAGCAGCAGATTTAAAACGCTTAAAGTTGCTATTTGCTAGGTGAATTCAAAGTTCAAACGCCACAACCAGCCAAAATTACAATTATTAAATTAAATGTTTTGAAACTTCTTAAAAAGGATAGATTTAAAATTTTACTTAAAAGTTAAATTTCGAAAATCCGATAAATTTGAAAATAACTAGTTTCTAGGTTTGGACCCTGTCTAGGACTGGACTTTGGGTTAGTCCTAAGTTCACAACTTCGGGTACAATGTTCACCCATGGGCTTGGCGTTATGTTTGTCGGGAACATTTTTTTGTGCCATCCGTTTAAGGCAATCTAGGCTGAAGTCTGTTTTCGACCTCTATTTGACCAAACTTGGCTTATAAGACCCACTTGTATATTAAACCCAAACCGTAGTGGAGGTAATTGAAAATATCAATACCATGTGGATGACTTATCAAATATAAATAGTATGTGTTACTTTGCAGTTTAAGCCTTTGGATTGATGGCAAAGGTTGTGAAATTGATACAACCGCACCAAGAATCCATCCTTGACGTGGATGATCCGACCCCCCTCTACCTGACTAAAAAAAAATGTTACTTTACATGTATTAAAACAAATTAAAATGAGGTCGATAAAAAGGCAACATCAATGCCATGCTTAAAAAAATACATGGTGCAACAAACTGATCTAGTACGCGTTTGCCTGACATTATTTCTACTATGGCTTTGTGTATCTACTATCTACATATATTAGCAAGTGGCGAAAAGTGGAAAAGTAAAACAGGAAAATAATGATAAACTGATTCAATAGTAAATCGTCATAACCATTGACAAAAAATTAAAGTAGATTTTAACAACCATAATCAAGCATATGGGAGATAGGGTTCAAAATCTAATGCTCAAATATTACAGACATCATAATCAAGCATATCTAGTGTTGGGGCACTATGCCTTAACCTGAACAACTACTTTTCCAATATTAGAGCTAGAGAACAAGGAGCCTAAGCTATCCAGAAAGCTCTCAATTCCAACATTTATTTTATTCTTGGACTTAACCTTGCCCTCTTTTATGTATCCCTCCATCTCTTTAGCAAAATCTCCAAAACGATTCCGATATGATGCCAGCATAAAGCCCTCCATCCTTACCTCCTTGCCCACCATATTCAGAAGATTCCTAACGCCTTCCCTCTCAGTCCAAACCTGCACCAAACACTAACTAGTTACTAATTGTATTGGAAAACCAAAACATACATACATATATATATATATATATATATATATAAAAGAATAGTTCTTGGGAGAACCATGCCCAATGGTTAAAAGATGCAATTCATGTGCAATGTGGATGTGATCCACCCAAATACATATATAAACTTTTGTAATGAAGGGTACTCTATATATGACCCAATTCACCTTGTTGTATTGAGATATCATCCCGCAAAGTGTTATCCTTGCATACCTGTTGACATGGTTAAGTACAGATTCAAGCATCTTACCGCCAACGTTGTCAAGGTAAACATCAATACCATCAGGAAAGTACCTGCAACAATCCAAGTTTAACAATCATAAAATTACGTAATTTCATACAAATATATATATATATACTTCTGACCATATGCAATGTTCTTGATGTGCAAACTTATACTTTATAAGCGGTCATCTAAGGTTTTCATGGAGCTTTATGGTAATTTGAGAGGGAATTAGTTGGTAAAAGGGGTATAAAAATAAAAAAGATTGATTACTTGCTTAAAGCGGCATCAAAATCTGCTTCCTTGTTGTAGTTGAATCCATCATCATACCCAAATTCCTCTTTTATGAGCTTCACCTGAGAATCCAATATTCAGTATAATTAAAAAATAGCTAAAAGTTCGCCCAAATAACAATGATAATAACAAAGCTATAAGTTGAACCCAACCTGAAATCATATGTAAAAGAAGGAACACAGAGAAGATCTATGTATCTTAAATCCAGTTACAGCTATATATATATATGTGTGTGTGTGTGTGTGTGTATACTTGTGTTGATTAGAATATATTTGAATATAGAGATGTCAGATTGCATATAAATTTGTATAAAAAAAAACTTTATGTAATCTTGTACAAATCTAAAGATGAATTTAGTGGTGCATAATATAAGATTTTGTATATCAAATATTACTCAGTAAAATATGAAATAAGAATCATTTAGTAGGGATGAGAAAAATATTTAAAAAAAAACGATTCTATTTCAATTTTTTTTTTTACAAAAAACCGGTTTGCTTAGCGAGATTTTAAAACAAAAAATCAATAAAATTAAAATAAAATGTTAAACATAAAGTTTTATTTTTATTTTTTTCATTTTAATTTGGTTAATCAAACTGAACCAAGAAACTATCGTTGATATATATATATATATATATATATGTTTCACTTAAATTTTTTTAAAAAAATCAATAACCAAACTGAAAAAATCAATGTTTTGGTTTGATTTTTTTTTTTAAAGCGATTATGATTCAGACTTTTTATCTCATAACTGAATCGAATTTTTGGTTTGTTTCAACACTATTTTTAAATCGAATCAAATTATGTCGACCCTTATTATTTTTTAGAAGGTACAATAAACAAGACCGTTTATTATTAAAAAAAGAAATAATAACAAAAGAAAAAAGCACGCTTGGCCATTTAATGCTCCTATACCAACATTTTGTTTTCTTCTGCATAATGTAAATAAGTAACACTTTGAGAGCCTATTCTATTCGTAATTAAGAACTCCTTCATTAATTTTGACATCTTACGCACGGCCAAGTTTTTTTTTTTTCTTTTGAGTTTCCATACTTACACCATCTATATTTCTTTCATTCGTAGTCAGTTAGTTTTCTTTTAATTATTATGTTTAAAAAGAAAGCACATTAATCACACCAGTGGGTTGGTAAAATTTTGTTTTTGAAAAAAAAAAAGGAAAAATTGATAAAGAAAGGCGAAGGAAAAAAAAAAAGGGTGATCGAAGCACCAAGCCACCGACAGCATGGTTTTTGACACGAATTTCAAAAGCACTTCTACTCTTTTCACGTGGAATCTTAAAACAAACAAAGCTTAAACCGTATGGATATGTTGTGTTTGTGGGTTGGGCGTTACTGCAGTATCCTTATTTTTTTTAAGATATTAATATTTAAAATAATTTATCAAGTATTTATCAATTATTATTTTTTTAATAAATATTTAAATTCTAAAAAATAAAAATAACCATCAACAAAGGCTGAAATCAACTCGAATATGGGTTAAAAAAAAAGAGTTTGTCCCCTGTTGTACTGAAAAAAAAAAAGAAACAGGAGTATGGTCAAAGCAGGCACTATTATGTTGATTGATTTGCACGTGGTAATTGGTAACAGAAAAAGAGTACACTGACTCTACAGTCACCTCTGACATACACATTATTGAAGTGCTTTATCGGCTGATGATGGAGGATTCATAACTAAGCAATCAATCAGACCCGCTCTTATCCCTTTCTTTGTTTCCCTTTCTCACATACCTCGTCTCTGTTTCCCTTTCTTTCACGCAAGTTTATTTGCAGAAGCCTAAAAGCTTATTGAAATTCAGCAGTCGAATGGCATCTAGTCATACTCTAATCATCTTGACCTCTATTCGTATTTCTATCTGTAGAAGGAATGTGCTTGTATAATTTAAAATTTAGAGAGGCTAGTGCGTACGTTTTGAACATATCAGGTGCCAATATTTTTTATTCGATTACTATCTTCATTGGAAATGAAATTAAGATATATATACCGCAACATTTCTCGGTTATGACAGAAAGAAACGGTCAAACAGGAACCTTCCTTCAAAGCCCAATTCTGTTTCCAGCTGACGAGATTAGACGAGTTGGTGCGGGCTCGAAAGCTGGCTTCATAGCACGACTTTGTTTCTAGTTTACGCTCAAAAGAATTTAAAAAAATGACCAAAGATCTTAAAAAAAAAAAAAGTTGTGCCACAAAAGAAAGACTTTGTTGAAGTATTAAAGTACCGGAAATCCAGAAAAATCCTTGATTGAAGTATTAAAGATAAGAAGATAAGATACCTTTTCATCAGAACCAGTACTTCCGATGACCCTACAACCTCTGAGCTTAGCCAATTGCCCAGCACTCATCCCCACTGCACCAGACGCCGCAGATATGAACACATTGGACCCTGGCTTTGGGTCTGCCAGCACCTCTATCCCCACCCATGCTGCAAACCCCGGCACTCCTGCAATGCAAGCCACCATCACACGCATCAAAAGTTCGCATATATGGTTTTGCATTTGTTCAGTTGTCCTAATAAGCTACAAAAACCCACCTAGAGAGCTTAGATAATCTGGCAACGAAATCCCACTTGCAGCATCAACTTTTCTGCGGATCTGAGAGGAGGATACGACACAGTAGTCAGCAACAGGAGAAGATGGATTCAAAACAAGATCCCCCTCCTTATAGTTGCTGTCTTTTGATCGGATTACCCTTCCAATCGCAGATGCTGTTATCACCTGCATCCCCTTTAAAAATTTTAAGCAAGAACATGATTATAAAACCAAAATTACGGGCTTCTCTGTTCTGATGATTATATACCTTATTAAGCTCATATTGGGGAGTGTAGAGGCCGTCGAGGATGCCAATGAGTTTGGTGCGTAGGTATGGATCTACGGAGAGAAAGAGCGTCTCAAGGGCAACATGGCCATCGGGGATTGAATCAGCGGCCAGTGACAGAGGGACAGTGCGGAGTTTAAGATGATCGGAGGTTGGAACACCGTCAGGGGCATAGGCTGCCAAGTACCATTCTCTGCTTTCTACCACTCCGACCATGGTTCTACTCAGAGCTGAATGTGTGGTATGGTATGACTGATTCAGATTTGGGCATAGCTCTTCTCATAAAGAGAATGAGCCTTTTTCTTCAATTTTTTTTTTTTTTTTGGTACCAGGTCAAAAGAATCAATGTGAAAATGGTAAAACTGATTCTGTGGCAAACTGGCAAATGAATATTATTTGTATATTATTTTAATTATATATAAAATTAGTTTAATTCTTTTTTTGTTAGAAAATTGGTTTAATTTTTACACATAAATACATTATTTTTGTAAAGTTTTGATAGATAATTAGTTCATGACCAATATTTGGTTAAAAGGCTAAGTGCATATTTGTTTTAAATTTGAAGAGTATATAATCACTTATAGCCTTTAAGAATTAATTCTAAAAACGTGTAAGTAGGTTGTAAAATTGATTTCAAGAGAAGTAAGATTTCTTTATATTTGAGGTAAATATAATTGATATCGACGTAAATTTATTAACTTTTTAAAAATATATTTATAATTATATTTAAAAAATAATTTTATTATACAATTACATGTCATGAAAATATTAGACTAATTTTTAAAATATCATTTTCAAAGGAAAATTAATTTTTTTATCGTTAATTTTTTTAAAATCAATTCAACTAAAATTTAAAATAAGCATACCTTGCAAATGCTCACTTCCAATTTTGATCCTTAAGTAGCTTGTTGTATTTTTTCTTTTGGCAAATGAATTCCCTACCGTCACTTTGCTACGAGGACAAAAATGAAGGCGTGAAATTTTTAGAATTAAGACAGGCTTTGATTTTCAAGTATGTTGGAGTGTTTCAATATGTTGCCCTTCTTTCACGTTAACAATAAGCGAATAAACTCTTTTTGGTATAAAATAAGCGAATAAATTTTAAAGGTGACATACATGATTTTTCAAACTAGTTTTATAATTAGTTACAAGATTAATTTAATAAAATTCAATAATTTTTAAACTATATCTTCATAATAACTAGTTATTATTTTGATGCAATACATAACTATATATATATTTTAGATTAGGTAAAAGATAATTTAGAATAATTTTAATTTTTTATTAAAAATATTTTTATTTTAATTATGTTAATATCCAATGTATCTATATTAAAAATGAATCAGTTTTAATTTTTTTAGTATACTTATTTTAAAAAAAAATTAAAAAAATAAAATATAAAAATAATAATTTTATTTAGATCGTATCAACATTTAATGTACTTATCTCTAAATTATAAAATAAAATTTAAGAGAGTGAAATATTATAATAGTAAGTAATAATAATTTAAGTTAAATTAAATTAGTGTTTAATATAACTTATTTAATTAATTACATTTATTAGAGTATTTCATGTAATTTATTTAATTACATTTAGTAAAATCAAGTTAATTTAAACCTATTTTATCTAATAATATTTATTAAACTTAAATTAATTTATAATATATATATATATATATATATATATATATATATATATATATATATATATATATATATATAGATGGGACTAATGCATTTTACAATCACGGAAATAATAACAAATGAGTTTGTAGCTCTACTTGTTCTTTTAAAATAGGGTATAATGAGGTCAAATTATTGAGGTATTTGCTCCTCCTACGTAACACCTAGTACATTATACATATAATACTTCACAAGCCCAATAATGATGCGCGTATATCTGACTTTTCAGCCAATTCTTACGAAGGTTGCAGCCAATCTGCATGTTAATTTTCCCTTTGATACGTCAGAATATTCTCAGAATCCATACTAACGGAATTCATTAAATGGATTAAATTATTTTAACTTTTTTTTATTTATCTGTGTTTCAAAAACTTTTTTTTATTTGCAAAACTCACATATACCTTTTTAAATATTTTTAAAAATTTACAAATATCATCTTAAGTTTTTATACAGACTTCTGTTATTTTTTAAAAATAAATTATATATAAATTCATTAAAAAGAGAGATATGTACAGATTTTAAAAATAGGGGCTCTTTTTTTTTATTTTTTATGTTTTTTTCTTGTCAATACAGTATTCTTTTATCCTTGAGACAGAATGTAAAAGATGTTTGATTTGTGCATATAAATTTTGAAAACGCGTTTAGTAGGATTTTAATGAAAAATATTTCTTTAAAATCAGTTATAAACAAATCTTAAAATAACCATTAGTACAGGTTGTTAAAAATGTGGTTGTAGCTCTGTAATTATATTAAAAAGTATATCAATCGATCATATATTTTAAAATTTAAAAATAAAGATCATTTGAGGAAAAAAAACAGAAAATATTAAGACTCAACAATAGAAAATGATTTTTTAACTTTAATTTTTATTAACATAATTCACTTAAGAAATTGTCAATTATTTTTAATATAAAAATGGAGTAATTAATAATTTTAGCAGTTTTTTTATATGTGTGACTTCATATAATTTATTAATAATATAGAATTCTTTTCATAAATTTATTACCCTGCAATCTTCTTTTTTATTGTTGTTTTTCCATGTGAAAGAAAAATGAAATTAAATAAGAAGAGTTTCCATCTTTCTAATCTACAAAAAATAATTGACAAAAATAAAGTACATGGTAAGAGTTATAAGAAAAAAATTATAATTAACATTAATAATTTTTTATAAAACTTGGATTAAACTAATTTAATTATTAAATTATATAAGATTATCTTTATGATTATGCATATTGAATTTGTAATAAATTAAATATTCATAAACAAGTTATTTAATAATTAGTATTTACTTACATTTCAAAAATATATTATACATTAAAATAAATCAAGAGTATTCTTACAAAATTTGATAATTATATAAGGAGTAAGCTTTTTTTTAATGACATGTATAATTATATTATTTACATGTTATCATGTTAGTAAACTAGATATAGTATTTTAAAAATATATAAAAATTTCCTCAATTAAAAAAAGAATAAATTTTTTTATATAAATTAAGAGTATAATAAATTTTATATTTAATTTAATAACATATATAATAATTATATTATTTACATGTTATCATGTTAGTAAAATAGATATAGTATTTTAAAAATATATAAAAATTTCCTCAATTAAAAAGGCCGTGACAGCTTGTACTAACTGGCATTAAGGTCCATGGGAAGGTGGGGACACCAATGTACAAAAGTTTTTGGTAGCCTGACGCGAACTTTAAAAACGAATCCGCAGGCGCTAGAAGGAGGGCTTGAACCTCCGACCTTGTGGTTAACAGCCACACGCTCTAGCCAACTGAGCTATTCCAGCGATGCTATAAGCTTTTCACAATATATGAATTACAGCAATAGGATGGATGGAGTATGAAAGAAAATTTAGGCATACACATAAGAAATTCAATTTATGCACTTGACCATCAAAAATAAACTAAAAAGGAAAACTTATAGCTATATATTTTAAAAAAACTTGATAAATTTATAAATGATTTTAGGTAAAATTTTAAAATAAGTATTATAATGGTGTAAAAAGATAGATTATATAAGTATTTATCTAAAAAATGGGTCATATGATTGGTGGTTGCAGTGCCGACAAAGCCAGGGCAGCCGCTGTTGTGGGGGTGCCCAGAAGGTGAAGGGATCAAAAACGCATCCTTGAGTTGTTTCATTTCATAACTCTCATAAACACACGTTATATATAGCACTCGCAAATGGAGTATAGAATTTCTTCAGTAAAGTGTTCGTGATGATTATGCTTTCCCATTACGAGTAGAACTAATCAGAATAGTTGCTTCTTTCTTCTTGAATGCGATGCATTTGCCCTATATCTTTCTGAGAATGCTAAATGCGCAATTGTAGCGAAATCATTCACAAAATAAGCATTCTCTCATAGTAATTAGATTTTTCTTTTAAATATATGCATGGTAGTTGGTCACAATCACAGCGACGTTTATCCATGCTGAATATTATTTCCTCTTTAAAAAAAAAAGAAATTGTATTGACCGCCTTTAAATTTTGTTATTACATTTAATCCCTAATTTTAAATGCAGGATTTCCTGTTTTTACTTTTTTGTTTTCACATAATTTTGAAACAAAAAAAAATAAAAATAAAAAAAAACATTTTTATAATTGTACAAATCATCTGAAAATATCCTTCACAAAGTTTTAAAATAAAAAAACAAAGTAACATTTTTATAATTATTAAAAAAATATATTCATTGAAAATAAAAACAAAAAATATAAATAAAAACACATTAATTAAAAATAAAAACAAAAAACAAACTAAACACTTTCTTTCTCATCTACCCAAATTTATCCCTTCCTTACTTCAAATTAGTTGCCCTAGAATTACATTTTATCGATTCCAAATAACGTCCAAGCTATCATTAGGTTATTAATTTTTAGAGCAAAATGATTTTAATTTCCCATAGAAGTAGTATTTAGAGTTTTTTTAAATAAGTTTGTTAATGTTAGTATAATTTACTCTAATTTTTCATTATAATCTCCATTCGACAATAAAATACTTTTGCCATTTTTTGGGATGAGACAATACGAAACCAAATTGCCAGTATGCAAGAATCATATCCAATGATATTAATAAAAACTGCAACTATTTGCAATTTTAGAAAGATAGAAACAATATACCAAAAAAAGAAAGATTAAAACTTCATGTATTCATAAAGACGGTCATAGATCAGATTATAAACTTCACAAGAAATTATTCAAACGATAGAATTTACAACTAAGCCTGGTAATTCTTTTAGGAAGTTCTATTCATATGGTTGCCTGACGCTCGTGAATATTTCAGATCATTCCAAATGTGTTCTCCCCGCTGTAACTCATATACAAGAATCCATCTTCATCCTTATTTTCTTCATATATTGCAGACATCATAGCCGCTGCATGAACAGAAACCCACAGCTCAATTCACAAATCTAATTACAATAATAACCACTATAAAACCAAACAAATAAAGAAAAAATCTATATATATTACCTGTTGGCGGTAAAATGTTCTTCACAAAAATGAAGATCGCTTTCTCGGGACTAAGCTTGATTCTCTTTCGCACCACATACACGAACTGGCCAACAGTCAGATCAGCAGGAACCAGATACCTACATTCATCCAACAGGGAACAATAATATACACCACGAATAAAGAAGAGAAAAACATAGAGGAAAGGGCAATAATGGAGGAATTAGTATCCACAATACACTATAGAACATTCAGATCACATATTCTAAGTAAAATAAGAATTTAATGCGTCTAAATTTACCATTTTCACAGGCAAGTGAAAGAACAGAGCATATTAAACATGCCTATATCTACTAAAGATCATGTTCCACAACCACCTTGTTACTTATTTTCCCCACACTTAAAAGAGCACTTTCCACAACCATTTTTTCATTAATTTTGGGAAGGGGTAAGATGAGGGGCAAGAGAGAGTCATCCAACCTCCCATATTTTAGAGTAAAGGCTGTGCCGCTAAACCAAAAAGGCCACCAGAGATACAATCAGAACAAATACATAATGCAGATATACATAACTCCAATCAATGGTTATGACACACGAGATTTAAACATTCTGATACCTTCAATTGCTATCACTGAAGCCTCAACCAAAACCTCTGTCATTGCTGATCAAACTAGACAGGTTTTACTTTTAGGTCCGATATTGAAATCTATTAGAGGGATTTCACATCAACGAAACAATAAAAAGCATCTACCTATATAATTCAGCATAGCAGTGATCCTCGTTTTTCCAATTCATTTCATAATTATGCTTTTTCATATTCTATCCTATCGTTAAGCCAAGAACACAACACATAAGCTTCAGCCTCTGTTTATGATGTTAAAAATTAATCAAGATCTTGTCCACCTAACTTTTATCCCCAATTCAACCAAATAAAATTAGAAGTCATTAAGTTTGCAAGCTCAGGAACATTTCAGTTTGATGGCAAAAAAAACAAAGGTGGAAAAATAATCAAAATTTATTATTTTCAAACTTCAATGTAAAATTAATCTGACATTCAAAACTTTAAACAGGTAAAGCATGATAAACTTAACATAGAAAGTAATTATGGAAACAAGAAACAATACTTATAAGAAAATCAGAGATCATAAACTATGCCAAGATTTATAACTTCTCTTTGCAAAGAATGAAAGAAACTAACTTTTTCTTATCAATTTCAGGAACATCACTCTTCTCAGCCTTTTCAACAATTACCTACAGCCAAAAGATCAACCAAACTAATAAGCAAGAAGTGAGATTATCATGATATATGCACACAACAGAAAACAAATCTTACGGGAATTCTATCAGGGTATTTTTCTCTTATGCGAGCTGCTTCAGCCTGCCTCCTTTCTGGCAAGTGAAATTTGTACAAATTAGTGAACATAAGCTGGCCGTAATCGATAAAAAAGCACAAGTTTATATGCACCTAGGTATGATATTTAGAGGATACTTTTTATAACTCGGATCACCCGTGAAGAAAAAGACAATGTTATAACTCACATATCAACAACCAACCCCCATTTACATTACAGGAAGTACCACATTACAAGAAAATCAGATTAAAGTGCTATTCACTAGGTCATTGTTTAGACTAAACTAAATGGAAAGAGAAAAAAACAGAAAATCCACACGAGAAACTTGCACTTGTTATTGATTAAAATTTCTGCCCTTTTTTTTTGTCAACAGTAAAACTTTCTATCTAAAAAAAGTTTCTATTACAAGGGCGGACGAACAATGGAGCTCAAAAACACAAATTTTGTGAACCAAATTTCGAACTTTACTGAATAGAGTTCAGATGATGATCGTGATGGGCTTGCCCTAATTTTTCATATCCCAAAATTAAACAAAAGAATAAAAAACAAATAAGATATATCAAGTTAATTGTCGCATAAAATATACTACCCAATATAACCCATATAAGGAAAATTGGAGAAAAAAGGAGAACAATAAAGGCAGAAACGAACCAAGGGGGTGTTCCATCTTGAACGAACTCTTAGCCATGGCAATAATTCTGCAGCAGAAAACAGGTAAAAACCTAATTACGAAATTAGGGTTTGCTATGAGGGCAGCGATCGATCGAGCAACGAAACAAATTGAATTCAGAAAAGAAAAATAAAAAGCAAAGAAATTTGCAAAGGAAAATAGCCAAAGCAGAAATTGCTTACCAAGGCGGGGAGGATAGTGAAGAAAATAGAGAAAGAGGGGTTAGAGATCCCTCACGGAGGCTCAGAAAAACACCGAAAAAGGACCACCTTACCCGTACGCAAAGGAAACCCCCTCTTATATTCCTTTTGGGAAAGCTCTTCTTAACGACACCGTTTCTTGGGCTTTTGAGTTTTGCGGCTTTTGCCAAACAATTAAAATTAAACAATTGGAAAAAAACGATTTTTGTTGTTCACTTTTAAAAACTAAAAAATATATATAATTTATTAACAAAAAAATAATAAAATATAATTTTATAAAATCAAAACTCATGACATTGTCAAACACTGTTGAACATGAAGAAAAATTTAAGGCGTAATATGACAACCTTCAAAACTAGTTTAAAATTGTTTGAGATAAATTCAAGTTATTTTGTAATTAGTTTTAATTTATGTTATTTTAGTTAAGATTTATCTTAAATCAATTTTAGTATCAAATTTGAAATCATAAGCACATTTAAATTTTAAATATAAAGAGAGAAACAAAATATGATAAAGAACATTTTAATTTAAATATTAAAAAAGTAAAAAAATGTAAAAAATATATAAAAATTTTGAGAAAAAAATAAGAATCATCAATAAATTTTGTTCACAATAAAACCAATTTTGCATTGGTTTTTTTAGTACAAGTTTTAACTTTGAAAAAGATTAAATATTAACTAGTTTTTTAAACTTTAGTGTTTACTAAATACTTAAAATTTTAAAATTGGTCCCATTATACCTAGTTATTTGGTTTTTTGAGTTTGGCAAACACCCCTAAATAAATTGTTCTCCCCATTTCCTTTTTCAATTAAAAATAATTTTTTTTGTAAATTTCATAAATTTAAATATTCTCAAATAGTTTTGGACATTTATTGAAAGACTACTAATATCAATAATGTCAAATATTATTGATTAAGCATATAATTTAGTATATAGATTATACATGCTAATTGAATTTAGTTTATACGGATATATGTGATTGAATAAATTAAATTTAGTTTTTACACATGCCTTCAATTTTTAGAGTTTGATAAATATCCTTCGATTTTACATCTGGCAATAAGAGGCCAGCGAATTAACATGCTAATTTTTTTTAAAAAAGGAAGACGAAATTCTATGAGCTTCCCATCTTTAATAATAAAAGTTATTTTTAAAATACCTTATCCTTTCAATGTACCATTTGTATCATTAAATAATCGTATAACCTTTTCAAAGCTCGTTTTGGCCACACCGGGAAGCTTCACAACCTCCTTCTCAAGAGAATAATACCAAAACTATTTGGCAGTGAGTGTTTTTCCATTTTATCAGTGTTTTGTTTGTTTGATACCACTTCCTTCATCGGTTGCTTTAGTGTATGTTTGTATTACCGTAAGTAAATTTAATTTTATAAATTTAATTTTGTTTAAAAATAAGTTTGAATGATCATAATTTATGTTTAAAAATTTTTATTTGAAAAGTAATTTTGATAGAGTTGATGTTGTTGAGATATTATTTATCAAAATTACTTTTAAATATATAATTATCATAAAATATATGAGTTTTATGTTTACTTTGTCTAATTTAATAATGTAAATATAATAATTTATGTAATAAATAACAAAATGCCTAAATAAAAAATGTATTACCTGTAAATAAAAAATTTACTACCTGTAAAAAAAATTACGACATTATCATATTTTTAATTAATTTATATTACATACAAATAAGAAATATTATTTATAATAATATAAATATATTTTTAAAACATAACTAAATTATTATTCTGCACTGCATGTTCTCTATAAATATTATATTTGGCTATATTTTGTTACGATTAATTTTATTTAAATTTTATCTATTTAAACGAATCTATCAAATACTCTCGTCTTGTTTAAAATATTTTTTTATTTCTATGTTGAAAAATCTTTTTAAAAGAGTAATAACCTCCACAGTTTCACTATTCTTTCTTTTTCAAAAAGCACTCTTTCTCCTTTCATCTACGGCCATGGCGTTTCAGCGGCATCCTTTACTCTTTTTTTTTCCTTTCAATTTTTATTCCCTTTTCCTTAAACCAATTTCCACTTCATCAAATCTATGATTTGTGGCTCTTTTGATTTTTCAATTTTTTTTTTTCATTTGCTATCCTTCGTCAATTTGAAGACAATGTGGAATTGTTTAAACACAAGCTGGAAGTGAAGAAAAAAGAGGGACAGAGTGGGAAGATGGTACTTTGACTCTTGGGAACAAATGCAAAAGCTTGGATTTCTTGCTTCTAATCAAACTCCCGTTTGAAATGTTTGAAGGCAGTGTAAACCAAACAAGTTGTTAAATGGGCAAACGCTGGTTCAGTTGTGCAATCGTGCATTTGAGTTGAACCAACGCGAAACCAAACACGCACTTAATAATCTGGGTTCATCCTAATGATATATATATATATATATATATATATTATACTTGTATTACTGTGAATTTAGGTTTATAACGACCTTTATATGTGATTATATATTTGTTTATTTTAAATAAATTCAAAATTAGAAATCTGTTTAAATTATAAATTTTAATCTATAAAAATACTGACACATATAAACTTCAGTTTTTGAGTGTAGTCCATTATAACAAAGGATTAGGATTAAGATTCTTTTTAATTGTTAAAATAATAAAAGAATATTCTATAAATATAAAGACATAAGAGAATTTAAATATAATTAATGAATTTATAACTTATTATATAAAAAATTTGCGTCTATTTTTTTCTAACAAATTAATTATGTAATATAAGAAGACTCAAATCTTGTAACAAATTTTTTTTTTAACATTTATTTCATTTTATAAGAATATGAGTTTTTTTTTCCTGTTCTGAATGAGAGAGAATAGATTGGTTGCATAGATGAATATTTAAGTCATCCATTAATCCATCCATCATCAATTAAATGCATCTAAATTCTTTATACGTTTAAATATAGTTTACATTTTAAATTTTATATATATATATATATATATATATATATATATTTGAGAATGAATAATTAAAAAGATTATCAGAAGAATAAATTTGGAAGATATAAAATTAATTTTAAATTGATTTTAAACTATCTCAAAAAAAGAATATTTTATATGAATTTCACTTATTAAATCCATAACAAATGGTTTTCATCTCTACAAATATATGCTTTGTAATACACGTATTATTTTCCTGGGAAACCAAGCAAGTTGTTTCCTTGGTGGGTTCTGTTGATTCTTTTTTTCTGCATTTCCTGTTTATCTCTTATCCACTGTTGCTGCTACTCACTCAGTACCCGTATTTGTAGCCTCTTTCCATCTTGAAAAGAAGATTGGGATGCATTTTTGGAGCTCCCGCGGTTGAAGGCTCGTCATTTGGGTGGCATTTTGTGGTCCACGCTCCTTGTACTCAACAATACACTACAGACAGAGGAAAGTGAGGTGATCGGAAATGTGATGATAGAGGCTAGAGGTGATGTGATGCTGGTGTTTTTTTTTAGAAGAAGATTGTGATCGTTTTAATTTTTAATTTTTCTAGGCCTTGTATTGAACCAAAGTGGCCCTTACCCATTTGTGTTTCTCAACCCAATCAATTATATCTATGCCATCATTGGGCTTCAGTGTGAAATATGAATACAGAATATGTCGACTCTAGAGCAACCCATATTGCCATAATCCCATGTACTACAAAGAAGGAAAGTCTAACAATTAACAAAAAAAGTTAAAAATTGACAAAATCAAAAGCACGTTGACCAAAAGCAAAAGAACAAAAATCAAAAGCACATGTTCATACCAAATAAAAAAAAAAAGAAATCTAAAGAGCATGTATAATCCGTGAGTATCAATTTGGGACTCCCCATTAGGTATCTACGCGACCTACACTCAAACAAGCAAGTAACCCACTATAATCGGTTATTATATTTGGCCATTAATTTTAGGATAAAATACACGTTACTCCCTTCAATGTTGCAGTTTTTTCAACTTAACCATTTGAAATTTATTTCATATCAACTAACTCCCAAATATTTGGACTATATTAAAAATATTATTTTAACCGTTAATTCAAACAAAATATGTCACTTACACATCATATGAGTTTACTTATACAAAAAACAAAATTTTTTTTATCATATAATGCATTTTTTATGGAACCAAATAAAAGAAGAAAAATCTTCTTTCACTTATTCTTTCTTTTCTATTATATATATTATTTTTATTTTCCCATCAAAATACCAAACAAAGCTTTATTTTATTTTTTATTATATTCTTTTTTTTCCTTTTTTATCCGTGGCACCAAACAAAAGCATATGATATCACTGTGTTGGAACAATATAACAGCATAGAAGCCCAAGCTTGTCGGAACGTGCCACTCATAAGGCCCGCGAAAGAAGAGTCCATCAAGCGGGAG
Source organism: Castanospermum australe (assembly GCA_019955255.1). Classification (NCBI taxonomy): domain Eukaryota; kingdom Viridiplantae; phylum Streptophyta; class Magnoliopsida; order Fabales; family Fabaceae; genus Castanospermum; species Castanospermum australe. The sequence continues at coordinate 128,954 of NSJW01000152.1, forward strand.
GCAAAAATGAGAGAAGGTACTGGATCCTTCAGCAATCGAACCTGCGGAGCATTTGATCTTTTCTTTGCAATAACAAGTCCAAGTTTGCCGAGTGGGTCTATCTTCATTTCATTTCTCATATGGTCACTCCTCCGAAATCCTGCACCGCACACCTCATCCCACTCCTTCGCAACACTTGTTCTATTCTTTCTTTTTAATTTATCATAATTTCTATATCAAAATTTATTATGTCACTTTTTATTTTTTATAAGAACTGATTTCTATGGAAGACTTACAGAGATACATATCCACTTTAGTAGACAAATAAATATGCTGGAATATTAGAAATAATGTAGAAATTATGCTAGCATCTTATGTTAGATAGGCCCCCACAAGCCTTCTAGATCTATGGCTTACTTGCTTCAGTGTTCCTAAAGATCTGACGTGCCTTCTTTGAGAGTTCTCTAAAAAACCTGCATGCCATAGCAACTGAAGCAAGTAAACACACGAGCTAGCTACTAGCTAGGAGAGGCAAAAAAAGTGAGATTCGGGAACCCTTTGGGGGCAAAAGGAATGGCTCAGTATCAGGGCCGCTCAACAACAAGAGCTGGGGAAGATCAGCAAAATTCGAGCTTTGGGAAGAGATGCTCGGCCATGTTGAAAGAGTATAGGGGCAGGTTTTACATACTGAGAAGATGCATAGTCATGCTATTGTGCTGGCACGAGTATGCATGACCTTGGACTTGTATATATGGGTGCTTTTATCATCGCAAATTTTGAAAGTTGGAAAATTTTATAATTCCCCCTTCCCCCTCTGGTTCAGGTGATGTATGCATGCTCATCAAGAGGTCGCAGCACCATTTAATGGTGTAGTGTAGTGTAGTCATTCTCACAGTGCCTAGCTACCTACTTTCATATCTTGTGTATATATCCATCTCTCATGTCATACAGTTCCAAAATGTCAAGCATAAAGGTCTACTGTGTACTGTTCAGTTGCCGTAACCCTGCCGGATGCGCGTGGAAGGAAGACCCACTCTATTTATGATTATTGTTCATATATGCTTTGCACCATGGTAACAATTAATTGTCAATTTGTATAACTAAGCAAATTCATATGAACTAACCGGAAATATATATGTCTTTCAAAACATGATAATATATATATATATAAGTCTGATATATCTTTATGTATAAATGTATTCTAATAAATAAATAGGTTGTCATTTTTTTCAATTAATTGAAAGGACCATCAACTATAATAAAGAAAATCTCTGTATAAGGATGCTAATGATTCATAATTTTCTATTATTATGTTAGAGGCATATATACTAGTAAGTAACTTCTCTCCCCAACCCCACTTATTTAATGGTCGTGAATGAGCATAATCAGTAATTGGACACGCTTACTTTTCTTGTCTTTGGCATAGTGCTATTTCTACAATTAAACAAACACGTAAAAGTTCTTCGAGGATTCTGTATTGAAAAGGCTATAGCTTTCTATAAGCATCGATGCCCTTAATAGTATACTCAGAAGGGCTGGACTGATTACGAAAAAAGTTTGTGCTGTTTTCTTGTCATCTAACCTCACAATTGCAACGATTTGTGGCAAAATAGTTACTGCAAGTCCCTCCCGCAAGAATAGTTCTTTACTCCAAACATGGATAGTAACTTAGTAAGTAGAACTCAAAAGAGCTTTTTGTGCGTCCAATTCCCATGTCTACATTTTTACATATCTCATATATCATAGACACTTTTTAGTTGTCATGCTAAATATAGAGATTTTATATGTTTCACTATATATATACATATATATGATCTTGATTCTTGGGTATTTTGCATACAATATGATCTCGTAGTAAAAGTATCTGTAATCATTTGGTTAGGTCATTATATTTCGGAATTGAAAACTAACAAAACGTAACTACAGGAAGCTTAAAGACTATATATTGTTGTGCTAGTTTTGGTACACTCTTTCCAATGCCCAGATCGTTCTTAACCATCATTTTACGCTCATTTCTAGCAAAGAATAGGAGGCAGCTAACCATGTGAGAAAATCCATAGAGATGCATCAATTGCATAAGTCATGGAATCACTGAACCTACGAAGTGCCTCATGAGAGGCTTACCAGATGCCAAAATCATAAAGCAAAGGCTCTTTTTTACAGTTTGATACATAAATGCCGATTGAACAGAACCAACATCCTTCTCCCTCTGCCCCATAATCCATAAATGCCCATGTTAAAAGCTACAGATTTGTCTCCTGTGACCTTTATCACGATTCCTGTACCTCCTTAAATTAATATTCCAACCTCCTTAGTTGCTCGGTTGTTGGAAATTTAATGCTACTTCTTCAATGCTAATACTATCGTGTCTTGAATAGGTATTGCTTATTTTATATATTTTATACAGTAAATAATATATGTTTTTAATTTTTTAAAAAATAATATATATTTATAACATAATTCATTAAATTTTATATTTATTAACTATTGAATTATCTAAAAATTTCTTCATATTTTATGGTATAGTGTTTGTATTTTAACATTAAATAATTAAAAGCATTAATTATTTTGTCTTAATATATGTATTTTTTTAATAGATACATTGTTTAATTATTTAATTTAAAATATCAAAATATAAATGGATGGTTATATGGACGAACATAAACATGTAATAAATTCTACCCCTGTTCAGCACTGCCTTCTTTAAAACATCAGAGTATCTCTCTCGACCCCCATATCATGTTTCTTCTCCATTCTTAGATCACTGTCATTCCCCTCCTCGCTCTCTTCTAGTCATTTAAATGAAGGGTTATATGAATGTTACATTATTAGGATTCCCACCCCAAAGAAGAAGAAAAAAACATAAAGGGCCCTATCTGAATTTTTGAGATCAATCAACAGTTTCAAGTTTTGCTTTGATACTTTATGGGTTATGTCTGTGATTATCTTAGAGCAGATGGGTGCAAGAGAATTTTAAGCCAAGCACGGCGACGAGGGGTAGAGGGGACCGGTTTAACGGGATATTGGTCCGGTTCAATAAGAAAGCAATGCTCAAAATGTCCCTGGCCCTGCTTTTTGATTGAGCCGTGCCAATATCACGTGCCACTGCTCCTAACACCCCTGAAGGCTCAAAGGTGGTTCTCGTGTTTGCATTCTTGGCCTGCGTTTTGGTGCGAAGATGATATGCAGGTTGTCCTCTTCGTCATTCTCTTTTTCTTTTCTGATTTTCCTTTAGCCCTTTTCTTTTCCTTGAAAGAGTATTTGTTCCCCGTTAGATTTATTGTAAGTGTTTGTGGACCATAAATCCCTGCTGGCCTAAGGTCCATAACTTGCACCTAACTTACAAATCTTAGGGGTGTCATCCCTTTATATATATATATATATTTATTATGGAATCCGTCTTCAGGTATGTTTTTTCTGCCTAAATTCTTAGTCACTTATTTGCTTTCATACTAACTTAAATGTTGGAATGTTTTGCACTACCGTCATACCCGGCTAACATGAAGTTCTCTGTCAATGATCAAGCCAAACACTATCCTACTGGAAGAGGCAAGAACAGTTTGATTTGGGAGTCTTAGCTTTTTGCATTCAATTTTTCCTTTTAAGTTATGAATCAACGTCCTAGTAAGAATCTATTGGGATGGCATTGAAACATGTGGAAGATTGGTTATGAGAACATGTGTTCAAGTGCATTAAAACACATCAGTTCTGTATCATGCATCCGAAACTTCTCATAGCTGATCACAGCCGCACACTGCCTATTGTAAGTTTTTGATGTAGAGTAGAACATGCTTTGTGCTGTTCTTCAAGCATTTAGGATGAATTTGTCTTTGTTTCTCTACATACTCACTATTCATTTTACGTATCACATATCTGTTTCTTTATATACAAACACAATTACACATAATATGTATTTGCACATAAAAACGCTAAGGATACTTCAAAAATTAAAGACAAGTTTGAATGTAAGGAGCGAGCACTTAAAAAACAGAGCCATTTTCAAAGATATGATGTTATTTTCTTACTTGAATAAAAAAACAAAGAATTCATTTACAATAAAAATTAGTGTTCCTATTGTTAGTCATTTAATGGCTAGAGGGACCATACTATTATTTTATACATTTTTTAAGAGAAAATACATCAAGAATCTTCCCGTATCTTCTTATTTGTTTTGAATGATACGGTAGGTGAAGAACTGATGCAGCCAATTGCGGGTGTAAGGTGGGGTATAACGACAATAAAATAATTAAATTGTTATCTCAAGTGAACCGAAGTATTGGGAGGCTTCAAGCCCCACATTAGCTATAGGAGCCCTCTCATAAAGGAGATAAAATTATCCAAAAGAAGTTGCTTCTCATTCTCATATGACTACTGAAAGCTTTTTCTTTGAGTTTACGCACACAGGAACAATATTACATATCCTTTACCTTTTTACATGAAATTACCTTCATTTGGCAGTTGCTGACTTCCTGAGTTTCCTCAGAGTTGGACACTGAAGAACTGAAGTTGCTTAAAGGATAAATTATATGTCATGATTATAGTTTTTTTTTTTTTAAACTTACCAAAGCAATGCTATTCAGTACGATTTGTGGGACATAAGCAGAAGCAGACGACTAGTTGAGGAATCCTCCAGCTGCATTATTGAATAATGGTTTTTGCACATGTGTTCTGCTACTCGCTGCAACGAAGTTGTACCAGAACAATCAATGAAAAGTTGAAAACAGCAATTCTACTAGTTTCCATTTTTGTGCCATCTTGGTGCCCATTCCCTTTGCCCTTTTCCCTCTTGTTTTCGAAAAGGATAAAGATAGTTGCAACTTGCAACAACATTTCCTTCGCACCTTTCCTACATCTATGGTTTTGATTTGATCAATTAATACTCAATTGCTTCTTGTACTGCGTCCTATGGGTAGGGTAGTGGGGCCTATCTTCTCTCAGAGAGTAGAGAGCTTGATCCTTTAACTAGTAATTTGAGCACTTGGGACTTATCTCACCCGTTGACCCCAAAAAGTACCACTTTTCTAACCAATGTCACATCACAATTGAGGTACCTAACAGTCTAACAGCACCCCCTATTCCTGGATTTGTTTCAAATCATTAGGTTTGCAATTTTCAACACCTTAAGAATCAACCATGAAGCCGGCTTAATTGACTAATATGGCATGCCTTACCCGTAGAAGAGGTCCAACCAATTTAGGAAACGCGGACTTTTCTCTAACTGATATAAGGTCCAAAAAAATTAGGCTTTCCTTGGAAATTAAAGGCTTGGACTGGCAATGGCTTAGTTGGAAAGTCTTGGCTTCTCCCTTCTCACATTGGTTTGGGATCCATTTAATGCATCTTCTTTAGGTGGCTGTATATTGCTTCAATTGAGTTGGTATTTGGCCAAAAATAACCATTTTTTTCTGAAGTTGTATCACTGTATTTGGAGTTTATTGAATATTTATTAGAATAGTTAAAAAAGGTAGGTTCAGTCGAAGGCTGAAGTTCCTGCGAATTATTTTCTCTAGTGGAATTGCGTATACTATAGAGCAGTCCACAAAGCAAGAACAGCGTCTGCAGTGCCAAATGCAGAATAAGAGGAAATCATTTGAGAGTAAAGTAATGTCAAACTTGCCAAACAGAAAACTCAAATTTAGGAGAAAAGAAGGGCGGCAACAGCCATCCAAATATATATCTATATTTATTAGGAGCTTGATAGCCATGGAACTATTAACATACAGAGTGGCCCTTCAAGCATCAAAGAATGGGTGGAGACTATCTCATGCTTCCTCTTCTGGCTGCTACCATGGTCAATCTCCTCTGTTAAAATGCAGAAGGTCCATGGGGGCAAGCTCTCTCTTTCATTCTCCTTCTCTCTCTCTCCTGCTCTCGTGTAAAACGATATTTCTCTATACTTACCAAAAATATAGAAAAAGAAAAAGAAAACCTTACAGGCTTGCTTCAATGCCGTGGCACTCTTCCCGAGTTAGGAAGAACTCCAAGTTGCCTCCTAGAAAGAGGCATTCCACAAAGCATTCTCACCTTCTCCACACCTCCTATGGACCTCTTTAATCCTTTCAGCAGACCTGCAGATTCCACTGCAGCTCCAATCAAAGGAAGCAACACAAACGTTGCCTGCCTGGGCCTTCCATTCACAATCTGCAGGAGTGATCAACTCAAGAATTTGAAACTGTTTACCACTGATAATCCTTAAAAAACCAAATAAATAAGGAGGTTAATATAATCTATAAATTCAGGAAAAATCTTCACCTGGTGGTGTGCCACAGCAGAGTCTCCGATCATCTATATGCTCCACATCAAGTCCAATAAACCAAGATCCTAGTGTAACATCCTCATTGGCATACTTGTGAAGAACGTGCCTGAGACAAACATATATAAACATAAGCCGAAATGGGGGGGCACACAATTTTAGTACCATTCAGTCCATAAATTTGATTTCATTGGATGTTCCCCCATGAGTGAGATGCAGAAGGACTTACTGGTTAATTGAAATATATGTAGCCAGATCTTTTGATATGGCATACAACTGTCCTGTGGCATGTCGGAAGTACTTGTTTCCAGCTTCGCCAAATTTCCAATATTCAGGTTCATGGTACCTCACCCCTCTGCAAGAAATTAGGCAGTTAAGAAGCTAGAAGTGAAAGAATTACAACTCCTTCATTAAACTCTTTCATTAAATATTTAAAAAAAAACAGATAAAAGAAAAGAATTCTCACTTTTGGGAAAGAACAGGCCCAGATTTCATGCATCCAATGTATATCCGTGGTTTTGATCGGTGCCTAACTAGAGTTTCTCCTAGTGTTGCTGAAAACAGATTGAATAGGATACTAAGACAGAAATTACAATATAAAATAACATGATGCGTACTCACTATGGAAACATAAACCCATGTCTGGCATTAGGTAGAGATTTAAGATGCTTATGAAGTATTTATATATTTAGTAGGTGGAAGATGTTCAAAAAAGCCAAGAGCTTCAGTAATCCCTCATGATCTTATATAAAGTCATAGACTAGTAGAGATTGAAAAACTTTAAATACCTATATTTACATGAACATCGTCATCAACTTTGACATAGAAGTCAGCATCCCATAAGGTAGCAGCAGTGGCAAAGTAGGCCTTTGTCTTTGCTGACAATTCAAGGTATCCTTCAACATGATCCTGCAGAAACAAAGTACAAAGATTTGAAATCCTGTTGCATTTTTTCTTTTTCCTTCAAAATATGATTATGCTATCTTGTCAAGTGATTATCCCAGATAAAAATGAGAAAAAGGGTCACGGGGGTGGGAAGCAGCAACGAAACAAGAGGATCATATATTAAAGTACCAGCCTAAGGAAATCTCCATGCTTCTTGTCCTCTGCTTCAATTGCTCTGTCTAGGATACCCCCTGATGTAGCACTGGAGAAAGGAGAAAAGCCCAGGTCAATTTACAATTCATTCAATATAATTATGACTAATACATTGATGGATATGTGTTCAATGAACTCTCTCAATGAAAACTTGTAAGTACATTGCCATACGAAGACAGGATTGCTAGTTCTATAGAATTCTATAAACTTGTATCTTAGTTCTAAGAGATGAACCACAGTAGTATCTGCAGCAAAGAGAAGATCTGCTTCTTTACTAGATAAAGACAATTCAATGATCTAAAAGATTCACATAATTGAACGTTTCACATAAAGCCCCGAGTATTACGGAACGAGCAAACTATAATTCCAATTCCATAGACCTAAGATACAGTTTGAAGAAATGTAATCTTTTATTAAAGCATTTCCAACTGAGATTAAAAGAAAACATGATATAGTCGCTAACTGTGCAATAAAATCATAGAAAGTGAGATGATAGAGCTACCTGTGACCAATCACAAAGCGAATGATAATGCCCTTCTCTTCCTCTAGCTTCTTTCTTTTCTCACCTATTTTCCAAGTCGTCACGAGAACCAATCATCAGAAACCACGGCCAATCAATAAAGTAGACAGGATGATGTAAAATGCATAACAGAATATTAGGAAGCAGGGATCAAATTATGAACCTTGTGGCATCCAGGTCGCACGAACTGAGTCTCTTCTTTTTCGGCTGCTAAAAGCAGTATTAATTCCTACGACCATTAGGTACCTTCTCTCACCAGACGATTCACTCATCTTTATATCTTGTGATACAGGAGCACCACTTCGTATAGACTCCTGAGCTGCCCTTGCAGCAGCTAATTCGATCTCTAAGTTTGAAATAGTCTTATCCAAAGTTCTACATTCCATACAGTCACATAAGTCTGGCATAAAAAAAACCAAGAAAAAGACACAGAATAGCATCACGGTATATAACTTACTGTATGGCATTATGTGTCTTGAAAACTTCCCCATAGATGTCTTTAGTTTCGCGCTTCACTTCCTTCTCTTGCAACTAAAGGGAGGCCAACACACATAAGTATAGGAGATTACAGATGATAATAACCATCGAAGATTGCATTCAAAATTTACTCACTTCGTTATAACTATTATTGAGACTAGGCAAGCAGGGAGAATGAAACAGATGCTTACAATTCTTGTATTACAACCCTCTAAAACTACTTTCAATTTTTCAGCTTCCGCAGCTGCTGTTCGTGCAAGTCCTTTAGTTTCAGGAATAGTCCACATCCTGTTACACATTTACATTTCTCATCAGAAAAGTACATCAATTACTATCTCACCAGTTACCATGGCAATATTTTTAGATTTTAATCTGATAAAAGGAAGTATTCCAGTAGGTAAATGAACATCCCACCTAATAATCAAATCAGAATTTTAAGAACAACTAAATATTTAAGTTGTTAGAGAAACTATGTAAGTTGAATTACATTTCTCTAGTTATACTTATAACTCTTTCATGGAGTCATGCTGTGTTTATTTATTATGATAAGCACGGAACGGATGCATTTTAAAAAAATTGAAGCACCTCCAAATGCGTTGGACTATCCGGAATTTATAACAAGGCAGATCCGAAAATAAAAGACCCATCTTTGAACGTTTCAACAACTAGTAAATATAAATTAAGGGGCTTCAGTTACAACCACCGTAGGATAGACCAAGAGTGCCAATCAATTATCACATGTTCAGAGGTCTTCTTCCCCATTGACAAATGAGGATGGTATAGTAAGATATGTGCAGATGCAGTAATTCAACAAAACAGTAATTTTTCAGAAAATTGGCAGATATTGAGCAAAGGCAGTGCTGTTAGACCAGAGTTGACTGGTTATCAGGAGTCAATCGTTTGGAGGAGGAATGGCATCTTGAACCGAAAATTGACATGGTTTATATCATTCATGCCAATCGAATTCAGATCTGTTCCACTTCTTCTATGAGTTTGGTGAACATAAGTTAGGTGAGGAAAGTAGAGGCGACTTAAAAATCACATATGAATGAACTTGAAGAACTGAATTCATATAATTTGGTACGTTTTCAAGAAATCAAGATAATCTAAATTCAGAAATACCCAGAACTCAATGAATTAAGTAATTGAAAACCAGTAGCTAATTAATCATTAAAAAAAAGATAAGTATTATGAAGATCCGAGAACACAAATTATAAGATGAACAGACCACAACAGACTTAGAAAACGATGGAAAATTCAGGTTGAACTCGTTTTCAGAAACAGGATCAAGCGAAATCGCGAAAGCCCAGAAGAAATTATCAATCAACAAGCGAAAAACAACAGGAAATAAAACATGACGCAGAGAAGTGATATGGACCTGTTAGTGAAGAGCATCCCAGCACAGAAGCTTCCCAGACACAGGAAAAGTACCCATTTCTGCGACATGACGGTTCTAGAAGGCAGCTCTCCTCTGCTTTTCCAAGTCATTGCTTATAAATTGTTCAAAATAATCTTCCAACTTGGCACTCAGCAGGCAAAAACCATGTTCAGCACTGGGTTTCAAGAACCAAATCGATGGAAGCCAGAACCAGAGGAAGCAAATTTGAAAGCGGGCTCCTTTGGAAGAAGAAGAAGAAGATGATGACGACGATGATTTGGGGGAAGGGGGGAATAGAGAGGGACAGAGAGGTGTAGACAGAGTGAAAGAATCAGAACAGAGAGGTGCTGTGTTATGCACTTGTCGTTTGTTCCTTTCTTTATCCTCTGCTAAATGCTATGCTTTGCTTTGCTTTGTGTTTTCTGCGTGTGTGTCTCTTCGCAGGTAAGGGACGTTGAACGGAAGTGAGAAGACTTCCTAACCGCCCGTTTTATATTACCATATTACCAAACGGTAAATGTCCGAGTCAGGCCATTTTTTATTTAATGAGAAACCCAGGAACAGTTTATGGCGATGACATCAATGCCCTTCTTCCATCTTCATTACCATAGTCAAAGTTTTCTCTCTCATCAGTGGCAATCTCGTGCAGAATATGTGCAATTCCAAGTTGGGAACTACCCCCCATGACACGCGTTCGTGTAATCGTGTTCTTTCATGCAACTGATTAAGGATAATCTCACTTTCTTTCTATAAAAAAAATAATTACGTTGAGGAGAGTTAAGAGTAGAATTCAAATTATATCAAATTATGAGTGAAAACCTAATCAAATGAGTCAATCCCTCGAACAATCTCACTTTGGCCTAGTAAATAGTGGTCTAAGTTGATTGTTGATTTGATTAAATATGCTCACTGCTATTGGGTCAAATTTAATGAATCACATAAAATTAAAAAAAAAAGTATATAATATAAAATGAATAAAAGAATAATTTGATTTAAATAAAGTAAAAATCAATAAATTTGTTTTTTGGTATTAATAAAGTTTAGCTGGAATGAAAGCAAAAAATACATGTCACAAATTTTAACAAATACAAATTGATAAATGTTTTTTTATATTAATAAAGTTTAAGAGAAATAAAGTTACTCTATTTTAAGAAAATAACGTATCAGAAATCTCAATAAAAATTTATAATAATATTTATAGATCAACTATTAATAAAAAAATATAATAAAATTTAAACTTAAAATCTTTTAAAATTTATTACTCAATCCTACTAATTGATCCAATTGTAATTCACAAAAAAAAAATCGGTTTCAACTTAGTAAAATATGACCAATTTAAAAATTGACAAGTTTTATTTCTCTGATTTTTTCATATTGAAGCGACCCCTTAACGGTTCATTCCAAATTTCACAGGTATCATTATTTGGATAAGAAATACTTGACTTCAATATCATGACATTAAAGAAAGGAGTGAACCTTTTAATTAACCTATATTTGTCAGTTATTTTTATGAATTTTCAAATTTTGCAAAATTTAAAGAATTCATTTAAATGTAGAAAAGACTAGTGGTTTTCATGGAACCAAGCAAACACTTAAAAAAGTTTTTGTTCTTTATTTTTTGTTTGCTTTAATTTGTTTCCTTTTGAGTACGCAATATAACATGGCTTTATATTCTTGACAAGGATATCTTATATAACTCATTATCCGTGATTTTGTTTTTTTCTTTTAGAATTTTCGGGATAGAAAAGTTGATCATATGCTTGAAGAATAAAGGGTAAAGAAAAGACTAGAGGGACGGTGACACAGATTGAAAGGTTCCCAAGTTGCATGATTTGGGCGTGATTTTTTTTGTTTTTAAATAAAAAGAGGTAACAAAACATCTAGAAATCAAAGAGGACATGACAATAACAGTACTCACTACTCAATAGAAATAAAATAAAATAAAGTAAAAGAGTTGAGTCTACGTACGTATACGTCTACGGTTCAATATTTGACTGCGAATTCACAGCAGTGGAATCACTGCCGGACAAGACAAGCATACACATATGCATGGAAACAGAGTTGGCTTTTGCGGTGTCATCTGCATCTGCACCTCATTAATTGCTTCCAAACAGAAACGAATCTTGTCTACGATAATTATTAATTAAGCACTTATTAGTACATTAACCAATTCAAGCTAGCTTATATATATAAGCTTTTCCTTCTGATCCATTAGGCTAAGCATACATGCATATATATAGTACATTAACCAATATATATATTCGTTTGTTTTTTTGTCGTCAGATCTCAATGTCATATGATTGCACAGCTTACTAAACCAGGATAATTAAAAGTTCACTCTTTCCAAGCTTACTAAACCAAGGTAAAAACTTCATTCTTTCATCTGGTAATTTGTTTTGTCATTATTTGTAAAAGAAAGTTATCAGTTTGGTGACTATTTATCGGTTAATACTTAATGCAACTATTGAAAACTACTTGTACCTATTTTCGTCAAGTTTGGTAACTTTTCAAACAATTATTTCTTCTTTTTAAAATTTTTATATGAAAATTAAAAAAATTATTAAATAATTTTAATTATAAAAAAATATAGTTTAATATGACTAAATTATTTTTTTTATTTTATTAATATTTTTTCTTCCTTAATTTTATTTATTTCACTAATTCACTATCTATTAAAAAATAAAAATAAAGTTAAAACAATAATTAATAATTTTTTAATATCTCAAATGACATATTTGTAAATAAAAAATTATCTTATCCAACATATAAAACTGAATAAATTCAATAAGTTTATTTTCTTTTGTTGAAAATCAAAGTAAAACAGCACATATTTAGACATAAAAAAAGAACATATTTAATTTTTACAAAAAAAATAAATTTTTAATAAAAAGTTGTTTTTTTAGTATTTTGATGATAAATATATTTCTATCTCAATTTTTTTTATGCCTAAAACAATTTTCATCTGTGTTATCAGGTATCTGAATTCTGGGCGTTTTGGAACTAACAAACAATTGTCCACTAATAACGAGGTTTTTTTTTTTTAATCGTTTTGCTAAATACTAGGAGGAGTAAATAGCTGGTCATGGCACGTGACCAGATCCAAGCACCGTGCAACGTGGAACAACAGAATTGGATGGGACCCTTCCTCGACATAGTCACGTGACGTATTGCGTTCAGACTCACGTGGACGCTGCAAAAGCCGGAATCTGATGGGCCACATCACAATAATCGGACACGTGTCATGATTCGTTGAGGCTCACTAAATCTGACGTTGCTTCAGCCAATGAAAAAGCGACATCGATCCAATGACACAGTGGAAACATCCTCGCTCTGTTCGCGGATGTCAATTTCGTCATTCAATGTAAAGCATAAAGGCAGCGTCCTTAGATAGATGACTCCTCAAGAATTGGGATCATTGTCCCCGGAAACATGCCTTCTCATCTTTGCTTACAATCAATAGTAGCGTAAGGATGATTGGGAACGACTAATTTTTAAAAAATAATTATTATTTTTTAAAATTTTTTAATAAAATTTTAATTATATATTATTTTAACTACAAAATAAATTAATTGAATGTTAATGTCTACATAAATTTATTTGAATCTAATTTAATAAAATTGAAGAACAAATATTCAACGTAATAGCATATGAAGGTTTTGATGTAAAGATGTGTGCTATATTGAATGTACTTCAGACAGTAATATATAAGTTAGAGTTTAAATAGAATGAATAAATTTTATTTATAATATTATAAATTAATTTTATTAAAAAATATTTTATAAAAAAAATAATTTTAACATTACGAATCAAAACTAATTTTATACTTAAAGAATACGAGGATAATTCGTAAGAAATGAAAAAAAATATTAGTATTCATCTCCTCTGTAAAATACTAAAATTTTACACAAAAAATATTAGTGGAATCAAATGTTGGTTGAATTTTTTTCTTTCAAAAAAATTGATAGGATTGTATTTTTTTTTTCATTGAATATTTAGATAAGATGTTTGAGAAGTTAAAGATTATACGATACTTGAATGTTACTCTATTAAGATTCCCAAGAAATATGCCACATTTATCTTTAGTAGCACACAACATAAAATATTTAAAAAAGAGGAATGGTAATTAACATGAACAAACTTTTATGAATTTTAATACGAATTGCTTGTATGTTGTTCTATCACTAATCAATTAATTTTTTTTTATTGTTTTCATACTAATTTGTTAATTGATTCTTCCTCTGCTGTCACATTGATTCGTGTTATAATTCGTGAAATTTCATTCGTGTTAAATAGTAATGCTCAAAAAAAAGTAACTATATAAACATCCGATTTTTGGTAAATTTGAGTAATTAATATTCTAGGATTGTTTTTTTTTTTTCAATCATGAGATATATGTAAAAATTTTGAAACTATTAAATGATAAATATCTCATATTGTCATATTTGTTTCAGCAGAAAAGGATCTATATTCAGATATAAAATATTATGAGGAAATATAGGGCACTCTCCACCCAAATTTGAGGTTAAATATATAGAGGACATAGCCCAAATGCAGTATATTAGTCACTAAAATATCATAACAACTAATTCCACCTCCTCCTTAATTTGAAATAAGATCCCACAACCTCAGAAACCAATTATCCACAATGGAAAGCCGGCATTGCCCAACATCTCACCATGTGCTACTCTAGCCCTCGCCTTTCTGGCTAGCCCCCATCTCCACATAACAAGAATGAGTGTTTTATTCTGGTTGCCACAACAAGGACAAGTGACATCAGTCAAGAAATGATGTGAAAAAAACACCTTAATAATTAGTTGGTAAAATATCATGGAAGCATCGCCATATATAAAAAATAAAAATAATAATAACTTGTATTTGTAGGGCACCCTTATCAGTCCCCAAACACGCCCCTAGGTATCTCTGAGATGAGGAGGATATTAGAATAATCCTTCACAATGCTGGTTGGTTCGTCGCTTGTGTTCTCCACAACACAGCCAAATGGTATTGCCCTTTGATGCACATATTATAAAAAGATAACTGAAAGTCCCTTAGCACATATTATAAAAAGATATAAGATCGAGATGAGTGAACCACCTTATCTTAACGCCATGCTGGGAATTAATATGACCATATTATGTTTTATTATGCATGTTGATAAAATTAAAAGTGTTAATGATTACATGTAGGGTCCTATATGAAGTTTATCTGCAGTCATGCATGTGGTGCAAAGCATGAAAGCACGTTCACAAGTCAGAGTATAGCTAGGGCAGTGAGGAACTCCATGTGATTCAAACTAGTTTGAATACAAGTTCCACATGTTATGTATAATAGGGGGCTTGGGGCAGGGATGTGGGGGAACACCTTGATAGGAAAGATTATTTATAAAAGTTAAGTGCTTTATAATTTCAGCTGCTCATGGATATGGTACACATAACATTCCAGCTGGTCATGGCTCAGGCTCACAACAGGGTGGGGAGAAGAAAAATCTGCCATTTTTGTGGGTGTCCACCCTTGTGAAATGATTTCCCTTTTTTAATAAACATGGTTGACATTAGTTTTGGTTTTGACAAAAGTTAATAATTACAATAATGATATATATACTAATGATGATTGGATAGAAAAACATCTTTTCAAAGTTAACATGACATGTTAGTTACTCTTTTGGGTATCACACGCTCTACCTTTAAATTTGCTTTTAAACACAACCCCGCACACACACCCAAACACAAAACCCTGGGACGTTGCAAGAAATTTCTTTTAATTATAGATTATGTATAAAAAATTTTAATGTGTTTTACAATTTATCAATACAACTTTTTGAAGATATCAAATTGTGTATATTAATTTTTTATAAGGAGTTTTTACATATGCACAAAAGGTTAATATGTGCTTGTACATTTTTTTGTAACTTTAAGAAGTTATGTCGATAAGTTTTAAAATATAGGAAATTTTTATATACATAACTTAGAGTTAGAGAATATTTCTTATAATAAATTAACCTTAAATAAAATTAGAATTATTTTGATATAGGAGTAAAAATAGAGTATAAATTTTTTGTGGATGATTTTTGTATATAATTTTGTTTATACAAAATTCATTTTTGAAAGTTTATCTCTTATTTTTATTCTTGTACTAAATATACACTTAATGTAAATCTTAATGCAATTACATCATTTAATAATTTATATAAAAATATTTTTTATTGAACCAAACACTAAATTTTTCATACATATAAAATTTATAATATATATATATATATATATATATATATATATATATATATATATATATTACATATCAAATTTTAAAATTAAACAAGAATAAACATAAAAATCAAATAGTTGATATTTTAGTTTTTTTTTAAATATTATATGGTAATTTAAGACATCTTGATTGGATATGAAATAATGTTAGATTAATGTAAATTTTAAGAAACATGATATGGATGATATATACAAAGTCTCAATTTAACTGTGAATTTTATGAAAAAGTTATTCTATAAATTCACTGCCATAAAATTGAAAGTATGCATTATGGTCAACATGGTAATAAATTTTCATATTAAATTTAATATGTGTAAGAATATATATTATGCTTCGTAGTTTGAAAGATACTACAAATATTTGTGTAGGTGGAACTACCAAAATCACATCACCAAACTAATTGCGGGCGTCTCCTATAAATGACTAACCATGTCTTCGATTGACTTAGTGCTCCGATAGAACAACTAGGCGGTGGGGTCACGTGTTGTTTTTGTCATTATTAACAAGGACAAGATTCAAAGCTAGTTGATCACTCGATTTAAATTAGAATTAATACATTATTTTCTGCGCATCACTTTACATACTTTTACCTACGTGGTAGAGTTTGAATTATTAAATTAATTACTTAATTTTTTTTAAATTACATGATTCTTATGATCACCCGATGAGCGTGATAAGCAAAATTTTAGTTTCTCCTTAAGTTGAAACTAATTGAATGTGATACAATTCGAATCTATCCACAGAAAGATAAATGTCAAATTTTATGTCGGGATTGCCAATAGAAATTAACTTACTTAATTGATTTTTTATTTATATTTTGTCACAATTTAAGTTTAATTATTAATTTTTTTATTAATAAATTATTTATAAATATTTTTATAAGTATTCAATAAATTTAATAATATATTCTGATTCTAATTGAGGTAAGCTTTTTTTCAATCTAAATTATTATATAAAAATAATGGTATGTCAGGGCTTTCCGAATCCTCTAGAGGACAGTAAATGAAATTTGTACACAAGAAGATGAAAAAGATTAAATGAAAGGGTAGCTATTGTGTGGTGTGGAAATGGTCAGAGAGAGAGAGAGATGCAATACTTATAAGTTGCTTGTAATAGGATTCTTTTGTCCCTTTTACAGTACGGCTACTAGTATCCCTTCATTCTCTCTTGAAGCAACCCAAAGCTGCCATTGCACGGTACAAGAGTAACTGTAGGTTGATGGCTTGGTGCAGATGCTTTGTCACACAAGTTAAAATACTTTGGCTGACACAATCTCAGTTGGTCAAATAATTCTTCTGTCTTACTCAACAAGTAAATAGTGAGTGAGCCTCTCTGTTTTGTGCGCACTTGATGGAAGAGAAAAAAACACGGAGTGTTATCTTATCTCGTCCTAGAGGTGCCCAAAAATGAACAATCCATGGAATTATAAAGAATTTGCCAATTTGCGACTTTAGAGCGACCATTCTTCTACTCTTCAGTAATAATTAATGACACTTTTTTTTTCAGCAAATGGGGATCATGATCGGAGCATGATTGTACACAATGCTCTAATCGGATTGTACTTTTTTTCATAGGTTGTGTCGTCTCTGTGAGAGCAATACACTGTGCCATGATTCCATTTCATAAAGAACTACCATAAACAAATGTAAAAGGGTACTGAACCGGAGTCTGTAGGACCCTCTAAAATTACTTACCACCCAACCTTTATCGGATATGCTAATTATTCCAAGACATAAAAGAAGCCTAAATTGCACTGCTTTAGCATGTTCCCATTCATGGGCCAAACACAAAAAAAGCCTAAACATCTAGATGGTTCTCATACTTTATGCACTGCATGATAGGGTTAGTGGAACTAACCAAAACCAAGTTACCCAAAATATTGACAGAAAGAAAATCCTTATAGCAAAGCATAGCATAGCATTATTTCTTATCAATTTAAAGTACTTGTCTAAGAATTTGATTTTCATGATATATATATATATATATATATATCTCCCTATAGTGGAGACAAGGGGAGACACCCATGGTTCCAGTATTAAATTAGACCACTTGGTGCTTATTTATTACCAATCTTTATTATTATTATCTGATATAGACGTGATGGGAAGGTCAATGTGACCCACAGTCCTTATGTGATTGGGCCTTTCAAAAGTGCCACAAAGAATGCCCTTTTCAAGTGGCCTACTTCTTCTTCCACGGCTCTCTCAGGGCAACATGTCCTCCCACTTGGGGGCCGCAGAAATGGGGTCACACTCCCAAGTTCCTTCTCCCAGCCCCACCACATTTGATTCCATGGCCTAGAAGTCTTGGTATAGTTAGGGGGCAGTATGGACATTTGCAAAGTCTAACTGGAGTGAGAATATTGAAGACTGAAAAGATGAGTAAAGAGCAATGTCATTATCTGTCACCACCATGAAAGTGTTGGGCAATTTTCAGTTAGGACCTTCACCTGCTGCAACCAGTCATTTTGAACATACTATATGTCCATTGGAAAAGAAGGTTTGATTTTCTGACTCACTTCTTTAACCCACCCAGTAAATGTTTGAGCTGAAAGTGAAACAAACACACCAGACCGTACAAAGTACACAGTTCTGTTACCTTGTTACCCCTTCATGCATCAAACTGGAACTACATTAATTCAACTGTCCAATTAGTTTCGATTTTTCATAATTGATTTCTTTTTTAAAAAAATTGAATTTGTAATTGTGGATGAATTAGTTTTGGTAAAATGCATTTTTAATCAATCCAAAACAATCGTTATTAAAAATAATACTTTATGTAATTCGTTTTTATAAATTATGTAAAACTATTAAAATGACTGTATGTGAGCTTGGATAGCTTTATTAAAATTATTTGCTTTCCCAATCAACAATCACATAAGCAATTATACTTAATTTTGTAAAAATGTATAAATCACATTACTCAAGTAATATATGACCATGGTTACTTTTGCTAAAGAATATATTGTTTATAGTAATGAGAATTGTATATTACTTTAAATTACATCATTCACGTTGTAATGAGAATTTATCAGTATTATGTGTTTTATCACAGTGATCAACCACGAAAAAAAATTAAAATGTGTTGCAGTGCATTGTATGAATGTGACGTAAAATTTGAAATGATACTAAACTGTGATTATTCTATAAGTCATTCGTCACTTAAATTTATTTATATTAATTTATTTTATAATTAAAATGTTATTAATTTTAAAAAAAATTAATTTTTTTAAAAAAATTTAAGTTTTATCAAAGATACGCTTCATACTTTATGTTTTTTATACCCCTAGTACCTGTTTTTTCATCTCGGTATATACTAAACAATTGAACAAGTGAAAAAAAAAAAAAGACAGAAAATTGGACATTGAAAATGAAACAATCCCAGTAACGTTTTGGATTTATATCCTTTCTTTCATCATGCTCCTCTGCATTTCTGGAAGGCAACTTCACAATGAGATGTGACTAGTTATTAATATTATATCACGTCTCAAATGCTTTTAACTTTCTTCCACCCCTCATTTTGGAGAAGTGGACAAGAGCCGACAAACTCTACAGTAAAGGGCTTTCCTTGCCTTATCCGGTAAAGTTTCCTAAACCCAAGAAGCCTCATTCGCAGAAGGAGAAATCACCATCTAAGTATCTAACTTTTATCTTGGTGGGGAACAAACACATAATCAACGTGTCATTTTTTTAATTGTCTGGGCCAATTCCAAAATACCATCATTGACATATTAGATCTTTATTCACAGTTTAGTAAGAGGTCTCACTCAAGACTACGCCCAATTCCACTGGCTACCAGCTATGCTCCTTCTGTCACTCTTGCTTCGCCTCGAAAATTAACCCTAGAAGGACGCACTGCCACAAACAAAGCCTCTTTGAAATTACTTAAAATTCCTCTATCATACGGGCTTTTTGAACCCACGTAACGTTGGCGGAAATTCTCATAAGCTGTCTGCAATAAGAAAAGAAGAACACAGTAACTAAGCAGTAGTGCAAAAAAATTTTTGATGCAGATGGGCTTGTGCAGCAATTTAGGTGTATGTAACGTAATCCATGATTCCCATGACCAATTTTCTGGGCTTCCATCATTATTTACTTGTGAGCTTCAGATTGTAACCAAGTCAAGATGTGTCAAACTGACCTCGTTTATTCCTATCAAATACACGTGGTAGACAGCAAGAGACCCTAAAAATCCAATAGCAGTCAAACCAAATGCAGCCAATACTAATGTTTCTGGGCAGGTCTTTACCATTCCAGCAAATCCATCACCATTTTTGGACATTCTTTGATGTAATCTCCAGCAAGAGAAGGCAAATACGTACAGAAAGAATATTAAGGCGAATGTCACAAATGCCATGTAAAATCGATAGTTCCTCTGCATATGCAAGCATCAAAGTCACTAATCACAAGATGGAAAAAGCATTATCTGGGGTATGTCAAGGTTGCAAATTTAACCATACCAGTGCAATGCATTGACCAATCCAAGGGCAGTGGTGGTCGTATCTCTCAACGCAATTGTCACAGATTGCACAATGGCAACTTCTGGGAGGCCGAAAAATCTTGCAAATTCGACAGTACTTTAGTTTCATTTCCACCCCATTGACAATTACCTTCTTGCTTCTGGTTCCTCCACCAGTGCCAGCCTCTTCTGAAGATTCTTGGTCATTCCTTGGAATAATTCCAGGGTCGGTTGCGCTAACGAGGATCAAGTTGACAAGAACCTGCATTAAATCAAGGAAAGTGGTGATGTCTGATATGCTTTGAACCCATTATTAATGTGACAGTCGATGCTTCAAGCAAACTTTAAACAAGAACAAATGGGTCAATTTGTTGAAATCCAGTTACTTTCACAAACCCAGAAAGATCAAACTTTTTTCAACTATGACGTGGGTTTAGGGACCAACAATGAATGTCAAGAACACACAGAACGTAACAATAAGGGCAGAGTGATCTGGCATATCTTCCCCAACATATCTGGCAAAAATCCAACTTGAAAGAAGTATAGAAACAGTCGTCAACATTAACCCTCTTGGATCTGGACCACATATGAGTCGCCCATGACAGAAAAAGACCTGCACGATGACAAGTGCACAATTTTTTAGTCACACTAACTTAGCCCACACACACTGAAACAGAGTATGCAAAGTTTACATTTCTCCCTGGCCAAACTTGGTAGGCTCTAATATTTCTGTCCAAATTTCCAGTGAAACCATATTGAAGCAGTTGATCCTCACAAACCCTCTTCACTATAAGCAACTTCGCCCTCAGAATACTCATTAGACTCTGATTTCCATAATCAACTTTCTGTTCAACTTCAATTTCTTTAACTCTGTCACTTCTTTCCAAGAAACCACCTTCTCCTTGTCCTTCAACTTCTCTACAAAAAGCAACGGGTTCCATCACTTCTATTTCAATTTCGCTTGCTTTCATTTCTTTATGGATGGAAGCCATTGGGTTTCGTTTCACACAAAACACTTCATGGTTTTTCCTTTCCACGAGAACCAAATAACCACTCACTAAACTTCTTTAATGCAATTTTTGAAATCAAGTATTTTGACTTTTTAAATTGAACAAGCGGTTACCTCCGGAGGCCCAGTTATAATGTAAACTTTTGGGCCTTAGGCCCAACTACGTTGGTACATGTCAACACATCACTTTGCCACATAAGCCCACCACCACTTGCGTAACGTGAAGAACAATGGAAAACGGATACAAGATGCTGGGTAGTGGGTATTAGAGAAGAAAAAGATTTGTAGTTGCATTTTGCGGTTTTTTATAATCGAGTAATGTTGAAGGTAGGTTAAATTTGTTGTTAGGGATCATGTTAAACGCATTGCGTCAATGCGTTTGTGGAAGGATAAGTGTTCATTATCTAACTTTCTTTTACCCTTGGTTTGGAACCTTTAAAATGGAAGAATTCATTTCATTTGCAAATGAGTGTTTACACCTTGAAAATAAACTACTTCAATAAGTTACTTTCTTCAAAGCTAAATTTATAAGTTTTTAATATAATATAGTTAGAATAACTTAGAGGTTTATATAAGTAGCTTGCACCAAATATTTGGGATTCAAGCTTATTATTCATTGAAAATATCTTAGTTGATTTATTTGTCTCTATTTCATGGAGCTGACAATGATTTTGTCCAGCTGCAGGGGCACTTTGTTACATGTAAATCTATTCGATACTTTACAGGGAAGCTATCCATACTGCAATCATGTTTCTGGACCTGTATTAGATGCCATGTACCGTACAGATTTCTTCACATGCATCATAATAGTGACTGCAAAAGATTGCACTTTGCAATTCACTGGCACAGGCAGCCTCTATTTTATCATCGTGTTATTGTACTGCAGGCATGCGAGGTGCTTTCGAAACCACTGCTTCTCTTTCAACTTTTACATATTCATGTTTGCACTGTATGTCCAATTAACATATTTTTAATCAAACAAGGTAAAATTATTATTTTTTTATATTTATACAAATAAACAGATATAGTACACATAATTATACTCATTTAACTAAATACTTTTTATGTATGCACTCATATCCCCCCGGTTATATTTTTTTTTTCTTTACTATTCGGTAAGATAAATAAGCCAGGTAAATTGGTGATTAAGAATCATACGCTTGTGCAATTCTAATTCCCGGTTTGAGTTTTAGATCGCCTTAAGAGGAACTGATGAAAACCAGAGACAGGTTCTTTGATAGAATTGAAGCAATAGCTTCAGTGTTTCAAGGACCAATTAGAAAGCATTGTGGTGAATTGCGTACAATATGATTTCCCCTGGTAATATATTGATCATCGCAGCTAAAAAGAAGTTTACAAATACAAAAGATATCATCCATTTAATAAGGTGGATACACCATTTGTGTAACTAAAGATCTCTTTTCCAGTCTTTATCTATTATATATCCGTTTCTGCCTGACATTCATATCCGAAATAAGTTACAAAAAATTTTAGTATAAAACAAGAATCCACTTGTGCCAACCAACAAGTGCAACAATGCCTCAAAGGGTTTGCTACTATAAGATGCAAGGAACCATAGTCATAGAAGATTGCCCACTCCATTACCCCAAGGGATCTGCCAATATAAATCTATATCAGCCCCATTAGAGTTATAATGAGAAGATAAAAATTGCATCCAAGGGGTTATTAAGCCATAGCAATCATTTGAAGCATTACCATTGTATGTTACAATGAAAACAACTGTGATTTGTGGTCAATGCCGTTGAAAATGAAGGTCCCAGACATAGGTACAAATTGCCTTGTTATGAGCTGTGAGGAACAAAAATGTAATTTCCAAGTCAAAGATTCTCTTATTAAATAGGACAGTAACCAAATGAATTTCCTCTCATGGAAAAAATGGCAGAAAAGATGATGGGTTACAACAATGATATGAACAAAATTGAAGGAGAGGAATTTAAACAAAATGATGGTTTGTGTTTCATGCATAAAGGAAAAATTAAACGTCCCACTTGGGGTCAGGAGGCAGGGATTTTTGCAAAAATTGAGAAAATACATCAAACAGCCGAGTTAGTTTGACTCCCTTTTACACAAATAATTTGCTGCTGGGAGTCTTTTATGTTAGACTTCCCAAAACTTGAGCTAATGAAAGCTCAAAAGTGACTGAATTGAAACAAAAGGTTTTTTAAATTTTTCATATAAAAGAACCTATACTTAAAAGCAAATAAGCCAAAAGAATAATACAAACTTGCAAACAAAACTATTAAAAGACAAGGTAGAATTGCAAACCTTGATAACTTCTTGTGATGCAATCCCTCCAATCAAAGCAGCAACAGCATGAAGCTCCGCAGCACCAAATCGACACATCTCATTGATAAGGTCCTCTGCCAAAGAGGCACCATTGCATCCCAAGTCACTAAGAAGGCCAATAGCTGTGCTTTTCAATCGAGGTATCTCCTCATCCATTGCACTGCAAAAAAAATAATCATATAAGCAAAAACCAGCCTCAATAACGAGTCCCATTATAATACAAAGAGGAATATATTTAGACATTCAATAGCATGAGGCATTACAAATCAAACTGCCCAGGAAAACTGTTATAATTAGCAGCAAACCGGTCAACAGCCCGAAGCAAAATATAAATTCCCATAGCAACACTGCCACACACAAAAACAGAAAACCAGGTTTTCAGCTAGAGCAATCCTTCTCCACAGATTAATTCTTTAAAAAAAAAAATCCAGAAGCATCAATTATAAAATGGACATAACCTGTAATCCTCATCAGTTAGGTATTTCTGTAACTCAGGTAGGTTTGGAGAATTAAACTCATCCTCTATCAGGCGGTACCTGCAAACCTACAAAATAAAGATTAGTAACTATATAGAGAACTTAAGGAAACATCTCTAGGCCTGCGATTGCGCCCAGAAGATCCATTATCTGTGGCTAATATTAGACAAAGGGTTGAAAAGAAGTTTAGGGGGAAAAAACCTTTCTAATTATCCACTTGCAATATACTCAACAACATACATGAGACCCATTCAAACAACAACAACAACAATAATAATAGTAATGATACTCCCTACAATTAAGAAAGAGAGCCCAGGGCAATTTTCAACCCATATTCTTTGTCCCAAAAATTCAAATACAGTCTAATCCTTTTTGAATGTTCATTATGAGGTCACGAAAGTAACTAAACAAATTAATATAAATAAACTAATCTTTTATCCAATTACACCCCATTTTCTCCCCCACTTCCACATTTTCCTCCCTCCTTATCTCCACTACCATTTCTCCCTTTCTTAAACTTCTTTGCTAAAAAAACTATCTCATTTCTTTTATGCACATGCATTTACAGAGCCCCGATCTCTAGTAATAATAAACTGTAGTGGCATTTGCACAAGACTACTCCACTATACTATCAACTTTAAATTTGTAAATTATCAATAAGCTTTCAAATTCTTTTAAAGGATGCTCAGGTTGGTTTCTAAATAGAAGTGGTCTGCAGTTTAATTAGTTTTTGAGCCAGCTCAAAAGTAATCTTAACTTTAAACAAATAGCCCAAATAAGGTTATCCCAGTATACAGGTGGATTAAATAAGCATTAAGCAGTCTTTTGCAGAATTGATGGGACAGCATTTGTTAAATCTAAATTGCTCTTCGGAAAAAGTTTATTGAGCTTATACATAATCTTCCTTTCATTTATTGGAAAAAAACGAGAAAGATTAATTGGACAATGCCAAGTCATGTATTTGCAGAAACAAAGACTTTGTGAAACATGGAGATTGGTCACAAGACAAATTAAAGCAAGCCATTATTCAAGCAAAGGAATTATTATAACTTCTTTATTTCGATCTAAAATGAATTTGTTCTGTAATTATTCACACTTACTTTGAGTTTTCTTGCATTTTTACAGAAGCTTTTAATTGTTGTCCTTGGAATGCTATTTGAATCTCTACCAATTTTCTTCAAAATACTTCTCACCAGTCTCTCTATTACAAGAAAGTCAGCCTCAGCCTTAGCCTGATAGATATTCTGCAAATTGACATAATGCCTGCAAGAGGGTAGATATAACTTAATTAACAATCCTTATTTTCTAGAGAAATAAAAACTATCCTGAAAATATGAAGAAATTTGGCTATTAACTCAGTAGAAGAAGTCATATCTGGTATAGATCCTTCAAGAGGAGCCTCCCCACCACCTTCATTTGCAATAAATTCCTGTAAAATAATGAGAAATGTACCATCAAACAACTAAATTATAAGCAAGCAGACAAGAAGATTGAATTGAATTATAGTTCTCCAGTTTGGTGTACCCAAACTCCATACTGAACAGCAAGTAAAAGGTTCAAAGTGGTAAATTACGACAAACTCTAATAGCTTTCTATTAATCCTCCAGTCTTTCAGTTTCACAGTATCAACTAAAATAAATTTTGGCCACATCAAATTCAAGCAAATTATGTCTGAGGTGAGGTCAAGGATGCAGTGCCAGGAGCACCAACCCTCAGAGCTGCCACCAACACCCAAAAATCTGATGAATTAGACTCCACTTCAGCAGCACTATCAGTGAGTATCTGTTGCAAATCAGAACCTATAAAAGCGCATATCATTAGAGAATTAGACTCATATAATTTCCATTATAATGGGAGTGTAACTGTTCAAACACAGGTAAAAATTCTCAATGAAAACCAATTTTTTAATGAAAAAAATAATAAAAACTTGAAAAGAGTTTATCATGATGACCCTTGCCCCTAACCTGTGATTATACATGTTTCCACAGCAAGCAAGAGCAGGGGATTGTCAATTGTCAGAGGCAAAGTAACAAATTTCTCGATGAGAAAATTTATAACTAATTTCATAGGAAAGCTCAACAGTTTAGAACCTGGATAAAATATACTTGCCATTTAAATATTTTCAACAATTTTCTTTTCTCTTGTTCACTTCCCACCTGCCCCTCCAAGGATACCATAAAATTTAAACTTAAGAGCTCCCAAAAGACAGTATATAAGCTAGAGTAATTCCCAAAGTGAAGACTCGCAGAGGCAAAAGTTAATATCAATGCAACCAATATTATCTACTTACTAATCCCTGGAGAAGCAAATACTTTGAATGAAGACTCAATGGCTTCTTTGTAATTATCTTCATCTTGTGCAACCATCCCAGCCTTAAGAAGTTCCTAAATTGTTCACATCTAAAGCTAATCAGAGAACTAGGACACCAGCAGATTAAAAGGCTAAAACAAATAAAATGAAGGTAAGCAATAAACCTTGAACTCCTTTTTCTCTTCTCTGGTAGATGGAAGACTACCACCATGGCTTTTGGCCCACTCATCAGCCATCTTGACAAGAATGACAACATATGGTATGTGCTTATGGACCACAGGATCTTGCACATTCAAGTCAAAGCCCTCTGCAAACCTGTAGGTACACATACAACGAGAAAATAAAGTAAAACTGCGGAAGGACCATATATGGTCTGATCTGTATAACAATTACATAGGTTGGCAGGTGAAACTGATGAAGGCTAAACCCAGATCTTAGAAGGAAATTAACCCCCCCCCAAAAAAAAAAAAAAGAATGAAACAGTTCAATACCTCTTGAGTTCAGGCCAAGGATTATTTAACCTGAGGTCATCCAGAAAATGCTCAGGCTTTGACTCAATCACAGTATGTTCCTGGTAGAACCAACAAAAAATAATAATCAACCAAGTATACAAAACATGTTGATTCTTTCTAACACAGGTATTTCAGCTTTCTAGTTCATAGTTCATAACTATGACTAGAAAATCAAGTTCCAGCCTTTATTGCCTCCTCTTTTTAATAACATTTTTCAAATAGCCACATTCAATAGGTCTTATTTGCTCTCTCTCTCTCTCTCTTTTACATTTCAAATATCAGAATAAAATTGCAACAATGATAAAAACTAATGTTATGTTTCCTCAGAGCATTCTTCTAACTCATAACGTCAAATATACAGTGAAACAAAATTATCCATTCACCTAAAACATATTACCTTCAGACTAATTCGAACAAACCCTGTAAGGCCATAGGAACGAGCGAAGATCAACATAACATTTGCCTTCCTGCAGATTCGATCAAGCTTTATCATTGAATCTTCCACCAGCTGAAAAGTTTTTCATAGTGTTCAATCAATGATATTGCACTTGATGCAAATAAACATAACAAATTGCTTATTTTAAATGCACTTGTCTATTATCTATCGATAGACTTCTGATGAAGAGGATCCCAAGCTAGGGCATCCAAGGAGAATAGAAGGTCCCTAAAGTTGGCTTCGTAGCACTTGTTAAAGTATTATGCACATATTTAAATTATACTTATTTTAAATAAATATTGCTCCACTGGTTAATGATCAAGAAACTGTTGGCAATGCACAAACTATTGAAAACCCTGATAGCACATTGGAGCAAGCAGAGATCTGTCAAAAGGCTTGTCTACTGTTGAAAAGGTAATGGGCATGATGTCATAGCTTACAACACCATAAAATATTTTTTATTTTCAAACTTGTCATTAGAATAATTGACAGGCTACCCCATGGATAGAAGGTTCTACAGAGAGTCTTAATTCTCAAGGTTTTAGTCTTCACTCATTTTAGGGTATTGATTGATTTAGCTACAGTTCAGCCTGCCTTTGCTATGATATTTTCTAATTTCTAGGTTCTTTTTGTAGGCTTCGATGAGATTCTTCAGTTTCTTCTTTTTCTTTTCTTTTCGTATTTTTCTTCATGAAGTGGTTAATTCATTTGAATACCTCTTAAATAGTGTTTCAATAATACTTATTTGACAGACTTTTCCTTTTAGAGTGACATATAAACTATAGCCAAATAAAATAAAAAGTGAAACTGGTTAACTTACAAGTCAGGTTTCTTTATCTTATTGCTCCTAAACTAACTTCTTGACGAATGAGGTGCTTACATGACTTTTTAGAGATTTGCGGATGACTCATGAGCATTTTTTAACTACTTAAATTTGTACTTGTCTAGTGTTCATTTTAACAGAAATAATATTTTGGACCATTTATGCTTGTGTTATATTGATAACTAAAACAATATTATTGGCTGACCGCACTTGAGTTTTAACTTTTAAGTTCCATCACACTTTGATTTTGTCAGAGTTGCAGATATACAAGAAAGGAACCCAAAATGTTCTATGATATGGACATGAATTGAATCTGAAATAGGCATTGAATTTAATGGTAATAAACGGTGGGTGGGTTAATTAGATAATAGTCTTTTTCTCCATAACAGTATTCAAATTTAGAAAGATATACCTAACATTCCAGTAGTCAGTCAGGTTGCAATTAAGTTTGCAATGAAATGGAAATTTCTGTCATCTTAGACAGGTTCACACTGTTAATGCCACTTTGGTGCATTAATTTAAATTTTCTTTCATGCAGAAACATGCATAGAAAATCATAATTTTAAATTGAAGCACATAATCTACTTTTACACCAAACTCTCCAAGTGAAATGTCTTACAGAAGTTATTGGAATCATAGTAGCATACCTGTGTGGCAACAACCAAAGTAAACTGAGAAAAGAATGATGGATTTGTCTCAACCAATGCCTCTGGATACTCTTCTATAAATTTTGCTTTAACAGCATCATTCAGCTCTTGAAGAAATGAGCATACGCATTTTGCCTTTGACTGCCCAATACTTGCTTCGTCCACTACAGATATGATAGACTAAAATGAGGACCAAAAGAGATGGGGGAGAAAAAAAACATAACAAAACCAGAATGCAACATGAAGAAACTGTACCCATAAAATTGTTTCCAAGGTCACCCACTTCAACTTTAGATCCATCAACTACAGTGATGCTTCCAACCCCACCAAGAACAAGATTTTTAAGTGTTTCAGAACCAGTAGGACCACAGTTAAGTAAGCAAATACTAGATTTCTCAAGGGCTGCCTGTCCTTGCTCACCCCATATTCTGCATTTTCAAATTAAAGTTGCAATAGGGATGAGATGTCTTAAAGATGGCCAAAGAAACAGAAGGCTGAACACATAGATAGGAATTTAGTTTCATATCTTTGAAGATGACAAATTCAACGAAAAAAATAAAATTTTACACCAGGAGGAGGAGGAGGAGTCATTTACGAAAGCATATACTAGGAAGCACCGATAATTCTAAATATTTGCCGTACCGGTGTTGGATACGTACCCGTTCCGGATACCGTATCGGATACTCCTCAACATCATCAAATACCGTTAGCCTTCATTCTATATATTTTTATTTTTTACTTTTGAGATTTTGTGCTAATACATGTGAGATCTCATAAAAAATTGATAAATGTTAATCTTCTATTGCGTCTACAATGACTAAATGACTAATATTGAAAGAAAAAACTTCTTTTCTATATTTCTCCCTCAATTATGGAATTTTCCAACTATTTTTTTGGTATTTATGATGTCTTATGTAGTTTTATATGTTTCTTGAGGTTTTATGAAATGATATATATAATTTTTTTATATATATATCATGTCGTATCCTGCCGTACTCGTATCTTAATTTTTTAAGAAATAACGTATCCTCGTGTCGTACCAGTGTCTATCCAATACTTGTACCCGTATCCATGCATCATAGAGCATATATAATACAAAAGAACGCTCGGAAAACCTGACCCAGCATCAATAAACTTTCTTCAGTAACAAAGCATGAAGGATAGCTATCTTCCTGCCAACAGGAGTCAGGATATTTCATTATACGAGCAACAATTTAAGCAGCGCATGTATGTGATAACCAGTTTTCTATCAACAAAAATAATCTTTTATTTTAATGAAATCAGTTCAATTCCGAGATGCAAAACAGATACAGCCAACTCTAGCTGATTAGAATTTTACACTCACTTCATCCCAGCTATATGATGTGATCACATTATCATTTTCCTTCCTAGCATCCCACATTAATTCCACATAACTGTAAACAAAATTGTCTGGACTCGCAGCCAGAAATATCACCCACGGGATTCTATACATCAGAACGAAAATTTTCACTCGTTGGATAATTACAATACTTCAATCAATATATAAAACACCAGAATAGACCCTACATGAGAATGCAACCCAGTGGTTTCAATTACTTAGAGGAAAAATCAGTTCTCTCTGCCGTAGAATTTGTTTTCCTTGGTATGAGGGTTAGGGTTTCAGAAGAAAGAGAACACGAAAAGTTTCAGGCGCAATCACTCAGAAAACAGTGATGAGTTGAAAGGTTTGAGTAGCTTGAAGTGGAAAAGCAACAAAATGTCGGAAGGAAAATGAGGAAGAGTGAGAAAGAAGAGAGAGAGTACCTGAGCTGGCGATCGTATTTAACTTTGGGTTCTGCCATTGTTGCGAGCTTCTTTTCTCTCCGGCGATGGCGAAACCCAAACCAGTTTGCTTGCTTGCTTGCTTGCAACGCCTTACAACTTACAACGCAGTGTATGCCGTGCTGGTCACGAGGAACGAGTTTTGATGCCGATAAGTTGAAGACCTCGACGACGTCGTGTCACTTCACATTTTCTAATTTTTATTTTTGGCTGAAATTTAATATCTTATCTTATGACTTTTTTTAAAAAAATGTTTGGTCTTCTCTTTTTTTTTGTCAGGGGTGAGAAGAAGGTGAATCATATTTCATTACAAATACCGAATTAGTTGATTGGACTGATTCAACCAAAAACTAGTTTGTTAGTAATTCGGTATATCACAAAACAAAATTTAAATCACTAAACTAGAATTGAATCATTCAAATCGTGTCAATCGGTCACAATTTGACCAACTATCCGGCTCAACACTTGAGTCAAAATTCTAAAAGTTCTTGCCCCGCTTTGATCTTGTGACGAGGTATAAGCTGTTTTAATACATTCATTGTTTATTATATACTATAACAGAAGGCTTACCTAATAAATGAAAAACGTTGTAATCTTGATGACTTCATATTATATTTTATATAGAGTTACCTTATATTGTGTTTTTTATTTTTTATATATATATACTTGAGTTAAAAAATAAAGAAATTATTTTTAAATATTAATAATTTTATATACATTAATATTTTATTAAATTAAAAGAATATTTTTAACATATTTAAAATATATAAGTAGATTTAGTAAAAAATATATTTAATAAGAGATTACCAGCTTAATACTTTACGAATATTCAAGATATCAAAAAAATAAAAATAAAATAAATATTCTAGATGAATCAAGTATTAAGGATAATATAAATAGTAAATATATAATTTATTTATATAATGAAAATTTATATATATTAAAATTTTAATATATTTAAATATAAATATATATTTTAAATATATACTGATTCAATTGCAATTAAACTATTAAACTATAAATCAATTCTTTCACCGGTTCAATAACCAGTTTAATTTTCAGAACATTACTCATTATAACAAAGCTTGAACTTGAACTGCATTTTTAGTCTTCTTTTAAGCTTAATTAGAAAATTTTTTTGTTCGGAGTCAAGTCTTGATTGAAAGTTGGAACTGGGATAGAATCCAAAAATCTAAGAATGATGCAATAAAAGCCCAACCCAATGTGGGGCATTTGAACCCAAAAAAAATCCTTGGACGTATGATAGAGTAAATCATTTTCATTACCATTAAATTTTCATCAGATAAATATTATTTTCAAATTCCTTTTATAAATGAAAGAGAATGAACTTCCATACAATTTGTGTTCTAAAATAAATGAGGGCATGAATATAATTTATATAAATTTCTTGAAAGATTTGTATAAACTACTTTATGATATAAGATTTGTGCTATTTTTTCCTTTACTTCTTGTTTGTCTAATGCATTCTCCGTCCTGTAATTGTGTAACGCTATTAACCATTTGCTATATGATTCCCCAATCCACAACTTTCACTCTTTTGTCTCTTTTTTTGCTATAATTGCATCCTCTGGTGTTTTTTATGGATTATGTCCTAGTAGAATTTCCAGAACAAAAACTTGCAAAGGAAAATGAGATATTACACTTCACTACAATTTCTTTTTCATTCTCCCTTGTTTATTAGGATAAGAACTAATAATGTTACTTGCACAATAGTAACTCAGAGTCACGACTTGTGTGGGCTTGAACACAGAGTATGTAAGTAAAACTACTCAGTAAGTCAAAAGTATTTTACCTTCTGGCCCATATATGTAACTATTTTATCTTGGCACAGTTTTGGGGCCAGTTGCTATAAAAAAAGGCACAAAGTAGACAGGACGAAGTTGAACAAACACGCAGCTCTGTTTCGGCTTAAACAGGGGCTAGTTCATTCTTCAAGATTGGTGGTTTAGAACTTCGTATGCATTTCTGATGACCAAAAGCACTTCATATACATTTCGAAGCTTTATCTCATCAATATGCCTTATACAACACTATTTGCTGTCCAAATTCAATATCCATTATCCCACTTTCTTCATTAATATTACATCATGTGTCTTGGCCCCTGCAATTTCTATTTTGTCCTTTCTAAATTTCTCAGAAGGCATAATCTTTAATCACAACCAATTTATCAGAAGCCTATAATAAGCTACAGCGTACAGCATGAGCATTAGTCCATTGAAACAAGCAGTTTGAAGTTGATTCAATGTTCAAACAATATGCCTGTCAAAAAAAAAAATGTTCAAACAATATACCAGTAGCTGCTTTTCAATTAAATCCTGAACTGGTGAAAACAACATACAGAAAGATTCATATTTCATCAGCCAAATGAACCAACACCTTGATCAAAAAGACATAAAACCTTCAATTGATTCAGCAAATGATTGGGAATGGAACTAAAATTGATTATGTGAATCACGCATACTGCGAAGTAAAATTAACACACCAAAAGTGACCAAGCAAGCTGTCAAGTCATTGCTATTCCTCACCATCCAACAGAATGCATACAAGTGATAATAACAAAATACTGCCATGCTTAAAATCTCCAAGAATGAAACCAAGAAAAATTAAATATGTACATGTAAACATATCTTTCAGGATTAAACTGACTAAAAGTTAATTGGTCATAAGTACCATTTACTGTCTAAATGAACCAATAAAATACCACTCAAGCCCCAACAAGCAATTGTGGCTGATGTTTTGCTAGTAATGACACGGTGTTTGAAAAACACTAGGCAAAACCACAAGAATATTGGGTTCACATTTGAACTGACAAAATACTGCACATCATACTGCAGTCATAATCAGAAGCAAAACCTGTTACACACTGAATTTGTTCTGACGAAACATTTACCAACGCACAGGAGCAGCCAGAAAAAGCAAAAACCTAGCGACCACTTAATCTTTCTTAAAAGAAAATTTACTCCTGAAGACAGATTTTGCAAAGTATGGTGTACTTAAATGAAAATGATTATAATCCTAACTTCTGAACCAAAACATGTTCAAGCATGCTAGAAAGTATATGATGCATGGAAGGAAATCCATGTATCCCTACAATGCTAAGCTGCATGAACTGATCAGAGGCATCAGAAGACAAAGTAACCTGTTAAACATACATAAACTTCAGATTGGCTGGAAGTAAAGTAACCATGTCATGTCACTCATTTATTTCAATCTATAAACCATGCTCTGAGATGCTTTGAACTGCTCACAGAAATGGCAACTTCCTTGCGCTTTCCATATTTAACTAAAACCTCCACAACACAAAACTAACTGATGCAGAAGGAGCCTGAATTTGTTCACTCATTTGATGAGCAAAACTATTTCCGAGAGTCAACAGTACACACAGCAACCTTGATGAGCATCTGGAACTGAGACTAAATTTTCACTAGCTTCTTTTACTAACTCAAGGAACAATGAGTTTGTTCAATAACTCAACTTGCGAAGTTGCCCAAATGGCAAAAGTCCACCGTGGAAAAAAAAAAACCCAACCCCATATATCAAACATCCACAGAATACTTTCAACTACTTATTTTATTAGAAATCTAAAGGAGCAGTTAGTTTCTTCAGTAACTCAACTGCTTACAGATATAAATGCATATGCCAGAGGACAACAACATGCTTTGAAAAGATTAAATAAACAATAAAACAAAACAATGAAAAGAGAAAAAAATTAGAAAACATATAAACAAGACATCTAACCTAAACATTCCAAGTATAACATGTTCGAATAGTGGATAAAAGCAAAGTCAAGTGAATCATTTTCTTGCCAGTATTACAAGCACAAGCATAATTCGAGAGACAAATAAATAACTCACTGACATCACAAATGCAGAACATAAAATTAACACAGTAATTAGTAATTGAAACAGAACCATACAAGTTTAGCATTAATTTATCGCATTACGGAATAAAGGCACAAATCGTGAAGAAAGGTTACCAAATAAACTCATAATATTGACACCTGCTACGTAACTAATTAATCAAACACATAGAAGTTAATGTTGTAACAAAGCAAATGCATGCATTGTTGTAACTTGTATCCGTAAGCACCCTCAGAGGATCTACACTGTAAAACATGCCCAAATTGGAGATTGCTATTTCCTTTTTCTCATCAAAATTACATCGCCCAATCTAATGAGCATTCAAATCCAGTAATAATCAATTCATCGTAGATAAATCAATAACGTAGCCACAATTGAAATCACAGAACTTGATGTAAAATTGGAAATTTGGTTGCACTTTATTAATTTCAGCCCTATCTGAGTAAGTTTTTCACATAATTCAACAGAAGTGCTAAGAAAGCTCGGCCATCTGCACATCTAAACCGCTCTACATCCTACAAGGGAAGAATCGCCTCCAATTTTTCAACAGAAACCGAACAACCGCATTCAATTCGCTACAAGAATGTCACTACCAAACGAGTCAATAACGAGATCAGGCGAGTCCGGGACAGGATTCGCAGGGCTAGCGGTTATGAACAAGACGGACTTGGCAGCCATGAGCTTCTTCCTCTGAAGGCACCGAGGACCGTAGACCCTCCCGACAAAGAAAGGAAAACCCTCGCCGGCGTTGACCTGAGGCTGAGCGGCGTTGGACTGCGGCGGCGACGACGGTGGCGAGGCGCGGTGCAGAGGGATCTGGCAGAGCGAGTTAATCCTGTGGGATCTAGCGCTAATCCGGGAGTCCCGGATTCGGGCGAGTGCGCCAGGTTTGAGGTACTTGTGAAAATGCTGATCTCTGCTCGGTCTGGTTCTCCGGTTCATGGCGAAGTGGAGGAGAGTGATAATCTCTCGCGCACACAGAGAGAGAGAGAGAGAGAGAGATTGCAGATCGAGAATGGAGAGTGAGAGAGAGAGAGAGAGGAAGGGAGAAGAGGGTAACAGAGAAATGGAGGATTAGGGATTTTAAGGAGGGAGAGAGAGGCGGGAAAGAAAGAGCGGGTTTGGGTGAGGGTTTCAAAAGACACGAGAGCGTGAGCGAAGCGGGATCTTTAGATCTTTTTGCCACTGTGGTCCACCACGCCACCCATTTATGCCTAGGTTTGCTTCGCCGGTTTCGTTCTTCCATCGTAGATGAGTTTTTTTTTTTTTCTTTTGTTAAATTATTTCAAAAAGAATCACTCAGTTACGAAAAAAAAAAATCACTCACATTTTAAATTTTAATTGAGACTAATTCATCAAATTAGTTTTTACTTTTTAAAGAGATTTCACTAACTTTATTTTAATTTTTAAAATATTTTTAAATTAATCCTTATTTAAAAATAAATATAACTAACTTTTTAATTTTTCAAAAATTAACTCAAATAATATAATAATTTGTTAAATATCACAAATGTAATTAAAAATTTTTAAAAATTAATATAAAATCAATAAAAATTTGTAAAGTTAATTTAGTTATTTAGTCTTTAATTAATAAATTGTACTGATCAACTAAGCTATCTCAATTCGTTAAATGACAAATCTAACCTCGTGATTAATTTTATAACTCATTTCTCACTTTGTGATAATTAAGTAATAATTTATATTAATTGTATGTTTGTTATGGAATAAAAGTCAAGAATAAATTTTTATTAATAAGATTTTTATACAAGATTTTTATACAAATTTGTATAAAAATTTCATTTATAAAAATTTACTCCTATTTCACTCATATCTTACTTAATTTCTATTTACTTGTATTTTTTTTTTATTTAAGCATCTAAGTGTCTTGTACAAGTACTCAACGGCCAGATTCTTAATCATCCATAAATCTTGAAATGATAATAGAAATTGTTTATTTTATTCCTCACAAAGTGTATCAGCTTATTCGCTTATCTTCGTTATCACATTGACAACCCCTATTTTAAATAAACAATAATTTCTTGTTGAAACAAAAAGTTTCGAAATGTGTGTGAACAACATTGGCAATTAGAGTATAAGTGAAACAACGGGACATATGCATGTTAATGTGGTTTTGTTTGAGTTTAACAAAGAAAAAAATCACAAAAATATTTTTTCTTTAGCTTTAAATTTGAATTTGATTTTAGGTTTTCTTTATTCAAATCTCATCTATTAAAAAAGAAAAAATATTAAATGTACATGATATTTTATAAAATTTAATAAAAAAAATGGTGTGTTATTCAAGCCTCATGTTTTTCTAAGTAATGGTTCATAACAAGAAGCAATTATTAGTTCCTCACACTGATTGGAAACGATATCATAACGTATACGAGAGATAACATGTATTGATTATTCATAAACCAATACTTATTAATGTTGAAATATCAACTAATAAATTTCATAATGTTTATGCTAACATGTACTTTATGGTTAATAATGATGTATAAATAATATAAATTGGCCAGTTCATTATTGAAAAGGGTCATTAAACTGATTAAAGTCATCATTTGTGAGAAACATTCATTGTTATCGTTAAAACGCATGCTAAATGGTTGTATCTAGAAAATATATTCTTTGGATCAATCTCTATGAATTTTTTCATCAACAATGTTGATAGATTCAAAGTCATTTAAGTGATCAATCTCTACGTGCTACTATAATAAATAGAACTTAAATACTTTTTTTTGTCCAGGAGAGGAAGGTTGGGGGAGGGGGAGGGAGTGAGATTCTTTTTTTCCGGAATCAATCCCGAGTAAGGTTGTAACATGACTTAAAGTTATACCATGAGGCCACTGGCCTATGCTCCTAAAATTAGTGATGCCGTAACCATTTAGAAGAACCATGAGGCCACTGGCCTATACCCCAAAAATGATCAGTGATGCCACAACCCTTTAGAAGAATTTAAATACAGAAGATAGTAAATTTTATGCAATGAGAAATGAGCATCCATCAGGCATGGACTTCTTTTTACAATAAGTTTAGTGCGTTGAATGGGCCCACAAACCACCCATCATATTATTAAAGCCCAAACCTGCAATAAGTACTGAAACCCAAGCGCATGGACCCTCACAGAAAATAGCATTCCCACCACTCTATCTAGTGTCAAATTATAAGCTGGTATATGATGTCGCACGGAAGGATCTTTTCTAGGGTAACACACAAGTAGAAAAGGACATGGATTGAACATCAAAGTCTCCTACAAAAGGCTCTTATAACTCCTCGCCAGGTAAGTACTCTCTCCTTGAACTAAAACTCTAACCATAGAACAACCTACTAAGAAATCGAAGTATCTTTATAGGTGGAAAACTCTCTCGAGCAACATTTACAAATTACAAACCGAAGCATTTGAATACAGCATTTTAGGGACCAAATCAAATATACTAAAATTACTGTCCATGAGTCTTAAGTGACACTTAGTCCCTTTGGACATTTCTTAATGGTGAGTTTAAATTTCATTGAAACTGCTTTTGTCTTCCTTTTAGTTTGCATTTTTTCTCTTCAATGTAAGAAATAATTGACATATGACTCGTGTTTAAAGGATAAATATATAAATATATGTAATTTAATGAAGGGCTAATCGATAATTTTGGTTAGCTTTGGGAAGGCTTTGTTAATCACTTGATGAGAGTAGTTTTCTGATTATTGTGAGAAGTTATCCTGGTGATAACTGATAGTTTTAAAATTAAAAAAAAACTCTCATATTCAGTCTTTGTCCATAAGGATACGCTGATTTTTATTTTTTCATCAAGAAGTGAAAAGCGCAAGAGAGAAAGGGAAATGAATCAATAAAGATTCAACAATTAAGAAAGTTTCGTAGATCTAAAGTTTATTCCGCATCATGAACAAATATTAGTACTCATATATTGACTTAACCCTAATGTATGTGAAAATCATAAATTTTCAAGATTTCAACTGTGTTATTGTACAATGAACCCTAAGGTAGAGGACACAAAATTTATGTTAACATTTACATCATGTCATAAATCTCATTTGTAAAAACTAAAAAGAAAAAACTCAAATTACTAAAATTTCTTTTTATTTCACTTTCATAATTAAATAGTAAAAATAATCTTGTTATGATACTTGAAAAAAATCCATCTCTTCACCAAAAAGAAAAAAGAAAAAAAATCCCTCTCATCACTTTTAAAATAATATTATTTTAAACATAAACCAAAATTTCCAAAATAACTACCGTAGAACTGTCTATCTTTTAAATTTAATCCGAGACTCGCACAAAACATCTCAAATCTCAATACCGTATGAGGCGGACAATTGAGTTAACATTAATGGTCAAATATAAAGCTTAGTTCAATTCATGTTTAAATATGAACTAAAATCAAATTGTAACACAAACACCATCACCTTTTTTTGTTAAAAAGAAAAAAATAATACACCCAGCCCAAGGACACATTTATTTATAAGATAAGTTGTATATTACGCCTTTTAATATTAGTTCGTACACACTATAGTTTAGGAATTGAAAATGTGCAAAAGACTTCGTAAATTCAACATTTTGTGCAAAAAAGAAATACAATTTATTAAATAAATTGTTAAATATCTAACAAATTTATTACATGACTACATGTAGCACTAAAAAAATCAATAGATAAATCACAAACAAGTGAAAAATAACAAAATTAAGAAATAAAAACATGTTTTTGTAAGAAAAATTATTTTATTATTGTATAATAATTAAAAAACTGTAATAGATCTGATCCATTAAATATCCAAAAAGAATTATCTCTCAATTCCAGTGTCTATCCAGAAATTTACAAAGATGAGGGATTAGGCCTTTCTTTTATATCTTTTTTTTTTCTTTTGCATCAGTTTTCAATAGAACAAGTGGAAAAAGTCTTGTAAGACTAAGATGTTCTCTTTCTTTAGTAGTACACAGGCTACTTAGCTACCAATATATAACATAATGAACATTCTTATCATAAGCTTATTGAATTAAGATATATATTATTATTAATTCTTATTGTGTGTATAATTTATAATAATTTAATCATAATAATATTAAGTCTGTTAATACTTATTTAAATCAAATAATTAGTTCAATTTTTATAAATAAAATATTATAATTAATTGTATCGCATATAAAAAAATTGCATCAGTTTTAACATAAAAATATCATAATTAAGGCAAATTAATATTTAAATAAATAACTGATATAATAAGATATCATTTATAATTTTGTGTTAAAATAAATAATAACATGTTTTAGTGATGGAATTTTTTTTGGCATAAAATATAAAGTTAAATAATTATTTACACAATTTTAAATTTTAAGATTTGATTTGCACTTCCACCAAAATTAAATAGTATAAGTCGTAATCTACTTCATATTATAATATTGAATAATATTAATGAATAGACCGTGATTTATCGGGCACTCAAATTCAAATTAAAGAATTTCCAAGCCAGAATAGAAGAGAAACTGATCTAATCTCTTAGGAATTCGGAACGCCCAAGAAGCAAAAGGAAAATTGAGTTTGAAATGGCTACAATAGAAAGTTCACAAGAAAATTTGGGTGGCAAAATTTGAGTTTGAAATGGCCACAGAGGAAAGTTCACCGGATGGGTGTCACCACTCCAACGAACAGAGTGTTATATTATGAGTAATGGTAAAATTCTTATAAACCCTTCGTTTGAAATCTTTTTAACTATTAAAAAATTGAAGGATCCAATAATACGGCATAAGCATTGAATATATTTTTTTAATAATTAAGATTATAACAAACTGGTTTATTAATTATTATAAGGATTTAAAATTTTACTTTCATTATTATTAGTCACGAATGCGATGTATTTATTCAATTAATTCACTTAGTAATAAAGAGGAATGACTGTTAGGAATCGTCAACGGTTGCTCTGGGCCTACCATCCACTATTATGCTTCCCATTTCTTCGGTGGTGGAATACTGTTGGCACTTTTGAAACCTTTTCAGACTGGGACACCAAAAATACACTCTCGTGCATCGCAGGCGCATGCCTCACCATCGACCCTCGCCATTCTGATCCCAGCTAAAAACATAAAATTGGCATAAATATTGAGCTGTAAAACTGAAAATAAATAAGTGGTTCATTACGTTGGATTACGAGATGATGCTACTGCTGTGAAGGGTGAAAGATCGAAGATCGACGAGCACGCACGTGGAATTATTTGTTAGAAAAGAAGCCGAAGAACTGATGAGAGTGTGTGCGCATCGGAGCTATATTTGTAGCAGCACACCATATCGTTTCCTCGTCACTGATGGGAATAGTTGAATGATACAACTTGACCACGCCACTTGCGAAACTTCGCTCAATTTGCCTATCCATATTACGCGCACGGGATAAAATCCGGTACTGTGCCACCTTGCAATCACTTTGTGGACCGCACGACTCAGAAAATATCACTATCATAAGATACTTTGCATAAGTTCATTAAGTTGCACTATGTTTAATGGCTTAAACTCTTATTTTTGTCCCCCCCCCCTCGCCTTTTTGTTTTCTTCATATTTTTACATTTTATTGTAATAAAAATGTAAAAAGTACTTTAATATTGATACAAACACAAATAAAAAATTGTTTAATTTAGAGATTCAATATCTGCACTATTAAAAAATTATAGTAAGTAAATCAACAAAAATATAGTAAAATTGAAACTGTTATTTAATAATTTACAAAAAAATGTAATAAAGATATAAAAGTAAATATGTATAATAATAATTATTTTTAATAAAACACAAGATAAATATAATATGGTTTTTTCATGTCAAAAACATAACGCGATTGTAATTCGTATGATTGATAAAAAAAATATATTAATAGACAAAATTCTTTTTAACCAAAATAGTTTATTCTTTAGAAAACAAAATTAAATAGTATCACGCGTTGAATATAAGAGATATCCATTCAATTTGTCACCTTAATTACGTAAACTGAGCCAAATGCCAAATGGTTAGAATAGAAATATTTAAAGCAATCATAATCTCGGGTTCATATCTTAAAATTGTGTGATATGTGTTTTTAATAATTATTATCCAGTGAGAAGACAAAAGATTGGATTGCGTATTTTTATTATTTAATATTCAATAATATAAATGTATTCATTAAACTCCGACGAGGTGATTATTGGATGAAAATCAATGATCCCTCACTACAATGCAAAAAAACATGTGATTTATACATTAAAACTTTTTAACATGTAATCTACATCTTAAAAGATCTTGGTCTAAATCTCTTTCTTTCACAAATACATCAATGAAGTTTTCTTCTAATTGTAAAGAAAAATATTTTAGTTGCGAGTGATATTAGTTATTTAATTATTTGTTTCTTGTAAATTACAAATAAACTTATAAATGTAAGAACTATAATTACTTTTTCTTTTGAGTAACATTAAATGAAGAGAAATAACTCAAGTCAATTATTTTTTTTTATTACCATGTGTTTAAAGACACATATTAAAAAATAAAAATAATATTTATTATCTTATATTAAATAATTTTAATTACTTAAAAAATAAAATAATAATAGTGATTTAAAATTTTAAGACAGGAAGAGAAATAACTAAAAAAAGGTTTTGCCACGTGAAGCGATTTGATTGGAGAAGATCGTTGCAGAGCGTAGGGCTTATCCACAGAG
Organism: Castanospermum australe; assembly: GCA_019955255.1. Lineage (NCBI taxonomy): Eukaryota > Viridiplantae > Streptophyta > Magnoliopsida > Fabales > Fabaceae > Castanospermum > Castanospermum australe. The sequence continues at coordinate 171,267 of NSJW01000152.1, forward strand.
AAACTTGTCCGAAACCATTTATCACTGGAGCGGTGCTCTCATGTCATAACATCTCAATCGCCAGTAATAGAATTTTCGGCCGAGGCCACTGCGCATCGCTTCTAGAACGAGGCACGCAGCCCTAGTTCACATTCGCTCTCCACACGTCCCTCCTCTCATCTCCTCTTCTATTCTCAGCTGCAGAAGAAGACGCCACAAACCGTTACTGGCTCCTCCTCCTTCCCCAATCATTCTCTCTTATTAATGCGTGATCGCCATGTATGCGGCTTCCTCCTCCGCCTCTACCTCTTCGCTCCTCAGAGCAACCAGGGCCTAAGCTCTTCTCTTCCCCCGCTTCTCTGGTCTAGAACCTTCGCCTACCCTCCCACCCGCCCTTCTCCCTTCTCTACCTCCCTCCCGATCCCACGGTTTCTCCTCCGTGGCCACCCGTTCCTTCCGCTCCTCCCTCCCCCGGTGGAGCCACCGCGTCGGTTGGAGGTCTACGCTCAGCCTTCGCGCCCAGATCAGAGCTGTCGCTCCCGTCATCGAACGCTTCCAGCGCAAGATCGCTACTATAGGTATTTAACCGTTAACTCCGAGAATTTCGGAGTCTTCCTTTGATTCTGTAGTTCGTTGTCTTTGATCTCATATTTTTTTTTTCTTTCTATTGATTGAGCTGAGAATTATTTATTTCTGCTACAATTTCCTTTTTGCGGTCATATATAAATTCCATTTTGGTGCTGAGCTAAGCCGAGGAAACGAAAATAGTTTGTTTCCGCTGCTCTGCTCGTCCCATCTGTCTCCACGAACCAATTTTTTTTTTTTCCTTTAAATCTTCCATTTGATTAACAATAAGGCAAAGAGAATAATTATCTGTCTCTTGGTATAAATATATAATATGTAGTTGAGTTTCGAATATCTGGTGCTGAATTTTATGTTCTGATTAGTCATCTGACTTATATGCCATTCCAGCTAATGAAAATCCTTTCAAGGGAAACTTGACGAGTCTCCCCAAGCCTAGTGGTGGCGTGTTTGGAAAGTTCTACAGCCTTCCTTCTCTCAACGACCCAAGAATTGGTAATTTGCTAACTTAGCTTGGCGTGGTTGGAATCATTTTTTTAATTTACCGTAATTTTGGTTGAAATAGGTGGTATTGGTAATTTCATTCCATTATCATCTGTCTGACGAAGGGCTAGTCTCTCCTTCTTCAGAATAGCACAATTTTCTTTCTGCTAGTTCAATTACTGATGATATCAACTTTATGCTTGCATGACAGATAGGTTACCATACTCTATCAGAATTCTCCTTGAATCTGCCATTCGTAATTGTGACAATTTCCAAGTTACTAAAGAAGATGTTGAGAAGATTATTGACTGGGAAAGCACTTCTGTAAAGCAAGTTGAGATTCCTTTCAAACCTGCTCGTGTTCTCCTGCAGGTACCTCATTCATTTCTGGTCTGGATACAGTGAAAGAGTTATTATTATGGATGGGTGATATTAAGTTTTATCTTTCTTCCTTTAACCTTATTTCCTCTCCCCAGGATTTTACTGGAGTCCCAGCTGTTGTTGACCTGGCCTGCATGCGTGATGCTATGAATAAGATTGGCAGCGATTCTAATAAGATCAACCCTCTGGTATACATCATTCTTATCACTTGCATGTGCTTTTGTTGTTTGTGAAGTCATTTATGGCAGTAACCAAAGATTTAAAAATTTTAACTATACATCATGGGGTGACATATGTGCCTTGAACTCATAATTACTTCTGTTAATATTAAATTATATTTGTTTTGCACATTAAAAAAGTTTTGAATCTCATATATTACTCTAATGAAAGTTAGCTTTGATGTATCTAGATGTAACCATTTCTCCTGCTTTACTACATAGCTGCTAGAAAGTTCTGAAATTGATACGAGACTAGCAGGGTCATGGTCATACATAGCATCCGAAAACTATTGGCCGGTTTATTTAGCTGCACTCATTAAAATAGTGTAAAGCCAAATATTGTTTGGTGAATCGATTTTTAAATTTTATTTTAAATATTAAGAAAGAGAGAGAAGGGATCTATAGGGAACCTTTGGTTCAAATAAAAACTGATTAGAGAGAAATTAACTTTGTGTAAGATTTCTTTTAAACTAGTTTTGACTTTAAAATTGATCATATTAGAAATAGTTCTTCCATGATTGTTGTTTGAGTGATTACCAAACACAAAATTTTGAAACTAACTCCATTGATCCTGGTTATCGTGTTTTGAAGTTTGACAAACAAGCCTGCGTAGACATCTTTTCCTTATATTCTATGTTCGTTATAATTTATGTGGTTCTGAGCAATAATTGTTGCAGGTTCCTGTTGATCTTGTCATTGATCATTCAGTTCAAGTTGATGTAGCAAGGTCAGAGAATGCAGTGCAGGCCAATATGGAGCTTGAATTCCAGAGAAACAAGGAAAGATTTGCCTTTCTTAAATGGGGGTCAACTGCTTTCCGTAACATGCTTGTTGTTCCTCCTGGTTCTGGTATAGTACATCAGGTAAGTTTGGAAGCAGGCAAGAAAAATAAATTCATGGGATTTAAATTTTTTTTTTTTTTGTTCACGATGCCTTGGATTCCAGGTCAATCTTGAATATCTTGGACGGGTTGTTTTCAACAGTGAGGGCTTACTTTATCCTGACAGTGTGGTTGGGACTGATTCACATACAACTATGATAGATGGGCTTGGAGTTGCTGGATGGGGTGTTGGAGGTATTGAAGCAGAGGCAGCAATGCTTGGCCAGGTACATTAACTTCTGAGTTATAAGTAATTGTAATGAATGTTGATTCCATCCCAAAAAATGTAATGAATGTTGATGGCCTATTCTTTAAATTACAATATTATTTGCTTTATCATGAAATAAGTATGTGGAGTAGTTTAGCTACAGTGATGATCCTAATGCTGTGTGGTATGATACTGCAGCCTATGAGCATGGTGTTGCCTGGTGTTGTTGGGTTTAAGTTATCTGGAAAATTGCGCAATGGTGTTACAGCAACTGACTTGGTTCTAACTGTGACACAAATGCTTAGGAAGCATGGTGTTGTTGGGAAATTTGTTGAGTTTTATGGTAATTAAGAATATATGTTATTTTTTCCTCCTTTTTTCAACTTATGCTGATCCATCCCAGCTAATTGAAAGTTCTGATGGTTTTTGTTCTCTAGGTGATGGTATGGGTGAATTATCATAGCTGACAGGGCCACTATTGCCAACATGTCTCCTGAGTATGGTGCGACCATGGGCTTCTTCCCTGTGGATCATGTTACATTACAATACCTCAAGTTAACTGGAAGAAGTGATGAGACTGTGAGTATCAGCTGGTTTATTATTTACCAATGATGTAAAATGCTTATAGAATTATTTGACCTTCATTTTGGATGGATATAGGTGGCAATGATAGAGGCTTATCTGAGGGCAAACAAAATGTTTGTTGACTATAATGAGGTAATACTAGTAGAATATCCTATCCATTCCTTTTGAACAGAACAAAATGTGTATATATGTTAGGGGCATAGAATGCTAATTTATTTTCCATAAATTCAGCCTCAACAAGACAGAGTTTATTCAGCCTATCTTGAATTAAACCTTGACGACGTTGAACCTTGTATCTCAGGACCAAAGAGGTAAGATACTGTGCTCTTTCACATGTTGCCTTTTATGTCAATGTGGGTTTTGAAATTTATCTATGTGATTATTCATACTATACTCTTTCCAGACCTCATGATCGGGTTCCTTTAAAAGAAATGAAGGCTGATTGGCATGCTTGTCTTGATAACAAAGTTGGGTTTAAGGTTAGTAATACTGTGATATTTAAAAACCTTTTCTCATTTTTTGGTCTTATACGAAGAAAAAATGATTTCATAGTTTATGCTTATCTTGATAATAAACTGCTATTTTCTGCCTATTTGGCTCTTTTAAGCAAGACTGTGTCATGGGGACCTTAACAGCTGCAAAGATGTGCAAAGATGTAGCGTATGTGTGTGTGTGTGTGTGTGTGCTTTTCTTATCTTGTGAGTAAATGCCTTGGAGATCTATGCACATGAACTGGATGGGATCTCACTCAGTATAAGATACATATATATTTTTGTTTAATTGGTAATTGATATGCAGTAGCGAAGTCATCCGTGTTTCATTTACTGTTGCTTGAGAAGAAATCTAGACAAATATAAGATACCCACATTTCCTAAATGTTTTATTTAAACACAGGGATTTGCCATACCAAAAGAAGCACAGGGTAAAGTTGCAAAATTTGATTTCCACGGACAGCCAGCGGAGCTCAAGCATGGCAGCGTCGTGATTGCTGCAATCACAAGCTGTACGAATACATCAAACCCGAGTGTTATGCTTGGGGCTGGTCTTGTTGCAAAAAAGGCTATTGAGTTAGGTTTGCAGGTTAGGCACAATATAAATATGTTAGAAATTGTCACCATCTTTACTTTCAACATGATGTCCTTACTTTGATGCAGTCTATTTTTACTGCCGCTAATAAAAGGAACAAAATTTTATGACTTTTATGTTGTCCTTTTCTTGATACTGATTGTTGCTGTTTTCACTCTTTGCCAGGTCAAGCCTTGGGTAAAAACAAGTCTTGCTCCAGGCTCTGGAGTTGTTACAAAATATCTACTTCAAAGGTGTTCCATGCTTCTCTATATTATATTAGTTCCGTAATTTATATTATGATGTGCTTTCCCTCTGCACAATTTAGGGAACATGTATCCTAAATTTGAATTTGTTTATACTTTTTTGGGCAGTGGACTGCAAAAATATCTAAATGAACAGGGATTCAATATTGTTGGATTTGGCTGTACAACATGCATTGGCAATTCAGGGGAGCTGGATGAATCAGTTGCTTCTGCCATCTCTGAAAATGGTAATATTGAAATTTCATAGTCAAATATAATTTATATATCTGAAGCTGAGATAATCTCCTAGACATATTCTGCTTTATATTTGCCTTATTGATTTAATATTATGTGGTCTCATGCAGACATTGTGGCCGCTGCTGTGTTGTCTGGGAACCGTAATTTTGAGGGCCGTGTGCATCCCTTGACAAGAGCTAACTACCTTGCCTCACCTCCACTAGTTGTTGCTTATGCTCTTACTGGCACGGTATGTATATCTTATTCATATTTCTAAGGTACATATAAACGGTTTCTGGGTACTTTCTTTTTCCATATTATCTGATTTTCATGTCTTGGTAAAGATGTATAATTATCTGACTCATATCTTAAGATCTTAAAATTTATATTATTAATGCCAAAGACTCTTTTTTTGGTACATTAATGCCAAGGACTTGTTTGGAAGTAAATAAAACAGACAAATGTTAAAGATTAAAATTACTGGAGACTAATCATCACAAGCATATATTGTCTTTTAGTTACTCAACTTCCATCCTCTCCATTTGCATGCATGAACATAATAGAGCCTTGTGCTATGTGTAATGTATCAAGCAGAGTCCAACTGCATTGTACATTTCCTTTCTTGTCTTCTCAATTCTCTCCTACCACACATTGCCTTAATCCCAGCTGTTTGGATACTCACACTCAGAAGTCTGGATCTTGACTCACACACAACAATAATTGGCTATGGACTCAGGTAGTTATATTTTTTTGCTGAGAGAATGTAGATAACAGTTGATTAAAAATTTAACGGTTTAGATTTTAATAAAATACAAGTACATGAATCAATGATTACTACTTGCACTTTAGAGTATCCAAATCCCATATTATATGTTACATTATCACACTAATATTACGATGAGTGTTCTCTTGACTATAGGCTTTACTTAGAACTTTCTTTAGTTGGTTGGATGCATATTTTATTTATTTTTCTATTAAAGGTTGATGAAATTTGAAGTTTAGAAAATATCAAGATTACCTTTTTTCTCCTTCAAATGTATGTTGTAAGACCTTCACCAAATACCTTTTGGTCAAATTTTCTAGGTTGACATTGACTTTGAGAAGGAGCCAGTAGGGACCGGGAAGGATGGCAAGAATGTCTACTTGAGGGATATCTGGCCATCCACTGAAGAAATTGCAGAGGTAAATGTTGTCTACTTTTCTCATAATATGAAATTTAGTCTAAAGATTCGACAATGTACATGGCAAAATTAACTTTGGTTGACTTGATTCGAAGGCTGTCCAATCCAGTGTGTTGCCTAACATGTTCCGAAGTACATACGAAGCTATTACCAAGGGCAATGCTATGTGGAATCAACTGGAAGTTCCTGCTGACACCCTGTACTCATGGGATCCCAACTCAACATATATTCATGAACCTCCATACTTCAAGGACATGACCATGGATCCTCCTGGAGCTCATGGTGTGAAAGATGCATATTGCCTACTGAATTTTGGTGACAGTATAACTACCGATCACATTTCTCCAGCTGGAAGCATTCACAAGGATAGTCCTACTGCAAAATACCTTATGGAGCGTGGGGTGGAACACAAGCACTTCAATTCTTATGGAAGTCGTCGTGGCAACGATGAGGTGATGGCAAGGGGAACTTTTGCCAACATTCGCCTTGTTAACAAGCTCTTGAATGGGGAAGTTGGCCCCAGGACTGTTCACATTCCTACAGGAGAGAAGCTTTATGTGTTTGATGCAGCATCGGTGAGTTATGTCCTAACTAAGTATGGCATGTTTTTTTTAAAACTCCATTTGAACTTTTCAAGTGGCAAAGCATAGTTTATTCTATATAGTATTTTCTGGTGTGGTCTTTGCTGTATTGCTTTTCAAATTACTAGCAGGCAATGCCTCTTTGACAAAATAATCTTTGCAAACTTCACATGATACTTACTAGGTTGTGAATCCTTTTACTTCTGTGCATGTATCACTGTCAACAATTGAGTCTTGCTTATTCAAATAGATAATAGCAAATTCTTTTTCCAAGCATTGCAAAACTTGATATTTTGAAAAGGGCATGTGAACTTTATCTTTTGGTTTAGTGGGACCTCCTTTGAGGATATGGTGAGGGTATGGTCGTGGATCTAAATCCACTGGGTACCATAGTGCATATAATACGTTTTTATTTTCATTTTTTCTGCAAAAGACAACTAGTGGATATCTTTCTAACCCCCTGGAATTGTTCTCTTATGTCAGAGATACAAGGCTGCTGGGCAGGACACCATAGTACTGGCTGGAGCTGAATATGGTAGTGGAAGTTCCAGAGATTGGGCTGCCAAGGGTCCCATGCTATTGGTGAGTCCCTTTTTGTGTTATGGCCTGTGATTGAGTTGAGTTTTCTATTTGGTTTTCTTAACATCGTAGAGATTAATATTCCTGACGTAGCTGATGATGCTTACATTTGCGACAGGGAGTCAAAGCCGTGATAGCTAAAAGTTTTGAGAGGATTCATCGCAGTAATTTGGTAGGAATGGGTATTATTCCTCTTTGCTTCAAACCTGGTGAGGATGCTGACACATTGGGATTGACTGGTCATGAACGTTATACCATTGACCTCCCAAGTAAAATCAGTGAGATCAGGCCTGGCCAAGATGTCACTGTCACAACTGATAATGGGAAATCTTTCACCTGCACAGTACGCTTTGACACTGAGGTAATTTAAGCTTTTCCTTAATTCATGTTTGGTTTTCTTTATGGCTGCAATTTTAGAGCCTAATGTGGTCTGCTATTGGGGTTTACTTGGGGTTCAGCCATATTGGTTCAAAAACTTGCTTCCGATGCTTTTTTTCTTCCCTTGGATTAGTGCATAACACACTCGTATTTTCAGGTGGAACTTGCTTACTTTAACCACGGGGGCATACTTCCATATGTCATAAGGAACCTCTCTAAGCAGTGAAGTCGTTGTTGATGGGAAAGTTAAATCCCGTTGCCACTGTTTGGACGCCTTTCGAGTTGTAAAATGCGAGAATAAATTTCCAATACATAGGAAAGATCCCTTTTGAGGGAGGCAATTTTTTTGACACTTTATAGTAGGCCTGTGAAATTGATTCTTGATTTCTTGTTCTGTGCGATCTCTCGGTGTGCCCATTGAAAAATGGGGACAATTCACAATTGTATAAGCTGTGTGAACCCTTCCCTATGGCACGCGGCATTCAGTCGGCTAGAATTGCTGTGTGTCGGGTATTGAATATTCTTTCCACCTATCTCGGTCGATGCCGCCTGCCCTTCACGACCCCCCACGCACACACAAGCGGACACCTATGACCCTACCGGCCCCCAAAAATTGAAGAGCAAAAGTGAAAAACGATGGAGATTGGAGAGTTTCCTATAGTGAGTAAATTTTGTTTCAATATAGCAGTGCTTGGTGTACAAGATTGAAGAGAAAATAGCATTTTACTTCGTAAGGAGTGTTTACAATTTGGTTTAGTTTGGGTTTAATAAAAAAATTTAAACTAACCTTGATTGGGTTGGTTCATATGGTAATTGGGTTTACATATTTCTTTTGTAAAAATTTTTATCAAAAATATTATATATATATATATATATAATTATTTTTTAAGTATGTATTTAGATTAATTTATTTTGTGATTAAAATAATTTATAATTAAAATTTTTTTGAGAGAGAAAAAAGTTGTCTTAAATATACTGTAGAAGTTATTTTAAAAAGATTTTAGTTATAAATTTTTTTAATTATAAAATAAGTTAATCTAAATATACAGTAAATTAATTTGGATTCATTAGGTTTAAAAAAAAAAAATTCAATACTCAAACTAGGAAGGTGGGATTAAGACAAAATTATCTTGATCATTTAACTAAACTCATATTTTATGGGTGAGTAATGTTATATCCTCTTAACTTATAATCTTAGTAACCTTTTTAATATTTCATAAGAAAAGTATTAAATAAAAAAATAAAAGTATTTATTATTTTAAAAATTTAAAATATATATTTAATAATTTTATTTAATAATTAAGAATATTATAAAAAGGATATATAATTATTCTTTATGAGTTGGTTTAGTTCAATTCAAATTTTAGTCAATCCACACCCGTTACTTAGCGGAAACTATAAACAACAGAGATAATCAGTATGATAGAAGCAAATTACATTATACTTGCAATCATCATATTATTCTTATAGGTAATATTTTTGACCAACGCACAGTAATAATATTCAAATTATCCAGGGCGTCTGGCTTTTTATTTAAATCATTCACTTAATTTTCTTACAAATGTAATAAATTAATTTTTATTATATTATTCTCATTTTTATTTTGACCAAATGCACCTTGAGCAATTATCCTTGGCATTGCCAACGTAGTACCGTAGAAAAGGTTAAGCAAGTCATTCTTGCTAGAATTGAAGAAAAGTTGAGAGGTCGTTGAGGTTTTAAGCCAAATAAGAATTGTTTGACCGAAGGCGGAAAAATAAAGTAAGATTTGCGACTTCTCTTTTTAATTTTTGGCCAGGATTTGCACCTAACTCATGCCAAACAGAAGTGGGCAGAGCCAATGGCAAGCTGCCTTTGGTTACTAGTTTATAACAAATTCTCACAATAAGCACAATACCATTCACCATGGACACCGACACAACGGTGAGCACTGTATTCATGCAAAAATATCTTATATTTACAACTTACCTTCTCTCCCAGTCTCCCTCTCCTCCCCCTAATATATTACATGGATAATTAGTATTATGAAGATGTACTTGAAAAAATACTACTATTTCCATCAATACATTTAAATTGAACATAGTTATGAACATTGTGAACGGTACTTGCATTCATTTGTGTTACTAAGTAATAGGTCATAGCTTTTCTTTCCAATATCACCGAGTCTGTTCCTGACAATATAGCAAACAGTTGAACATGAATATTGTTTGCAGAGTCATGCTAACTTTTTTTTTTTTCAAAAAATGTGTTGTCATCATTGGGCAGGATCATGAATCCTGTTTTTTGGATAATTATGCATGTATTCAATAAAAATAAACTTTCCAAGAGCCGTAAATTACAGAATCGATCTAACGGTTCTTAATGCCTCATCCAGACAAAACGACTCTTTCATGAAGAACATAGAACCATTCCCAGACCCACCAAAACTCACAAGCTGCATTTCACGTTTCTATTCTACTGGTCAAATTGAAACTACTTCATTAAGATGGAGTTCAATACACACTCGTACATGAAATAAAAAAGAAAAAATTGTCATTATTTACAGAGAGGGATTGTGTTGTTTATAACAACAAACTACTTTATTGAGCGATCCTCTGGAATGCTTTCTAAAGCTGGCCTCCAAGAATTTATGCCCCCATCGTGTTCACCAGCCCCAGACATTAAACTTCTTCTTCTCAACTTCATAGCACTTAGTAATTGCTCCAGTGAAGTGTGCTGAGCATCATTATTATAGCTCAATATCCTCTTCAACTCTTCCCTAGTCACCACCAGTCTAATCCTCATAGGTTCACTTCTAGAATTACTATGGCTTCCTCCACCACCTCTAACGTCTTTTTGTATTTTGAACCTTACCTTCTTCATGCTTTCTTTCCGCCGTGCCGGTTCCAACTTGGACGAGGATGAGGATGTCTTTATCTGCTCAACTTTTGCTTCACTAGGTTCCACTGGGGGTTCATAATTCTCATCTTGTGCTGATATTTGGTTGTTTCTCAAGCAGTTCCCCATTCTATGTAATGAAGCATTTAACTCAGCAAGACCAAGACAGGGGAGGAAGAGACTCCATCCAAAGTGAGCCATAAATACAGAGTGGGGAAGAGAAAGCACATGAAATATCCGGTTGTTGCGCCGGGTATTTGAAATAAAGATGGGGGAATCTCTTGCTTGAGACCAACGCCACCATGAGTTATGCTTTTGGATACCCATTTGTTTTATACTATAGGAGTATTTTACTGTTGTAGCCGTCTGTTATTTTGACATCTAGCGCTTGTTTTGAATATTTTGTTGAGTAAATTATTTCAAACATCTCTCTATTTATTTTTTTTTATAAATTTTTTTATTTTAAAAACATATACATATTTTCTTAAATATTTTAAAAAATTTATACATAATCCTTAAGTATAAATATTTTTTATATTTTAAAAATATACTATATATATTTCTCTTGAAAAGAAAGATCTGTATAAGTTAAAAAAAAATATTTATAAAAAATAAATAAATAAAAGAGATGTGAAAGTAATTTACTCTATTTTATTTAATCATAAAAGCATAGACAATTCTCTAAAAAGTTGCACTTGAGGTTTGCCATGCATTGTCACATTATAATAAATGGAACTATATGTTTCATTCTAATAACATGTTCGGAATAGATTAAATTTAAAAAAATAATTATTTTTTAAAAAAATTTTAAAAAAATAAATTATAAATTATTTTAATTATAAAATAAATTAATTCAACTTATACTAAGTATAACTCCAAATAAAGGTAATAATTATTAGCTCCAAGTTGATGCCCGACACTGCTCAAAAAGCGGCACATCTCCTTCTGCGGAAAAGCTGTAGCACATTAGGACCACAGACAACGTTAAACATCAATCTGCATGATGACAATGTTGGCCGTATGATGACAATGTTGGCCGTTGACTGTTGAGCGCTTTATTATTGGCCTCTCCCATTCTTTTTTGTTGGGGGGTCGACGTCAATGTTTTGCAGCCCATTTGTAATTGTCAACCATGTTTTCGATTTACCCATATAAAAACAATTGCATTTCGATTTCATCAAAAAGGCAGAAAAAAGAGCCTCCAATTAAGTTATAGAATGCTTAATTTATAATCATTGTTAAATGCATTAAAATATCTCGAACTTGCGTGCGATGACCAAAAGTTGTTAAACCATTGTCCATCGAAACAGAACAGTCATGATAATGACCAGACAGATGGAGGAAGTTCATTGCTCATTTATGGTTTACCTGCAATGAACGTGATTGAAGAGTCAAAACAAATTCAAGCGTCCCTGATGAGTTGGATCTCACGTGAATAAGAAGGATAATAGCGATGCAAGGAGGAGGTTTACAGCGTAAGGCATCTTCAGCTTCAGCTTTGAGGACACCATTTATTCTACAAGCACTGTACTTGGCCCCATTGGCATTTAATATATCACAGTTGTTGACCAGTACAAGGACCTTAGCTTGTGGAAACAGTAGCGGATGCCCGACACACCAGATGGGGCATCTCTTCACATGGAAATGATATATGGCATATGTAATTGTTCGTGTAATATATTGCAACTTTTTAGCTCGATTTGTAGTAATCGGGAGACAATCTGTACTAAACTTCTAACTTGGAATTGTTTAATGTTTGACAAAGTGACTTTGTAATTGATTAGTGGCGTCTCTGCAAGTTCACATTTCAGCAATAACCTTAGCTCCAACTAGAATTGAATGCACAGATTGTGCATTCCAAAGCTCTCAGAAGGATCATTTTATTGGATTAAGTGCTTATTATTATTATGTTAAAAGTTACAATTAATAGTAATAGAATAATTTTATTTTTTTATAATATTTTAAAATTATATTAAGTATTAAGAAGTTATACGTATTATAGACACCATATATTAGGATATTAAGCCTACAAATCCTAAAGGATTCTCTAAATAAATAAATTCAACGTGAAAGGAGGAAGGTTGATGGAATCAAATAATTATAAAGCGCTATTCATTGTTTCTTTTAAAAGTCAACGTGAAGTCTTATTCTATGGTAATAATGATAGCAAATCTACTAAAAATATTTGACAGTAGCATCTTATTGTTTTCCTTATTCGAAGCAAGAATGGCACAAACAATCACTTCAAATTAGATTGAGTACTCCCCTGAAAACAAAAAATATATAAAAAAAGGAATGATAAGGATTTCTTCTTTTGCTAAAAGCCATAATTTCTTTGCCTGATCGATGCTTTTTTATGGTTTTATCTATCGGATTGAGATTATTTAAATTGCAGGTTACACTTTACATACTAAGTACGAATTTTATAATTATTGATAGACAAATTAATCATTTAGAATTTTATAAAATAAAATGTCACATATCTATCATTTCTTATACATATACTTATATTTTATAAAGATTTAAACCGCTATTTTATAAAGATTTAAATCACTCATTTTTTATTTTATCAATTATTATCAACCTCATACTTTTATATTTGTGTATAAGTTCTATACTTAGCATATTATGAATCTCACTACCTCTATTATTTTGTTAGTGTATGCTTTACATGTATTCATATTCCACTTTTTATTTTGAGTAAATTACTCTAACTTTCTTTTTATTTATTCTTTTTTTACAAACTCTCTTCTATTTTTAAAATTTACACATGTCTTTTTAAGTATTTTAAAACATCTATACATATCTTCCTAATTACTTATATAGACCTCCTTTATATTTTAAAAATATACTACACATACTTATCTCGAAAATAAAAGTCTACATAAATTTTGAAAATAAAATAATATTTATGAAAAATAAATAAATAAAAAGAAGATTGAAATAATTTATTCTTATTTTAGTTGGTATCTTGATTTTGTTTAGGTTACTGGTGATAGATTTGTCAAATTATTTAGTCTTGAATTTAGTCGACACTCAACTCATAATATGACTAAATAGAGTAATAAATTAGTAAAAATTGATTGATGGATCGGATAAGGTCCCTGTTTATAAATTAGAGAGAGGTTTTCTATTTATAATTAATAACCACCGTTTGTAGATAGATTTTTTTGTAGGACTAGAATTAATATTTGATAAAATAATTTTTTGATAATATTTGATAAAGATAAATGTTGAAAAGTACTGGTATATTAGGCTTAAAATACTTAATAAATAAATATTTATTAATTATTATTTATTATAATAAATTATTAAAATTTATAAAATATTATTAATTAATAATAAATATTTGATAAATTAATTATATATAAATATTGTTATTCTAAAAAAATAAATAATTTCCTTGTCCACTTTCGCCATAATACTATTCAATTATTAGTTACTTGAAACAATGATGATGGGTAAGATTCCATCATTTTTACCGGTAATGTTATATTTACATATTTTTTTTTATATTACTCATATTTTGTTAATTATCACTATTCTTTTTTTTTCATTTAATACTATTAGTGTAACTCAATATATGTGAGAAATGAAATTTTATATATGAGTAAATGTATATTTAAGTTAATTTATTTTATAATTAAAATAATTTATATTTAAAATATTATTTAAATAATTTTTAAGAAAAATAATTCTTTTAAAAATTAATCAAAACTAACCGTGCAATATGATTTCTCAATTTTTATTTAGTTTACTTATGATTTCCCAATTTTTTGTTTTGTTCGGCCATGATTTCCCAATTTTTATTCAATAATAAGAGAACTATTGAACAAGGCAGCCAGTTACTGACTTACTGTACAACAATAATGGCAAGACAAATTATTTATGACTTTTACCGTACAACCGTACGACCTTCCTGTTTTGTTTTTGTTTTAGTTTGTTCGATGTAATCAAAGGTTGCTTCCATCCAACGCTTCCTCTAACAGGCATCGAACGGGTCAAAAGGCACCGTGCCAGGATCAGAGATAACACAAGTTTAACTAACCGAGGTACCTCTCACGTGCCTTCTCCACACGCCATTTGAATCGATCCATCACGTGGTTTGCACGTGATCATCCCTCATATTGTGCTTGCCCACTGACTATGGCTATGGCACTGGCACCGGCACTGGCATGGCATGTTTCCCTCTCCCCTCTCTCGTGTCCCAACACTCTGAACTCTGAACTCAACTCTGAATGAGCGAAGGGCTTTGAGAGGGGTCTCTTGCAGTCTCTTCTTAGTTGCCATCTTCACATAGCAATTCATTTTTCCCTCTGTTCCTCTCTCTCTGCCCTACTGTGTCCTCGAGATTTCTGTGAGATACTGAAATCGGGAACATGCAGACCAATCTTCTAAATGTTCACTCCTGCCGTGGCAATTATTTTCCTGGCTTGTAACACGCTGCAAATATGAAGGGTAGTCTCGTTCTTCAAATGACTCTGTTTCTTCTTCTGTGTAAGTGTTTTAGAGGATATCTACATCACCCTCAACTACTGATTTTTATTTCGTATTATTTAAATTTACCGATTACCTTTTCAAGTTGCAATCTTTATTGCATTCAAACCGGTATTGTTATATGGTGTCTGCATCTTTAAGATTTGTTCCCAAAATTTCTGTTAGATATGTATGTTGCCAGGGAGAAAAAATTGGATTCTGCTTTCCAAGGCAATGCAGTCATCTTTTGGGCATTGCAGAGTGTGAATGAGACACCAGAAATATAGCCAAACACCAAAAAATTTTGGGTTTTTTTTTTCCAATTAAAACTAGCTATTGTTGCTCCAAATAGGCAAATACTTAAACTCATTTATATCGAGCTAAATATTTCATTCAAGGTTATTTATTTTGTGGCCTTGGGCAATGTAGGAGACTAG
This sequence comes from Castanospermum australe, assembly GCA_019955255.1. Taxonomy (NCBI): domain Eukaryota; kingdom Viridiplantae; phylum Streptophyta; class Magnoliopsida; order Fabales; family Fabaceae; genus Castanospermum; species Castanospermum australe. The sequence goes on from NSJW01000152.1 coordinate 186,639, forward strand.
GAGTATTTCATTTCTTCTAGTAACGTTACTCCTTAAGATGAAAATTGTGTCTATGCAGTTATGAACAAGTCCCAGTGCTCTCCAATCAGTGGTGCAAAATATTCCATTTCTATCGCAACTACGGTTGATGCGCTGTCTCCTGATACCTCTCCAAGTACACAGCCACAGCCCTTTATTCCGCTGATAGCTCCTTCCTCACTGAGTCCGTTCACAAATAATTCCGTGCCTAAGTTATCAGGTATGATTTACTTTTCCATTTCAGGTTCCTTGTGTGAGACCTAATGATGTGAATTTTCTGTGGCGACATTTTCGTCGACACGTATACCAATTCTTTTGGCACATTATGATTGTTGGTGAATAGGGGGGAAAATATATCTGTATAAATAAACAGTGAGGGTCTTATGATCAAGTTATGTCTTCTTTAGGTGGATTTGGACATCCTTGCAAATTGGGTACCTCTGCAATTACTCCTAGATTCATTATATGATTAAATCCATCGTTATGAATGAGGCTGTGACTGTAAATGTCATCTTGCTTAAAAACAATGAAATCACTTTATTTTTCCTTGAACATGCTGTTACACTTGCATCCTTATTACATGTGCTTTGAGATTTATCCTTGGTTTGAGAGGAACTTCAATGCCTTTTACTTCCAGGCCTATGTTCATTGAATTTCTCAGCTGCTCAAGATATAATGACCACAACTGCTACTGATTGTTGGATTTCCTTTGCTCCATATTTAGCAAATGTTGTATGTTGTCCTCAATTTGATGCCATGCTAGTGACCCTCATAGGGCAGTCAAGCAAATACTCTGGGGTGCTAGCTTTGAACACAACTCATGCTAGCCACTGCCTCTCCGATGTTCAGAAGGTCCTGGTCAGCCAAGGAGCAAATGAGGACCTAAAAAATATATGTTCAGTCCATCCAGAAAATCTCACTGAAGCCTCTTGCCCCATTGTAGTTGTTGATGAATTTGAGAGCATTGTAGACTCTTCAGGACTTCTGACTGCTTGTAGAAAAATTGATCCTGTAAATGAGTGTTGTGATCAAGTTTGCCAAAATGCTATAAATTACGCTGCTAGAAAAATCGCGTTGAGTGATATGTCAAATTCAGATGGAGAACATAGTTTGCCTGAGCAGACAGCTAGGATTAATGATTGTAAGAATATTGTCCTTCGTTGGCTGGCTAGTAAGCTCGATCTGTCCACTGCAATTAGTGTTTTTAGAGGACTTACAAACTGTAACCTAAATAAAGGTGAGCAAGTAAAAAGAACTGAAAGAAAAAAAGGAGAATACGTCCTCATACATCATTTTGATTATTACATTTTTGGCTAATTTATTGGGCTTAAAAGCCTACATCTGACTTATTGATGTTCAATGTTATTATATAATACTTCACTCAGTCTGCCCGCTGGTTTTTCCCAATGTCACAAATGTTGTGAAAGAATGTGGAAATGTGATAAGTAACGAAACAGTTTGCTGCAAAGCCATCAAAAGTTATGTGTCCTACTTGCAAGACCAGAGCTTCATTACCAATCTGCAAGCCTTGAAATGTGCTGTATCACTAGGCAAGAAGTTGCAGAAAGCTAACATCTCCAATAATGTTTATGATCAGTGCCATATAAGCTTGAAGGACTTTTCTCTTCAAGGTTGGCATTGTTATATTTCCCTTGTATAGGAAACTATTATTTTACTCTTTCTGCAAGTACTGATACTGATATCTTTCCTGTTCTGCAATTTGTTGTTAATGGTCGTTGGATTTCTCATGGATGCATCAGTTGGATCACAAGGTATCATTTATAGCATAAAACTTATTGATATACATCTTATTGCTTAGCCATGCTGCTGAAATCAGAATAAAATTTGTAATCATTCCTAGTTCCCCTTTCCCATCATATCAGTGGTTTTCTGATTACTTTCCATTTTCTTATTATTCACTTAGGAATGATTGTAATTTGGGGTCATATGTGTAAAATAAATCATAAACTAACAACATTCAGGTTCTGCAATGAAGGAAGTGTTGCAATTTGACAGTAATATTGGCAGAGTCAAGAGTTTCATTCTTGATGACAGTTGAAGGCAATTAGGTGCTTCCATCTGTAGTTATAAGATTGATTTATTGAGAAAATCATACACTTGTTACTTTAACTGAGATACTGTAAGCGATATCACAGCGTATATCTATGCAGTTTATTTATCAGATTCTTCAAGAGACTGCATTTAATTTTCCTTGGTGTTTGTAGTATCTAAACTTAATCAATCATTACATCTAGACTCTGGCTGTCTTTTGCCAAGCCTGCCTTCAGATGCAGTATTGGATAGAACTTCAGGGATTGGATTCATTTGCGACCTTAATGACAACATTTTAGCTCCGTGGCCTTCAGCATCATATACGCTTGCATCCTCATGCAATAAATGTATGCCTAATCTCCCTACATATATCATTTTTTCCCCCTCTACCACAGTTGATTGTGCTTTCCTCGTAACCCTTCTCCCATGTCCAAATAAAGAATTATATCTCCCCTCTTTGTTCTACGTCTAATTCATTTGTTCCTTGACTTCATGGAATTGCAGCTACAAAACTTCCATCACTTCCAACGGGGACATCTGCACAAAATGGTAAGAATTATCACCTACGCTGCTGTATTGTTGCAAGCCAGTTTTTGTGTCATCTTCTTTTCTTCATTTTCAAACCAATGACAATTGTAAGCTAAAAAAGGTGTCTTCTCTTTTCTTACAGTTATGATCTACTTAATCACTAAAGGCCCAGTAAACTAGTTAGGTTTTTGATTTAATGTGACACAGGTGTTTTCCTGCTCTTTCTCAGTCATGACTCATCTAAATTTATAGGGTGAAGGAAAAGTGTGGAACCAAAAAAAGAAAACTTTTTGAGAGGAAATGGAAGTTGAAACATATGCGTGTACTTTGAAGAAAAATTAGAACAGAGAAAATTGCCTTTGAAAATTGTGCGACTTGCTGGAATAAGGAGCTCATCTATGATGGTTCCCCACATACAATATTCACCCATGGATGGATATCCATGCGTTCACATTGATGAGGGTCTAAGTTTTTAATATCCATTTGTTGCAGGCCATTTCATTAAGAACTTGGTTTTACCTCACCTCTTCACCTCTTTACTACTTCTCGAGAGGCTTCTTTGATCTTGGAGTTCTCTATATTTGAGTTCTTTTGGCTACAAGGGGAGACCCAAGTTTTTCAGATAGGTTGCCGATTCTTTGAGGCCTTCATTCGTATCCAGTCATCCAGTATGTGTATACTGTCACTCGTATTCTTGGTAGTTTTGTATTACCATATCGTTATTCAATATTCTTTGAAATTGTAATTTCTTTTCTTCTTTATAAAGAAATAGTATATATTATATTTAACATGATCATCTTCAGTTTTTTCCTTTTTTTCCCCCCCTTTTCCACTTGATATTGATGATATTGCATAGTTTACTGGTTACAAAAATGAATTGGAATTGTTTCACATGAGATTCTTGTCATTTGATGAGATAGGCAAAATCCCTGTGGAGTCTTTCACTGACAGTGTGTTTATTACTCCAACAGCTAGATTTCTCTTTCTTTCTTTTGATTTTTTTGAGTTTTTTTTAATGCTTTGTGGTTGTTCGCTGCCAATGATTGGTTCCTCTAATATGTATTTAGATTAATTTATTTATGATTAAAATAACTTATAATTAAAATTTTTTTGAATTTTTTTTTAAAAAATTGTGATATTTTCCTTAAAAAAAGCTGTACCAAACAAACATGCTCCTAATGTGTATGAATTTGAATTCTCGAGAGTGTATAGAATGTAAAGTGCAAGTGGTAATTATTTATAAAAAAAATTAAAAAAGTGAATTCAAACAAATTTCTAATTTATTATTTATATACTTATATTTTATTAAAATTTTAATTTTAATTTTTTAATCAAGAGTTATTAATACTATATTTTATTCTCTAAAATGCACTATCTTAAAAAAAAAACAAGCCAAAGTTTCAGAGAGAGGTAGATTGGGCTCACCATTAATTCCTCACATGACAGATCCACCATTTTTATTGTGCACTACGAGAGAGACCCAAACACCAGACACCATTGCTAATTAAATGAAAATATTTAAAATTGTAAGTAAAGTTAAGAGGCATAATTAAGAAAGGTTGACTTTTAACAGTGGAATCAGCAAAGTGAAAAACCACTTTCGAAAGACGTGTCTATTTACTTTTATAGAAACCTTCAAATTATAATTTAAACAAAAATTTGTTTCTGATAAATGAAATTGCTATTTGTCGCGAAACTTGTTTCATGAAATGACATACGAATATAAACAGTAGTTTGAAGTCATTTTAGTTAGCTAAATTCATCAAATCATCATTAAACGCCATCAAGAGATATCTGCAAGTGGGTGCTTCCCAATCTAGCAATTAGTGGAAATGTATGATGCCATTAATTAGAGGAAAGTTCAACACATTATTATAAAGATTAAACTGCTAACATAGTATATCTTATTAATTTCTTCTTCATTAGAATAAATAAAAGAAAATCGGTATCTGAACAATGGAAGAAAGCCAAATATGTACCTGCAATTGCATGGTTTGAATATAAGTAGAAATTTGAATTATCTGCATATATATACTTGACTTGGCCCTACACTTCGATAATGGTCATAGAGACGTGTTACTGTTAGATTCATTCTCATTTTTTTTTGAGTCCGAAAATGTGCCTAAGCATTTGGCATGATATTTCAAGAACAGCCAGTCACAAATTTTGACTTGAAGGAAAATAAATTAATTAAAAGAAAAACTGGACACTTGATCTGATACAATTTCCGTGGCTAAAATTGTATAAGAAAACTATCTCAAGTAAACCTAAATAATTTGTTAAATAAGGGTGGCAGAGGTTTTGTATTTGTATAATAATATTGGTTAATGGTTCATGATGGCTATTTTTAGTCAAGATAGTTATTTTATTGATCCTAATCATGTTATGTTGGAGTTTGTGAAGTGGACAAAATATTCTGTCTTTCAATAGGAATCACTATCTTTTTCTGAATTACATAATACTCATACAAAATACCAACTAGAAAAAAACATCATAAAAGCCGGAGGCACGCTCAGAACATGTTTGAATAAATAATTTAAATAACTGTTATGTCCAAATTAAGTTGAATGACATTTAAAAAGACACGTTGAAAAGTGCTCAGGCAAAAATAAGAATTTGATAATTTATTAAAATTAATTTAGTTAAACATTATTATAAAAATAATTATTGCTTAAATTATTTTTAGTTTTCACAAAATATTACTATCATAAGCTTAATTATATGAAATAAGTTTAAAACAACTTAATTAGGTTTCAGTAGCTGTTGTAATAAATTCATTCAATAAGAACTAAAATACTTTATAAGTGTTTATTAAAATAAAAAAAAGTTTAAGTGTATATTTGAGAGTAAATTATTTTGAAGAAAAAATAATTTTTTTAAATATTCTCTCAATAAAATTTTAATTGTAAACTATTTTAATCATAAAATAAATTTATTCAAATACACGCTAAATAAACTGAAAATAAGTTCATTCAAATAAAAGCTCAAATTAAATAAATACAGCCAACATCATCAATTTTTAAATATAGTTTACTTTAATAATTTTTTAAATTTTTTATTAATTACTGATTATATTTTGTATACTTAAACAAATTTATTACAAAAAGAAGTGATCAACAAATATTTAATAATTTATCTTAAATATTAATAAAAAAATTAAGGTATTATAACAACTCGTATAAAAGAATAGTGTTAGACATATTACAAATAATAATAATTATTTTTCCACTGAAAAGTTATTAATTATGGCAACTCATTCTAACTCATTAAATAGAAGAAGAAAGTACTAGCTGCAATTTTTTTGGGGCATACACATTTGAGATTAAGTTATGGCATGGGGCATTAATAATTTTTCGGATTCCGCTCCTCAATCATTTTCATTTAATGCGATTCACATCATGCCCCTCCAAAAAAAAAATCCTCTTATTTAAAAAACAATAATTTTATGTTTTTGTGATCCATCTTTTTAACAATTTTTTAATTATTAAATAAAGTAAATATTAAATATTTTTTATATTTTTTAAGATATTAAATATTTTATTTTTTATTTAATATTTATTTTATTAAATATTAGAAGAATTATTAAAAAAAATTTAAGAAAATATAATATTACTTTAAAAATCACAATAAAATACATTAAATTAATATAAAAAAAGCACATTAAATTATATAATTTTGGTCTTTTTCTTTATAATATTCGCTTGCTAGTATGCCTAACTTTTATTAATATCTAATTACATTCAGTTATTTTTTTTTGTTAACATGACCGATAATAATATAATGATGTTCCTTCTTTCTTTTGTCTCTAAACGGCTAAATATGTATCTCTCTTCCTTATTATATATTTTCACTTAATCAATAGACTTTTTTTTCTTTGGAGTAAATGACATGATCATGAATCGAGTGGCATTGATTGTTTCTAAACATAAGATTTACATGAATAGAAAACATTTAAGTAGCATTTACACTGGGGGATAAAGGCCTGGTAAATTTATTTGCCTTGCATCAAATTAAACCACTGGCTTCCTGTCTATGCGAACTTTCTTCAATTCTTCCTAGTTTCATTTCTTGTCAAATGTCCTCTTGGTGAAACACAACGCTTTAACTATAGCAATACATGACTCGTTAAGCACAGCGCCTAGTATCCATTGTCTACGGGTGGTGGCATAGAACTATTGAAATATCGTCATCTCATTTGCTAAGTGACATGATAACTAAATGTATGATTGGATTAAATTTTATAAATTTAATTTTAAATGAATTTAATTTTATAAATTTAATTTTGATTATAAGTAAATTGAGTAAAGTAATTTATATTTAAAAAAATATATTTAATTAAAAAATTAAAAATAATTATTTTAAATCATACGAGTTTTTAATGTCAAAATTAAGTTTGAGAAAATAATACAAATGCTAAAATAAACATAATATAAAGTAAACAAAAGTTAGTTTGAGTTTTCAAATGTCTTTTTTTTTTGTGAATTAGATTATCTTATAAAATTTGACTCATTTAAATATGTGCATAAGCATAATTTTTTTAAAGAAGAAGTGATAATAATCCACAAAATAGCTCTCAAAAATTTAACTGCGATTGTCATACATATAAGGAATATAATGCAATTTCATAACGCCAACATTTAATTGATTCTAAATATTTGTTTTAACGGTATATAGACTTATCCAAACACATCCTTCGAACCAAGAATGAGAATCACAATTAACACATTATATGGAAATTAAATATTTATTATTGTGAGATTAATTTTATAATAAAATCTAAACAGCTAAAAATGCAATTCTCAATAGAAGAATTGAGTCCTCCTACGAAGGCTTTGTATGGCCGGAAATATAGGCGAGCCGAGACACGGTGGAGGTCCCTTGCGTTTTTCGTAAGAAATTTCTGAATTTATGGTGGGTAATCAATCACCTACTCCCAACTCGTGCACATTAATCACCTACTCCCAGGGATATAAATAGCTCAGTTCGAGCATTCCTTGGTGTCTGCCGCAGTTGTTGCTGAGGTGCAAAGCCAGCTGCAGGATCCTCAGCCGCAGGGCAAAGTCTCGCAACAAGCAAGTTCCCATGGGCTCTGTGCGCCACGATGTTGATCAACCATTGTTGGCACCCAGCGACCCACCACCTTCGTGGGCTCAATCATTCAGCTCAAAGCACGACTCGGATGGCCAGCTTGAGAGAATACTCTCGGACACCAGTGTGCCTCTCCTGCGGCGTCTCGGACCCGCCACATGGATCGAGCTGAAGCTCCTCTTTTTCTTGGCTGCTCCTGCCGTGGTTGTGTATCTCATCAACTACGTCATGTCTATGTCCACCCAAATCTTTTCCGGCCACCTTGGCAACCTGGAGCTCGCCGCTGCTTCCCTTGGCAACACTGGCATCCAAGTCTTCGCTTATGGCCTCATGGTAACTGTCCCTTTTTCTCTGTCTCATGGTTCTGTTCTTGAATATGCTCCGCTATCTGTCCAATTGATCCAACGATTCAGTTTTCGAACGCTGGGAACAAAAGTGAATCAGATCCCACTTCTGTACTTTTGTTTCCTATCTGTCTGACAAATTATTGTACCAGATATTCTCTTCGAATGATTTCGAGGTCCCCACCATTTGGGGTGATGCGTTTGTGAAATAATGAACAATTCGGATAAAAGGGTAGACAATTTTTGCAGTGGATATGGATTTGAAATTGAAATATTTACTGATTCACTTCTAATTTTCATGGTGGGCAATTCTGATGAACAGTTGGGTATGGGGAGCGCTGTTGAGACGCTATGTGGACAAGCATTTGGTGCTCAGAAGTTTGAAATGCTAGGCGTATATCTGCAAAGATCAACCATCCTCCTCTCCTTGGCTGGTGTTGTTTTGACTGTAATATACGCCTTCTCCGAACCCATCCTCGTCTTTCTCGGAGAATCGCCAAGAATTGCATCTGCAGCTGCGCTATTCGTCTATGGCCTCATCCCTCAAATCTTCGCCTACGCTGTGAACTTCCCCGTTCAAAAGTTTCTGCAAGCACAGAGCATAGTGGCCCCGAGTGCATACATATCAGCAGCCACATTGGTCATCCACCTTTTGGTAAGCTGGGTAGCAGTGTACAAGGTTGGGCTCGGTCTGTTGGGTGCATCATTGGTGCTGAGCTTGTCATGGTGGATCATTGTGGTTGCACAGTTCGTGTATATTCTGAAGAGTGAAAGGTGTAAGCGTACATGGCAGGGGTTCACATTGCAAGCGTTTTCGGGGTTGCCGCAGTTCTTCAAGTTGTCTGCAGCATCCGCAGTGATGCTGTGCCTGGAGACATGGTACTTTCAGATTCTGGTTTTGCTGGCAGGGCTGCTTCCTCACCCTGAATTGGCTTTGGATTCCCTTTCTATTTGGTAAGTGATTTTCCTTTCTTTCCAACTATTTTTTTTTCTAACATTTTAGATTAATCAGTCATTGAGTTTCAACATTTTACCTTATTCGTCATCCATATCTCTATGCTTCTCTATCATCGTATTCTAATTGATTACCATTACATAAAGATTCCACAGATTTTTTTCGAAGAGTTGAAAATTTTCCATTTTATTTTATTTTTCTTCGTATAAAGATTTTCCAATATGATAATGGAGTTTTGTTCTGAGAGTCTCGGATCTATCATGGACCAGAGACGTGTAAACGCGCCTATAAATGAGGTATTATAATATATATAAATTTATAATTTTAAATATTTATCTAAGGGTAAATAGATAAATATGTTGACACGTTTAGGATTTATCGTGCACCTAAGTTGTAAGCGGTCATTTAGACAGCCAGAATGCTGTTGGGAAAGAAAAGGGGTGTTTGCACACGTAACGGAATCAATAATATACAGTAATGAATAAAAATAAATCTTTTTTACTTGAAAAAATTTGTGAGGAGCTAATGTACTCCAAGCAGAAATATTTCAGAAAATAAATATTATTAAGAGTGTATAAAAATAAATAATTACAAAAAAATATATAATTTTTAACGTAAAAAATTCTTCTCAATTTAAGAGATAAAAACTACAAAACTTAGTTTAGTAAGATATTTTCACTATAAAATATAAATAAGTACAACAAAGTATCTTTCAATAAATAAAAATCTTACAATAACTCCTAATTACTATCAATAAAGTAAAAATCACCAATATAATAATATACAAAGACTTACAAAGGGTATAAACAGTCCAATAAATAAAAATGAGAAAATAAAAATTTAATCACACAGATAAAAAGTTTACAGTGCCAAAAATAACATAATGAAAAATCACTTAAAAATTAAAATAGAGTACAAATGAATGCTGCCAAATGAGCAAAAACTCTCCTCCTCCTCTCTTCGACGACGCTGCACTCCAGGGAGCAAGAAAGCTTTTTCGTTGTTCTCCTATAAGCTTCCTAGGAAGCCAAAAAGCCAAGAAATCTTTCTTGGACAGCACCCTTCAAGTCACGTGCACACGGGCTTGCACCTTTAGTTTTTCTTTTTTGTTTTTATTTTTACTTTTAACATGTGGGCTCCACTCCACTTGAGGAGGACCCACAACAAATGCATGCACAATTGTGTACACAAACACAAGTCTCATTTCTTCAAATCTATGCCTGTAGTTATATATTCCATTTTCCCCAGAAATTCTGTCATTGTTTATGCAGCCAAAACAAATTTTTAGCTTTTAGATTAAAAGGGGCACAAAAAGATTCTAAAGACATTAAGACAAAACATAGGCGGTTAAAAAATGAGAGAAGCAAGATGCTCGTGAAGAGTAACGAGAGAAACAAAGTTATGGCTCGTGATTGTTACATTTTTTTGCCAAAATTGTATCAACGTCGTTTTTTTTTGGTAAACGTTTGGGACTCGCAAAACTCGTGGTCCTGGACCCATGAAGAATACATTTGTGCTGTTAGCCACGGGGCCCACCAAAATGATGGCTGGCCCTATTTTAGGTGAACCGTGATCATGTGCCATTTGGAGAGAATTCGGGATGAGATTCAAGCTTTAGTTCACCTGGTAAGACTTTGAAGCTTTGAAGTATCTTACCCTGGGATTGATCCCTGATGAGGGAGATCCCACCCCCCTCCCCCCAACCCCCTAGACTAAAAAAAAAAAAAGAGATTCCTAGATTAGGTGCCATCCTTTGATTTTATGGTTACCCAACCAAGATTCCTAGGTTGGCTTACGAGGTTGGATTACATTAATAGTTTTAATATGAGCGAGACAAAAAGAAAGACTGGAACTCTGCATTTTGGTGCAATTGGTTCTGCTAAACGTTTACTGTCAAACTGAAATTATACAGATGCATGAGGTGGCAGGTATTTTAATTAATTTATTGGCGTAGTCCATCTGTGTCTCTTGTCTTTTTGCAAACCAAAGCAGCACCCTTTTTCACCCACTCCAATGTTCCATCAAACAAGCTCTGATTTCTTTATTACTTTATTTGTCACTTGTTGCAGTACCACAGTGTCTGGATGGGTGTTCATGATCTCGGTTGGATTCAACGCAGCTGCAAGGTTAGATTCTCCTCCTTTATATTTCTTAATTTCCATTAATTCAGAGATTATTGTGCAGCTGGAAATTCCATAATGTAATTATCATATAGTGGAATTAAACCTGGAATAACTTTTCTTCTTTTGGTTTTCGATCTTTTGTGCATTTTAATTCACCCGTTATATGAATTCGCTTTAATTTAACCATGAATTTATCAAATTAACTTACATGATATATTCTTTTGTTATATTGAGCATTTATCTTGAAAACAATTATCAGATAAGAACTAACTAATTTTACTTCCCGGTCACACTGTCTAATTTTTGTCCTTTCGAGTTTACAAATTTTGGGAAACTCTCAGTGTCATTGCAAGTTTCAAGATAGGGTATCATAATGAACAAGTATTGATCTGATGCGTGCATGGATGCAGCGTGAGAGTGAGCAACGAGCTAGGAGCAAGAAATCCAAAATCAGCATCATTTTCGGTGGTGGTGGTGACGTTGATTTCTTTCATCATATCAGTAATTGCAGCACTGGCGGTGTTTGCATTACGCGATGTGATTAGCTATGCCTTCACAGAGGGCAAAGAGGTCGCTGCTGCAGTCTCAGATCTTTGCCCCCTCCTAGCCCTTTCTATTATCCTCAATGGCGTTCAACCCGTCTTATCTGGTAATTTAGTTTTTATTTATGCTCAAACCTCACAAGTGATACTGATATTTTCTATGCTTGTAAATCCATCACGAGAAATATATTTTAGTTTATTTAACTTTTAAAGATATATTTTAATTCTTATTTTGTGCACATACATGCACAATCTTCTTAATTATTACACTGTTAGAAACTAATGCATGCAATATAACGTATGAAGGGGTGGCTGTCGGATGTGGATGGCAAACTTTCGTGGCGTACGTAAACGTGGGTTGTTATTATGGAGTTGGCATTCCATTGGGTTCAGTTCTCGGCTTTTATTTCAAATTTGGTGCTAAGGTATTATTTTAATTAGAACTAAATGTTTACATAATTTTGCATTTGCATATATAATTTTAGCTATTTCTTCAATTAACGTGTAATTTCAGTACACATGTTAAGAAGTATTTAATAAGGTTTTATTCCATTTATATATAACAAATGTATTATTTTTGTATTAGTTTTATAAATTTAAAACAATTTTAAATATTTAAACATAGTCATAATTATATAATATTTTTTAAAATTATATTTAGTTTACTTAAAAAAAAATCTATATTTCACTAAAAACAAATACATCTTTTTTTTAAATTGAGACTGGCGTCTTGTGTAGGGAATATGGCTGGGAATGCTTGCTGGCACGACCATGCAAACAATTATTTTACTGTGGTTCACATTTCGAACGGATTGGAATAAAGAGGTGAGAACTGAGAAGAGCCCTCTGCAATTAATAATTATTTTTCCATGACACTATGCTGGTAATGGGAAATTAAGTTATTGTTGCTGTCTACTCACTAACAAAATGAAAATTTTCTTGACTGCAGGTGGAAGAAGCAGCTAAGAGGTTGAACAAGTGGGAGGACAGCAATATCGAGCCACCTCTGAAGAATTGAAGCACTTGTTTTCACAATGTGTGTGGGCGGATATTTAAGTGGGGCTAGAGACCTTCTTATAACTTATTATTATTATTTTTTTATTTTTATCAAAGCACCAATTATAAATGAGTAATGCTATAGACTCGACGTAGTTGTATAGCATAACATTTTCCCTGTTCAATTTCAAGACAGAGTTACAAATCAAAATTGCCTCTCTTTTTTCTATTCCTTGTTAACCTTCCTTTTGAAGACTTCAGCGATTTCAGTATTGGGGTTTCTGCTTGCTTTAAACGTGCTGTTTATGCAAATAAGCGCGTTAAGCAGCTGGTGCTTATGATCTTTTGCGGGGGCATCCTTTTGAAAAGAGCCTGGGAGTTATGTCTACTAGTAATGGCAACATTCCAAAGTCGAGAAGGCAGAAGAAGAATAAGGTTTAAACATGGAATGCATGCCTTCCCCCGCTAGACAGAACTCCTAGAGTCTAGAGCTAGTTGTATAAAGTTTAGAAATGCATCCACTCATAAATGCAACAAAATTTTTGAAAACTGCCCTGAGTTTACTCTCTGTAGCTGTAGAGCGAAAGATGACCACGAGTTTGGCTTAATTCCTCTAGGTAAACAAAGAATATCACCTCATTCAGTTCATTGTCATGAACACATGAATTTTAATTTACAACAAACACCCCAGTACATTCAACATGCCACATTCTGCAGCTCCATATTGAAATAGCACCAAAACCATGCATTGTCCGCGTAAAATCTTAAGCACAAAAATCCCAAACTTCAAATTTCACTTCAGCAGAGAGAGATGAGCACATACTAGGCAGTAGTGATACTAGAGAGGCAATAGGCACAACTGCACTGGTTATAAAAACAAGCAGCCACCAAACTTAGATCTTGGTTCAAATTCTGTAAAGGATGGGTGCAGTCAAAAAGCAAAACTTATTTGTGTTAGCTCTGGGCACTGCATTAAGTGTTCTTAATTGTAGATTGACATGGCTCAGTCATCAATAAGCCTCTAGAATCAGTACAAAATGAAATTGGAAGGTCTAGTTTGCATCATAATTCATAAGTAATGAAAACAATAAACCAATTACTTCAGCAGTTCAGCCACATAATGCAAACATTCTTCCATGTGAATTAAATTTGATTGGAGAAGTGTCTAACTTCAGGCTCATGAACCTCTGCAATAAATGTACAGTTAACCGTTTTCACAATCCAAAGCACACTATATGAAGGGGACATTCATGGTACTTAGTACTTATAAAATTTAGATGTGATAAGAATTAGGAGGCTGCATTTCCGAGATCTTATGTTCCATATCATAGTTTTGCCTTAATCATCAGATTCCAAATAATTGGCCATAGTGATTATTTGATGTTAAAAAACAAAAGGAAAAGAAAAAACTATTCTAAAGATCAATATTTTATTTTGGTGCTAATAAAATTATAATTATAAGCAATCTAAGCAAAAGTTAATAATTAAAGTTAATGAACTAATCATTACTTTTTTCATTTTGGTGCTACTAATCATAACTTTTGATCCAACGAAAATGTCTTTTTTGCTTCTGAATCAGTTCCAATTTCCAAGTCATGTATGCCAACTAAATATTATTGAATATATGTGGTATGTTTGTCGGGATTTGAATACTTTAACGGACAAGTACATCTTATAGAATTTGCTATCTACCCTTTTTTTTTAATAAAAATTTAAACTGTTAATTATTTAATTAAATAATTATTAACACCGTGTTTAATTTTTTAAGGTGGACAGTGTACTTTAAAATGAAAAGTGACACATGTACATATCAAAAGCTTTATATGCCTCATTTTTTTAAATTGAACAAATCTCCATCACACAATTAAAAATGAAGAGTTATAATGATTGGTAAATTATATATCCAACTCAAATTCTGTGAGAAATGTGCATCACATAATATATGAAAATAACACAACCCTTTTAAAGTATCTTAATCTATCTACAACTCTAATTAAACTTTTGAGCTTCTAGTGGTATGCTGACTTTAATCTTCTTCAAATTGCTTTTGTGCGCCTTTCATTTGATCCAATCGAAACCCATTTGTTTAAGAAATTATTTTATTTTTTATTTTGTTTCACTTATAAAATCTCTTGATATATCTTAACTTACTTGTAGAGGTTTTCTATTTGGTATATATTGCAAATAAATTATGAAATGTTTAGGCCTTACGATCATGTACAATATATTTTTATTTGAGATAAAGCATAGCCTTTAATTGTTGCAAGTTGCAATTAGAAAAATAAAAAATATAGTTTTGATTCACTATTAGTATAATTTTTTTATAATATCGTTTAATCATATATTACTATATCATTAAAAGTATTTAACTTACACTATTATCTAATCACATGTTATCATATCATTAAAAGTATTTAATTTTTTAAATAATTATTATTTTAGTTAAATTTTTTTAATAATTTAATAAAAAATAATTAGATGATAGTATAAAATATTTTATATTAATAATAAATTAAAATTAAATTAAAAAAAGAATCAAAATATTATTATACTAGCACAAAATATTAATATGTGAATGTTTCAGATTTTATCATGTCTCAAACTTCATAAGCCGCATACGTAAATGCACTCTTTCAATCATTGAATTTTTAAGTCATAACTTATAATTAATAATATTTAAAGTTTGATTTTAAATCATTATTAATGTAAAAAATTTTATATTATTATTTAATTATAAAATATTAAATTATTAAAAAATTAAAATAAAATAATTATTATTTAAAAATAAAAATATTAAAAAATATATAATTAAATAATAATATAATAAAAATTTATATTTATAATAGATCAAATTAAATCAAATAACTAATATTTAACCTACATAAAAAAAAAATTTAATCCCTTTTTTTCACACAATCATCAAGAGTCAAGAGTCAAGAGACGTTAATAATTTTGAACTTTTTAGCTTCCGGATCTGATTATTACGCGTTTACGCTGTTTCGTACCAAACCTTCTGGAGTTCTCTCCCATCACCATCGCTATGTCCATAAGATTATCATTTTTCGCACTGTGCGAATATCTATATTTGACTCAAATGCATCACATCGTCTCTGCAATTACTCTCTTCTCGCAGGACAAATGCTCTGCTACTCGATGAGGCCCTCTCTTTTCTCTAATCTACTTGTTGCTGCAGCTATATTAGACTCAGATTTTGCTTCACTTACTCAGCTTCAGTAACTGGGTTGCTTACTCATCATGAGGTAGAGTTGAAAAAGGATGCCCTCAGTTCCACTTGAACAACTTATTTGCTGATAGGGTATGATTACTGGGTCCGTACAAGTGCTTTTCTCAACTACGGCCATCCGGTACCTGCCAAAATGTAATCTTTGTTCCATTTCACCGGGTTTTTGATACTTTCGACTACTGGGTCTGGACGAGCTACGGTCTTTACGGTGAAAAAATTGGAGGGTAAATTGAATTGGTCAAGTATGAAAAAGTTCATGGCTTTGTCTCTTGTAAGTTGGATATGGGTAATCCTTTGTGGTATTGCTCACTGCCAAAGACCTGCCACTGTGAACATCGGTGCTGTTTTCACTTTCGAGTCGATCATAGGTGAAGCTGCAAAGGTGGCGATGGAAATGGCCGTGTCTGATGTCAACGCGGACCCAAGAGTTCTCAATGGGACGAAACTCAAGTTGATAATGGAGGATGCGAATTGCAGCGTCTTTTTGGGATCAATTGGAGGTGCCAAGGACGATCCTGGAAACTTCACTTTTTTATTTTTTATTTTGGTACATCATTTTTTTAAAATTTAAATGATTCTTTGAGAAGACAATTTTTCTAGTCTATGACCAAATTAATGTGAAGTTGGATATGTATAACAACTCATATCAGAAAATATTTCAGATTATTAAATGATGCCATTTTGATTCTATGTTTTTAAATTCCTTTTATTATTAGTTCTCGTTATATTCTTTATTCATTGACTAGAGTTGCAAGATATACTTGAACAACAAATCCCTGCCCCTTTTGCCATTTCTAAGTTTAAGCTTGAATTCCGTCAGTTTCTGATATTGCTGACTTGTTGTGTCTTAGATTCTTAGCCAATATAAAAATTTTGATGTTCTGTTTGATCATGTTATATCATGCATATTATTTTTAATCATGCTTGGTAATAGGTCTTTTTGATACTATGATATAATCTCTTTTCTAACCTAATTCTACTATATTTGAATTCCTATCAACAGCATATCCTTAATGAAGTTGCAGTTACTGATTTCTCATTCTGCTGCACAACTTATATTATTACTCAAGCATCACTTTATAAACATTGCCCATTGGATGTAAAATTTCCAAATTTAAACTTGGGGTTCTTGTAGTTTACATTATCTGAATTAAGCCTTATCTTTATACAGCTTTTCAGGTACTTGAGAAAGGGGTTGCTGCTATAATTGGTCCACAGTCATCTGCCATAGCTCATATGATTTCTCAAATTGCTAATGGTCTCCAAGTGCCTCTTATTTCATATGCTGCCACTGATCCAACTCTGTCCTCCCTCCAGTTTCCTTTCTTTTTTCGTACTATACAAAGTGACTCAGAGCAAATGACTGCAATAGCTGATCTAATTGAATTCAATGAATGGAAAGAGGTCATTGTCGTATTCTTGGATGATGATTATGGAAGAAATGGAATATCTGCTTTGGATGATGAACTTGAAAAAAGGAGATTGAGAATTGCTCGTAAACTACCTTTGAGTATTCATTTTGATCTGGATGAAATCACTAACTTGCTCAATCAATCCAAAGTCTTTGGTCCTCGTGTGTATGTTGTTCATGTCAATCCAGATCCAAGATTGAGAATTTTTACCATTGCCCACAAACTTCAAATGATGGCCAACAACTATGTCTGGCTTGTCACAGATTGGTTCTCCACTACCCTTGATTCATTTTCCCAAGTGAATCAGGCCTCTCTCAGTATTCTCCAAGGGGTGGTTGGGCTTCGTCAGCACATTCCAGATTCCAGAAAAAAAAGAGCTTTTGTTTCTAGATGGATGAAAATGCATAAAGATGGTGCAGCAAATACTAGCTTGAACTCCTATGGATTTTATGCTTATGATTCAATTTGGGCAGTTGCACTTTCAATTGACAAATTCATGGAACTACATAATAATATTACATTCTCTGTTAATGATAATTATAAGCTAAATCATACAGAAGGAGCTGATATTCAGCTTGACAAGCTCAAAGTCTTTGCCGGTGGATATGATCTAGGCAAAATATTATTACAATCAAATTTTACTGGTGTGAGTGGTCAAGTTCAATTTAATTCAGACAGAAATATGATAAGTGGTGGTTATGATGTTATCAATATCAATCAGATGGCAATTACTAGGGTAGGTTGTTGGTCTCATCATTCAGGATTTTCAGTTGTTCCCCCTGAAATTCTTACAAAGAAAGAACATAGCAGGTTTTCCCATGATCAGAAGCTTGACAATATTACTTGGCCAGGTGGAAAGACAGGAAGACCACGTGGCTGGGTGATTGCTGATAATGCAAGACCACTGAGAATTGGAGTGCCCAAGAGAGCAAGTTTTATTGAATTCGTAACTGAACTGCATAATAGTCATCAAATTCAGGGGTACTGCATTGATGTCTTCAAGAAAGCACTAGAATATATACCATATGATGTTCCTTATGTATTCAAGCCTTTCGGGAATGGTCAAACTAATCCCAATTATGATGCACTTGTGAAAATGATTGCTGAAAATGTAAGTAAGACACTATCACAAAAGAAAGAAAGCTTCAAATTGGTTAATCCACGTTTTGTTATATATTGATCATTCATGAAAATCAAGCTTTTATGAGTTGCCTGACAGTGCTTTGCTGAAGAACCTTGTGCTACGTGTAAAAAATTTAGATGGATGACATATAATATTATGCTTGAGCTTACTCAGTGGTTTGCACAATATTACCCTAAAGTTCTTAAAAGTCATAAAATTACCTTCTTTTTCTGCTTTTTCTTTGAGGGGTGGTGTGCGAGGAGAGAAGGGGACAGAAATTGAAAAATTGCAAGTAGTTGCACGTGTTCATAATGTTGTCTAGTGTTATCCAATATAAGATGATTCACTTAGGTCCTTTATAGTTTATACTGGGTGACAACTTTTCATTTATTGGTTATTAGAATGTCAGGTGTTCTATGACCTTGTTTATGATTGAATATTTGGTTCAGGTATACGATGCAGTTGTCGGAGACATTGCAATTGTGACAAACCGTACAAAGATTGTCGATTTTTCTCAGCCTTTTGCATCATCTAGCCTTGTTATAGTGGCTTCTATCAATAATTCAAAATCAAGTGGTTGGGTGTTCATCAAACCATTTACAGCAGATATGTGGTGTGTCACTGCTGCTTCCTTTTTAATGATTGGAGTGGTTATATGGATTCTTGAGCACCGAGTCAATGACGACTTCCGTGGTCCTCCTAAGAGGCAACTTGTGACAATGTTTATGTAAGCCTTTCTAGTAAATGTATGCAATTAACCCATAGAAAATTTGTCTGATAAACTGCTATAATTACAACTTGAAGTTTACCATTATGACAGGTAGTTCAGCGTGATTTAATTACCTTTTAGAATTCCTAAATTTGATGTAGCGGTTATGATCCACTGTTTATCTTGTGTTTTAGATTCTTACTCTGTGCCGTCATTTGTTTTGCAGGTTCAGTCTCTCAACACTGTTTAAGACAAATCGTAAGAAAACATTTGGCTCCAAAGTCTTATAGTTCCTTTATTTGCTTTTTCTTTCTTGTGGTCATCATATAATTTACTATTTGTAGAACCCACAGGTTCAACCAAATCATATGTCAGCTAACAAATAACATCTATTGCCCCCTTTCTTCTGTGAGTTTGAGTAGTAAACAGTATCTCTTTTTTTTTTTTGGTGTAGATGACAGCTAGTTGCTAAATTTGTTGAGAAAATCTTAATATATCTTTGTTTTCTTGCTTTTTTGTCTGTCAATATCAGTTTTGCACAGTGCACATATTTTACTTATACTATGCACATCTGAACCTATTAAAATGGGACTAACTTTATTTCTTGTGTTTACCTGTGAGTATATCATTCTTTGTCATCAGTTTTGCATATTCCTTTTAACTATTTGAATAATACTTTATAGTTTCCATGTATAGTCAACAAGGGAAACGAAGAATAGTTATTAATCTTTTCTCTGACCTTCTTGATTATAGTGGTGAAATGATGGTATTTGTGGGATCTACATTACATTTGATCTGATAACCTTTCACTTTGTCATGAAATCAGAGGAAAAGACAGTAAGCTCACTTAGTAGAATGGTGATGATAGTATGGCTTTTCCTATTGATGGTGATCACAGCTAGCTATACAGCAAGCTTGACTTCAATTCTTACGGTGGAGCAGCTTTCATCACCAATCACAGGAATTGATAGCTTGATTGCAAGTAACTGGCCTATTGGATACCAAGTAGGCTCATTTGCTTACGGCTATCTGACAGATAGTCTTTATATACCAAGATCAAGACTTGTTTCCCTAGGCTCCCCTGAGGAATATGCTAGAGCTCTGCAGCAGGGACCTTCTGGTGGAGGAGTGGCAGCTATCATTGATGAGCTTCCATACGTGGAGTTATTTCTGTCAACACAAACTGAATTTGGTATTATTGGACAGCCATTTACCAGAAGCAGTTGGGGATTCGTAAGTGGCCATCTGACCAGAAGATCAAAGTGATTAGATATTAGTATACATGGTTAAAATAAGAAAAATGATAAGTCCTCCTAAACATTCAGCCTAATAATTACCCTGATTACCTAATGAAAGAATTAAATGCTTATGGCTTTTCACTTAATACTTTCTTAAGTAATTAGGAGAATTATTAGGTTGACTGTCTAGGAAGATTTAGCATTACTCAAAATAAAATGGTCCAGATTTCCCTGCAACAGTCATAGTATAGATGGTAGAAACAACATGCTTCTTTGTTTTAACCGAAAAAATTGGAATATGTTTTATAATGGGAAAAAATTCTAACATGTAGCATTTTCTCCAATATCTGATTTTCAAAATTCTTAAAACTCTATTTTGAAGCAAATGCTTAGCTTTGTGGTATAGCATTGCTGAACATAGCATGGCAGTTCTTGCTAAAATAACAATCCAGAACTGCACTTTTGTCGTTTGGTTTTTTACAAGGGACATCGTGAAACTTATTTTTTTCAGTACCTTGTTTTTTAGTAATGATCTATTTTGTGCCATTTTCTGATATATATTTTGCAACAATATATCAGGCTTTTCAAAGAGATTCTCCTCTCGCCCTTGACATGTCGACAGCAATTTTGACGCTCTCCGAGAGTGGGGAGCTTCAGAAGATACGTGAGAAGTGGTTCTGTAAGTTGGGTTGTCCTCAAGAAAGGACAAGCAACACTGACCCTGACCAACTTCACTTGGTCAGCTTTTGGGGCCTATATCTCTCATGTGGTGTTGTCAGTATCGCTGCCCTTGTGTTGTTTCTGCTGCGAACAATTCGCCAATATGTCCGCTTCAAACAAGGGCAAAAGGATATTTCTTCATCCTCTGAACCCTCAAGCAGTCATTGTTCCCAGGTTGCTTGTAACTTCTTTAACTTCATTGATGAGAAGGAAGAGGCCATCAAGAAAATGTTCACTCAATGTGACAATCCCCAACTGAGATGATTGTGGTTGTGTAACTCGTGTTGCAAAAGGGGTCGAATTTGTAGATTTCAGTAAAACTGCTATCACTTGTGTAGTTTGCTTAATATGACCATATGATACCTGATAGCAATATATTCTCTGTATAGTGATAGTAGTGATAGTCATCTATTCGTGAGACACTTCATTATTAGTAGTACTATTAGTATTATGCTACTTTATTTATTTATTTTTCTGTGTAGAAGTTCCTTCTGCTAAAGATGGTTTCCTTGAATCAAATGCAACATGTCGTTGTGAAGTTTTAAGTGCTAATGATCCATACACCTGGGTTACTATTTCACTTGCCAGGTCCAGAGAGCTTGTTTCCATTGGCTTAATGAGAAACTACACTCATCAACTTAAAGACTTGCAACACATTTGGTTATGCTTCCATGAGCATAGAGAAAAATAATAATCGTGGACTTGACATTATATTTTAACAAAAAAATATTAAGAAATTAAATTCATAAGTCTTTTTTACTGAGATGATTCTCACTTATTTTATTTTTTTTAATATGAAATTTTTCATTCACACTTAAATTTTTAACAATCTTATAACTCTTGCTTAAATATTAGCATTTAGTAGTAGTTCAATCAATCAAACCTAGATAATCATTCGTAGCTCCTTAACAAAAATTTTGTTAGGTACAGAAGGGTAACGAGGTTAAAAGACTTTCTGTTTGACTTAAAAATAGAAGTCCGCCTCCCTAAGGCAAAAGGGTCCTATGGTCATGTGCTCCATTATTAGTGTCGAGCAATTAAGACTGTGTGGGAATAGAGAGAATCTTGAGGTAGAGTAACTTGGGAAAATATCTTACAGTCATAGAATGTGGACAACCACATGAGTCCCCACAGATGGGAACTTAATGAGGAGTTAAGAACCTGACAAACAATTCTACATTTATATCTTTAGTTGAAAGGACAAAAAACTTGGCCCATCCATTGTCCCTTTGTCAAGTTGCAATCCTTCATGGCCGCATTATGGACCTCCATATCGGGCAGTGTCTAAAACATGTTATTTACTTTCTTCAACAAATCTCAGGAAAGAGGGGCGTTCATTTTATTGACTTTGTTCAACAGAACCCCTCGCTGTGTATCATTTCATTTCATTGGAATATGCCATCTTCCTCTTAAATACTTTTTTAAAAAAAATTTTTGCCGAGTTATTGAAGATGGGTCGACGTCAGAATTGTCTTAAAAGTTGGTTTATTTATGCCCTTGTCCCTACCCTTTATCTCCTTAACTAATGCACTAATCAACTTTAATTGAAAGGTCAGAGAGAAAGATATTCAATTAAATATATTCTAAGATACTGAAAGAGAAAAAGAAAAGACATGACATAAAAAAAGAAAGATGAAACACACCCTGATTTAGACACCCATTGGCTGGAGTGAATATCATTATCATTAAACTTCAGAAAGACCCAAATATGACCATTATTGTCATTGTGAGACCAACTAGAGCCAAACTTGTGGAATCAACTCCTCACGAAAAAGAAAGATATTAAACATTTCTTACAAAGTGAGACGGTGAATTTAAAATTCATTCAATTTTTAAGAAAGAAAGTGTATAAAAATCTTAAATGTTTGAGTAAAATATTTATGTTTAACACATAATATATATATATATATATATATATATATAAAATACCAAAATATTTACTTTTACACATTCAAAATATTTAAATATCTAAAATGTCCAAGTATGAAAGACTTTTTAAAACAATTGAAGTTTAATGGAGGAAGCTTTGCAGTGTAGACGTTATCATCATGAATCTTTTATCATTTGAGGCTGGTTGATTGAAGGAGTTTTATTGACTGTGCATTGTTAGTAGCCCATTGACTGAATGGGATACTTACAGTAGTGATTGGTCAAGCAAGAGTCAAGATAACAGTGGTCAACGGAGAGATAAGATGACAAAATAAAGCCGAGAAAGGGGTGGAACTAGAAATTCTATCTCATTAGATGCAGAGAACTAATTTTACGTTTCTTAGGGAGTTAAATATAAAAGATTAAAATTTTTAAATTTTAAAAAGATACTTTGAGGTTGGGGTGATGGCCTTTGGCGATCTCCTTTTCTTTGTTTTTTTTTAACTAAAAATATTTTTATAAAATTTAACTCATTTAATTTATTTCATAAATTTAATTTTTTTAAATTAAAAGTAATAATAATATAATTTTTTTTATTATATATAATTTATAAAAATCAAATTATAATTTTTATACTTGTAAACATAGCTCACATTTATTACGCTAACATTTTATGATTTGTTATTATGTATTTGGCATATAAGACTTTAACATATATCAAATGTAAGATAACTATATCATATTGTATTGCTTTTAGCATCATTGACTATACACTGACATTAATTAACATTAAATATAGTTAATATGATACAGACAAAGTGGTACAGTATCTAACCCCTGATTAACCTAAGAACAAAGAGGCACAAAGAAAAGAATAACATACCAATTCTTTTCACACTTGCTTTTTTTTTTTAATTTTTTAAGTTCACCAATTTAGTAAATCTTAGGTAAATTATACTATTTTTAAAAAGGACTTGGCTCCTATAAACTAAAAGATTTACTTTAAAAGAAAAATTATAACTGTTAATAAAAAAATTAATAATTAAGATTATAATAATACACATATATATCAAATTATAAAATTATTAAAATTTATTCTTTTAATTTTATCACCAATAATTATAACTTTTCAACTTTCAACTCCTCTTTAAAAAAAAAATTGTCTAGATGAAATTCAACGTATGAAGTCTAAATTTAATATTTTATAAACACATACTTTATCTTTCTTGAACTTTCAAAACACTATAGCTGTTAATAATTTAGTTAAAGATAATTTGCCGCGTCTGGTAATTTTTCTTTGTTAGAAAATAAATCATCAATATATAGAGTACACAACTTTCCCAAGTCTCTGTTTTCTCTCATACAGGCAAATTTCAAAGTATAATAACAACTATCGTATAATTTAAGCGAAAAATGATGACTTTGAAGATTTAGTTAATGTGACTAAAAATAATTAAAACAAAAGTTTTAAAGATATCCTAATTTCACGTATCACGTTGCTGCTGTCATCTCCATTGCATTTTTCTTGCACAACCACCATTGACAGCTTTCACATATGGGCAAGTTTGATCTGTTCATCTTTGACTTTATCTTGTTCCCCTTTTCTTCTAGAGCACTTCACAGAACAAAGTTTACTTGTTGCTTAGAATAATGTTACTTTTTTTTTAAAAAAAAATTATAATCACGTTCTACATGATTAATAAAATAAATGCCAAAATTATATATCTTTTATAAAAATGAGTTCGAAGTACATGCACACCATATTTACGCATAATACAAATTAAAAAAGAATTATTGAATGTGTTGGCGAGAAAAATTATTTGCGATTAACAGAATTATTTGTATTATCAAACGAATAAAACAAAAATAGAGAAATTTTTTTTTTGAGAAGACTCTACTTTTTTTTATGGCTTAATGTTATTTAAATAACATTTATATATTATTATTATTATTTTTATTTATTTATATTATTATATTTAAAATTTTAATTTTAATTTATTATTAATATAAAAAATTTTATATTATGATCTAATTATAAATTATCAAATTATTAAAAAATTAATTAAGATAATAATTATTTAAATTTTTTTATTAATATGTACTTAAATAATAGTATAAAAAAATTTTATATTGATAATAAATTAAAATTAAATTTTAAATTTATATAAATTAAAAATTCTGTAATTATTTATATAATCTTTCTTTAAAAGCGTAAAGATCCTGTTATGATATAACGTCATTTTCTCATATTATTCTCTATTTGGTCCAGAAAATAGCAATTCAACATGTGGCTTAACTCTTCTTAAAACATTACAATATAATGACGTTGAGATATCTTGCGAATTATGTGATCACCACCATAGTCCATAGTATCATCAGTCACGCTATCTCTTTGGAAAAAAAAAAGAAAAAAAAATCAACTAGGCATGAAACATTTTTTATATTTTATTTTGCTATAATCATTCTTTTATATGTATCATAAAGTGACATTATTAACTCAGCGTGAAATGAACTTTATGTATAATGACAAGGATTTAAATCATACTAAAAAATCTCTCTTGAGGAGTAACGATCTCAATATTTTGAGCGAGATTATACTTACAAGAAAAAAAATTATAATAAATAAATGTATTCTTTTCTTTTTATTAAATTTAAAAGTGTGAATAAATGTAAAATTAATTTTTGATTACAAATCATTTATGAGCTAATGGTTCACTTAACGAATTTGTTAGTCTGACAATATTTTGAATTTATTTGTGATATTATTTTATAAATATAAAAAGATTTTGTATCATTTTTATAATAGTTAAGAGGTGTGTGTAATGATTATTGAACATAAACTATAAAGAATGAGAGAATAATTGATTAAAAATTTATTACATATTTACTATATATGCAAGTGGATCTATAAAATAAATGTTTGAATGATTCTGGAAAAGATTCTAAAATAATATAGTGATAACCAAATTGTCAATTTTACATCAACAAGGTAAACTTTTCAAGACTTAAAATGATATGTTTGGGTTTAGAAAAAAATGATATTATTGGATATTGAGAGGAGAAGAGAAAAAAAAATAATGAATAAAGGAGAGAAGTTTTATATCAACAAGTTAAATTTGCATAATGATTTTTCTTGCTTTTGTTTAGAGGTGTAAAATCTTTTAAATGTAAGAGAATTTTAAAATATTAATGAAAGTAAACAAAAAAGAGGCCAATGGGAATTGACGACTTAGGTTTAATTTTTTTTTATTAGTGGCTTATCTATAAATATTCTTATAAGTGTTCAATAAATTTAAATATATGTCTTGTCTTTAAACTAAGACAAGTCTCATCCTCAACTTAAATTTTAATTACTAAAAAAAAAATTTTTTTTTTATTTTTATTTTCTTAAACTCCAAATAAAAAAGAATCTTTAACTAAAGGGTTAATTTTGATCTATAATATATTATAAATTACTCAAACTTTTTACCAGCCCTATTCACTTAATTATAACATTCTCTTTTAACTCACTCCTTATACCCTTCCCCGGTCCAAACAAACATAGTGGGTAATTCAACAGATTAATCACGACTCCCCAGATTTGGAATTTGGAATGACAGAAAGTGGATCATTGCATCCCGCACGTTCCACACTTGACAGGGTGGGCTCACTTGTGTTATGTAATTGATTTTTGGTTCGAATCTTCGAACTATTATCCAAATTCCTTGTCATTAGTGCACTCTTGGTTGGCTAATGTAATTGACGTAAGCATAATTGAAACCCTCAAATAATCCAAACCTAAGAAGAGCACTGTCCATTTTCTTTGGTTGGAATTCAGACAGACCCTGCAAAATTACAATGCAAAAATCTTGCAAAATGAGAACACGAAAACTAATCAGACAAACTGTCTGTCTCAATGTTCTGCCGGATGTTGTGTTCATCACATCAAGTTTAAAGAGAAGCTGAAACTTGTTGCTTGAAACTTGAAAGGAATGATTCTTTGCTTTCAGCTTAAAACACAGTAATTCCCCTTTTTTAGCTGGTCATCAATCACATGCATACAAGAGTTTAGTACTGTTGCACGCTTTTATCCCTTTATTAAGTCTGGCTTTGAGGTAGTCTAGATACTCTCCTCTCCTCTGCCTAACTTGTTCCCGAGGTCTCTTGTTACATATTATTTTTTTTTTTCTTTCCCATAGGGATAATATATTAGGCATGTGGCCCCAACACACCAACTTATTTATGTAGTTTCAGTGTTTTCTCTATAGAATTTCTGAGCTTGATTGGGTTATATATGAATATGACCAATAATGTCACGCTAATAACCATATTTAAAAATAACAGAAGTCTGGATATGCTCATGGCCTATGTTTTTTCATCTGGGTAAGTGGTTATCTAAATTTTTGAATACAAATTGCTGATACCATCAGAGTTAGGTGCTGAATCTAGTTTTCTAGGTGGGGTTCTGTTTTATACATGAATGAGTTCTTCGAATCTTTGGACTCGTGGGTTTCAGTTGATAGGGACCAAAATATTCTTGTATCTGCCTCCTTCCAGCTATCATGATTCTTGCTTTCTGTTGCTCGTCTTTGTGCTGCTCCTGAAATGGTTGGCACTTGACAGGTGCTTAGTTCTCTCGGGCTGATGCTGGTCTAAACTGAAGAATTGGAACGACAAATCGCGGGCTTTCAGAGCTTCTCTCGAAGTGGAGGCTATCTGGGTAACAAGGCACGGCGACATGTTTGCGGGCAGGGCATTGTTCCTCTTGGTCTTCTGCCTGTGGATTCCCATGGAAGTGTTGGGGAGGACAGGAACTACCTTTGTAAATTCTACTGTTCCTTCGAGACCAAGCGTTCTGAAAATTGGAGCCCTGTTTACTTTTGATTCTGTCATTGGAAGATCGGCTAAACCTGCAATCATGGCTGCTGTTGACGATGTTAACTCTAATACCAGCATTCTCCCTGGCATTAAACTGGAAGTTATTTTACATGATACAAATTGCAGTGGGTTTCTTGGAACCGTGGAAGGTATTTGCCAAAACTTGAATTTCAGTATGTGCAAGCTGCTGTTTCTTTGTTCAATTGAGGACTTGTTTTGGACCCCAAAAATCAATATTACAAAGAAAAAAAAAGGTTTCGGAGGAATCTTTATTTTCAAAATTTGGATTGTTTCTTATTTATCAAGTTCGAGTTAGTTTATTAATTTTATCAGTCTCTTCTTTTTATGATTCCGTTGCCTTCCAATACTTGGAATTCGGGGCATTATGGATATAATCTTCCTGTCATCTTGGATTATTTCTTCATAGCGTATGTTTCATCATGTGTATAATCAGGTTCAATTTTGTAGCTTGATGAATTACAATGTAAAAACAAGCATGACTTTCATTTTAAGAGCACCATTCAATTTCTTGCAGAATTAACTTGCTTTTATGTGTTCTTCTCAGTCTTGTTAAATCACATTCAGCTAGGCTGTAGCTGTGTTTCATTGCATGTGAAATGTCTGACGCTTCTTATTTTGTTGCTGTAAAACTGCAATAGGTTCTAAATAAAGCAGAGCATGCATAAACACTTGCCTATTTGAGTCGCCATCTTTGAGGATAGGCAATCATTCAGTAAACAGAAACCTGAAGATTGAATAGATTCCCATTCATTAACGACAACTTAGACAGTCTTTCATTGCATACATGTTCATTGGGACATAATTTAGGCTAGAATTTGTGTGGATTATATTTTGCATATTCTCTTATTGTCCCCTCTCTGCATGTTTGGGTGGAAAAGAAGTGAACAAATTTCATTGATTTTCTTGATCATGCAGCTTTGCAGTTGATGGAGAATGATGTGGTTGCTGCCGTTGGTCCGCAGTCCTCTGGAATAGCCCATGTCATCTCTCATGTCGTTAATGAACTCCACGTGCCTCTTCTTTCATTTGGGGCAACAGACCCCACTCTATCCGCTTTGCAGTATCCATATTTTATCCGCACCACCCAGAGTGACTATTTTCAGATGTATGCAGTTGCTGACTTGATTGATTATTATAGATGGAGGGAGGTAATTGCCATCTTTGTAGATGATGATAATGGAAGGAATGGAATTTCTGTATTGGGCGATGCTTTGGCAAAGAAACGTGCCAAGATCTCCTTCAAGGCTGCCTTCCCTCCTGCTGCCCCCAAAAGTGATCTCAGTGACTTGTTAAATCAAATAAACTTAATGGAATCACGGGTCTATGTTCTGCATGTTAACCCTGATTCTGGTTTGACAATCTTTCCTATTGCCAAGAAGCTAGGAATGATGACCAGCGGCTATGTGTGGATCGCAACAGATTGGCTTCCTTCAGTGCTGGATTCACTAGAGCCAGCTGACACTGACACAATGAATCTCTTGCAAGGGGTTGTCGCTTTTCGTCATCACACTCCTGATACTGATCTCAAAAAGAGTTTTATCTCTAGGTTGAAAAACCTTAAAGACAAAGAGACTGCAAGCTTCAACTCTTATGCATTGTATGCATATGATTCTGTTTGGCTAGCAGCCCGTGCGCTCCATGTTTTTCTCAATGAAGGTGGAAATATATCTTTCTCCTATGACCCTAGGTTGCATGACACAAAAGGAAGAATGTTGCATTTATCATCAGTTCGTGCTTTTGATGGTGGCCCACTGTTTCTCCAGACAATTTTGAGAATGAACTTCACGGGCATTAGTGGTCAAATTCAGTTTGATATGGATAAGAATTTGATTCATCCAGCATATGATATTCTAAATATTGGTGGATCTGGAGTCCGTAGAATTGGCTATTGGTCTAATTACTCTGGTCTGTCAGTTGTAGCTCCTGAAATTTTATATATGAAACTATCTAACACTTCGACAAGCAACCAACAACTGTACAGTGTGATATGGCCCGGAGAGACTGCAGCCACACCCAGGGGATGGGTATTCCCCAACAATGGAAATCCACTGCGAATAGCAGTGCCAAACCGAGTAAGCTACAAGGAGTTTGTTTCTAAAGACAAGAACCCCCCAGGGGTAAAAGGCTATGGCATTGACGTCTTTGAAGCAGCCTTAAACTTGTTGCCTTATCCTGTCCCACGACAATATATATTATATGGACATGGTGATAGAAACCCTGACTACAACGAGCTTGTGTATCAGGTTGCCCAAAATGTAAGTTTCTAAATCTAATTTTGCAGCCTAATTTAGTGATCCTATTGCTTATATCATTGTTAATAATGCATGGCCAAACAAGGACTGCAAGTAGCAATCATATGGATTCTAATTGTGGATGCTTGTTAAATGTAGTATCTATAGATCGATTAAAATAGAATATCTGATTTCCATTGGTGGTTCAGGTCATTTAAAACCCTGCTATGTTGTTCAAATTCTGGTAGTTATGTTAATTTGGTCCGGTCCTTCTTCAGAACTTTGATGCAGCTGTTGGAGATGTTACAATTGTCACAAATAGGACAAGGATAGTGGATTTTACTCAACCTTTTATGGAATCAGGGCTGGTGGTGGTTGTTCCTGTCAAGGAGGTCAAGTCAAGCCCTTGGTCTTTCCTCAAACCATTCACCAGTCAAATGTGGTGTGTAACTGGTGCCTTCTTTCTTTTTGTGGGAGCTGTTGTATGGATTCTTGAGCACCGGCACAATGAAGAGTTCCGCGGTTCACCGAGGCAACAACTTATTACAGTCTTTTGGTTAGTATGTTTTGACCATTTGAATACCTGAATCTTCTGGAAGATGATAAAGGCCCCTTTGTAATTGATATGGTTATTATGAGGATGTCTATGACATTGCTACCATGATTTGTCATACCCTATTGAATAGGGGATTGTAATTTGTAAGTAAGAATTGAGGTAATTTTGTTTCTTTCATTCAGTGTATAATTGTAGGACTTGGGATTAATATATGATTCCATACCTCCCAGTTATTTCTTCTTTTCTTTTCTGTTTTACCTCCTGAAGAATCTCTGAGAATAAATGAGTCTGTGTGTGAATATCCTGCCTCAGCATGTCTAGGCCCAAATCTTCCCTTTTAGCTTTAGGAAGTGCAAGACTTGCTTTAACATTCAAGTATTTTTTTTCTTTTTTGCTGAGATTAGTTCCTCTTTTGCAGGTTTAGTTTCTCAACAATGTTTTTCTCACACAGTATGTACCCCACAGATTCTTATTCACATCCTTTTCAATTTTACGTGTAACAGTCCTTATTTTGTGTGGTACATGGTAAAAATTCCTGACTTCTTTGCTGCTTTGACCTGGCACAGGAGAGAACACTGTGAGTACTCTTGGGCGATTGGTGCTAATCATATGGCTTTATGTGGTGTTAATTATCAATTCAAGCTACACAGCTAGCTTGACATCCATCCTTACAGTGCAGCAATTGTCATCACAAATTGAAGGAATTGACAGCTTGATCTCAAGTACTCAACCAATTGGAATTCAAGATGGGTCATTTGCACGGAAGTATCTGATAGATGATCTCAATATAGCAGAGTCTAGGATAGTTACGTTGAAAAACCAGCAGGAATATATCGATGCCCTTCTGCGTGGACCTAGAGATGGAGGGGTTGTGGCTGTTGTTGATGAGCTTCCTTATATTGAGCTCTTGATGTCCAACACCAACTGTGAGTTCAGAACCGTTGGACAGGAGTTCACTAAGAGTGGCTGGGCATTTGTAAGTATCTTCATTTGCATGTCTATGGTTTAGGTTCCTAAATGTTTATTCATTAGCATTGCCTAAGTTTAGGATTTATGCTGGTTCTATTTTGTTCTTTAAACAAAACACTAGATATATACTTGGAACTTCTCTCTTAAGGGCACATTACTCTACAGATGATGATTTACATTATCTGGTGAAAAATGAACAAAATTGACGTGATCAAGAAAACACATAAAGAGTTTAATGATTGAATATGTTCGATGCTCTCTCTCTCTCCCTCCCATTCAAATATGCAGTGTTTCATTTCTGTTGGGACTGATGACTATTCAGAGGACCTTTTAAGATTTCCATGTTGCTTTTATGATGCTTCCCTGGCTGTTACAGTATGCACCTGAAGAAAAATGGATTCTTATTGGTTAAAAGGCTTTGTTAGCGTATCAAGATACATTAAACTAGAGCACAGAAAGATATGAATTTGGTACTAAATGAGTTTTCTTTCTTTCTTTCTTTTTTTTTTTTTTGGGGGGGGGGCATTATTAGTTTTCTTTCTCAAAATTAGTACCTGGTGATTGTGCTGTAGAACTTTGATTGAAGGTTGTAGTTTCAATGACAGTCGAATATAATCCGCTGTTCATAATCTGGCTATTTTGACAATGACCAGGACCACGGAAATTTGTTTTATTTTTGTTGACAATCATTTACCTGTTCCATTAGCACCCATGTTAATTATTCTCCTCCTTCTCTCTGAAGAATAAAAAAGGAAAAAAAAAACACTTTTGATGATTTTGTTTTATGATGTTATTAGGATCATACTTTCTACTAATACAAAAAAAAATTGGTTCGTGAGCCAAGTTCATACATAAATATTCTTTTTTCTTATTGATGCTGTTTTCTTTTCCGACTCCTACTATGAGTGTGCTTGTTATGTCTATATCTTGCAAGACTGGATATTAATATATTATTCTCATGTTTGTTTCCATGATCACAGGCATTCCAGAGGGACTCTCCCCTTGCTGCTGATTTGTCAACTGCCATTCTTCAACTCTCTGAGAATGGTGACCTGCAGAAGATCCACGACAAATGGCTTTCAAATCGTGAATGCACTGCACAAGTCAGTGATGTTGATTCAAACAAACTGTCGCTGAGTAGCTTCTGGGGCCTCTTCCTCATATGTGGCATTGCATGCCTCCTTGCTTTGATTGTATTCTTCGTTAGAGTGTTCTGTCAGTATATCAAATTCAGGCCAGAGCCTGAGGAAGCTGACGAAGAAATCCAACCAGCGAGGACTAGACGGACTAGCAGAACCACCAGCTTCAAGCACTTGATTGATTTTGTGGATAAGAAAGAAGCAGAAATCAAAGAGATACTTAGGCAGAAGAGAAAAAAACGAAGAAGCGGCCAGAGCTTCGACGGGCAATCCAGTAGGTCACCTACCTAAGTAACCATATACATTTTTGTTGGTGCATTCTTTCATTTCGCTTATATTGGCTGCCATTGTAATAGTACTGACACAAATTAGCCTACACTGTAATATGTAAATTTCTTCCTTCTTTGGTAGGAAACTGTGGCAGCAACAATGTCATCATTAACACAGTATAAAAAGAAAGCAAACAGACAGAGTCTTGGTTTAAATGCCAAGCCATATACACTGGATTGACATTCATGCTTGTACCTTCATTTAGAGAAGTTTGTGTTTAAGTTTGCTAGCTATGCTTGACCTGCTCTGCCTTTAAGGAAGAGAATTATTCAAAAATAATACTCTCAGAAATTAAATTTCAGAAGGCAAAAAAAATCTATCTTCCGGACTAGCTTCTTTAAAAAGAGAAAGTAGGAGGAGAGGAACAAGAAGATCCTCACCGGAATGACCATCCTTTTATGCTTAAATTGCCAATCCTATGATAAAATGAATTTCATATGAAAGTGGTCGCAAGAGTGATATTGGCAAGGGTTCAAGAGCTGCATATTCAACTTAACCTATATATGTTTCAGCAAACTTAGAAGTGTTATACAGCACTCATATTTAGAAGTCACTACTGTTGGTGGTTTATGCATACTCTTATCTTTAAATTTCTCAGTCTACTTTTACTTATTATTTAAGGTAATCATATAAAAATTTAAAAATTTATTAAATAGTCTCAATCGTAAAAAAATATAATTTAATATAATTAAATTATCTTTTTTTTATTTTATTAATATTTTATTAATTTTATTTATTTCACTTTTTTTTGTTATTAAAAAATAATGATAAAATTAAAAAAAATAATTAATATTTCTTTGATATTTTAAGATAAAAAAATATTTGTTTAGACGATAAATAAAAAGTGTACGGAAAGTATAACAAAGAAAATATTATACAACTAAAATTTTTTTATTAAAATTTTTAACAGAATGGTTGAACATATTTTTTTATTTTTAAATTAATAAATAATTATCATCACTTAATTTTATCTAATTTTTTTTTATTTTATCTGAATTCTATCAAATATTTTAATTATTTTTTCTAATTATATAACATTATACATATAATAATCTGTTTTTTTTGTTTATTTTGTTTGAATTTCACTTAACAGTCATCTAATAATAGTTTTTTTATTTTATTTAAATTCTGTCAAAACTTTTTAATTATATTTTTTTAAACTGTATTGCATTAATCATGTAATAAATTGTTTACTTCTTTTGAAAAAATGCAGAAAATTCAAGTTAAAGATCTGACCATCATCTACCGTCATAATGTCTACCCACCGTCCACATCAACAAGATATATAGGAATCCTGTAGTTGGCCTGGAGAAAGCTGCCACGTGAACATTGTTTTTTAAGATTTTTTTATTAAATTCGATGAACGAGAGAGTTAAGCTAATTACATTATTCTTAGATTCATAAATCTGCAAAACTTTTTATATAATTACGCAAGATTATAAAATCCTGCAAAACTGTACAACTCATTAAATAATTTCCCTACATTGGGGCCCACCGCTCATAATTATAAAATCGAAAATAATTCACCGAATCAATCCTGGCGTTGCACATGTTTTCCATGGGAACACGTGTTCGATGCACGCAATGATATTGTCTTGTTTTTCAACTGCAAACTTTATCCTTTGAACTTAAAAAATAAGGTTTCTATTTGTCATTGAATTCTATATTATTTTCAATTAACTTGTTTTTTGGCCAGTACAATAATACAATCAGCAGTTGGCTAGAATTACTTGGTTGAAGCAACAATCAGTTAATTACTCATGTAACCGACATAAAACATATTGATTGATAAAATATAAAAAAATTAAGAACATTATCTTACATGATATATAACTAAGAATCTCTCATAAAAAAAATTGAAGAAACATACATTGTTTTCAAGAATGCCCTGCTATGGGCGATTGCCACTTGGTAGGGTAATTGAACCGTCACAATCACCAACAGCACGAAGAGCAACTCAGGACAAAACGATTCTTCAATTTCTAATGTGGTTTGTGTCTGATTAACACTTACTACTAACCTTTCTTAAACAAAAAAAAAAAAAAGGAAGTCGATTATTACAACCCATCTTTGGATGATCCGACCCAGCTTTGCTTCCTTTTTTTGTTTTCCACTAAAAAGAAGCATGTGTGATGCGGGTACGAAGTAAAAAATGTATAATTTAATCACAAAATATACGATTTCTTTTCATCTGATAATTATATATGATTGTAAATTGATATCATTTTAGTATCGACATTTTGAATAAATTGTTAGACATTCATTAATCAGATGAAATTAAAAAATTTTATATCAGATACTGTGCAGTGAAATTTTCAAAGAGGGAATAAATTTAAATTTTATAAAAAAGGTTTACCTAAAGAATTATGTATATTATACATTAGATAATTTTTTAACTTCGGTGGTGATATTCCCTTCACCTCTACACCTAAGTCTATTCTTAGTTTTTGATTTTTACATTAAATATTTAGAAGAGAAATTATTAGATAGATTCAGTATAAGATAATAGTTTAATGATTATAATTTATCAACTAATATAATATATTAATAACTATATAATAATTTATTCAAAATAGTGACAAATAAAATCATAGCCCCATAGGTGTTATAGTAGCCTCTTTAAATTAGTTATGTTGATAGGAAAAAAAAAAAAACTAGGTTGTAACTGAAAGCATTTAAAACTAATAAAATAAAAAAAGATAAAACAGGAGGAGCAATATTCCCAAAATACCCCGGCTGTTAATAATAATACGAGAGAGCAGGCTCAAGCCTCAGCTTTGATTTTCATGGCCAAACCCAAAACGGACGACAGGCCATCCATTTTTTCTTTTCCGAAAAAACAAAGCATGTCCCAGCTTTGCCGGAAAGTCGTCCACCTCAACCTCCGCCGTCCGATTCATCATCGCATTTCCGTCCTCCGGCGATGCATCGACCGCCTTCTGCACCGCTTCCTGTTATGTTCCGGGAGGA
Organism: Castanospermum australe; assembly: GCA_019955255.1. NCBI lineage: Eukaryota > Viridiplantae > Streptophyta > Magnoliopsida > Fabales > Fabaceae > Castanospermum > Castanospermum australe. Next base: position 222,673 of record NSJW01000152.1, read on the forward strand.
AGCCTTCAGTCTACCGCGTGCTGCAGCCACATGCCGCATTGCCCTCTCCGTCGCCGCCCTCCGCCGCTGAGGCTAGCTTTGAATTGGTGCAAGTGACACCACCGCCTCTGTTTCACACCCATGACTTGGACTCTGATTTGGTTGCTTTGAAGATCAGCCTCTTTGGTGACTGCCAAATTGGAAAGACCAGCTTTTTGGTTAGCCTTTTCCTTAAAGCATCACTATTCTTCTTCTTTTTTGTTTTTTTTCCTTCAGTTTAGTTTTTCTGTGAACTGGTTGAATTCAATTTTTTTTCTTTTGTTTTTTTATTTACTTTAATTCAATGGTTACTGTCTTTCGTGGTTGCAGGTGAAATATGTAGGGGATGAAACAGAGCAGGGAGGGAAACAGAGGAAAGGGTTAAACCAGATGGACAAAACTTTAGTTGTAGGAGGTGCACGTATATCATATTGTATCTGGGAAGTAGAAGGTAGAGAAAAACGAGAACCCAGATTCTAATTGATGATTTTGGGATACTTTATGAACCAAACAAAAAGAAAATCATTAATTGTTAATTATATATATCATATTGATCTATGCAGGTGATGGAAAATCCGAAGATCAAATTCCAATGGCTTGTAAGGACTCTGTGGCAATTTTGATTATGTTTGATCTAACAAGGCGATGCACATTAAACAGGTGTGTTCTTTTTTATGTTACTGTTGTTGTTTTTGTAACACAGAAAAAACAGATAAGTGCAGAACAGAACTAGAGCAATATAGAAAAGGATTTGGTCTGAATGCATTGATTTTCGGAGTACCATACATATATATTACAGATATAGCTTGCTGTTGGTCAGTACACATGACAGATGCAAATCTCTATAAAGTAAGGACTAACACTCCTTTCCAACTACTCATCTGCTCACATTACAGCCCAACACTCCTCAAAGTCAGAAACAACACTTGTTTTCACCTAACCAGACCAACTACAGCAAGGTCTGCCAAAAAGACAGAGAAAAGATATCTAATATTGACTTAAAGTATTCAGAAACATCTCAGTTTCTAACACTCCTCCTTGAGATTTTTCTTGGATACTCCAAGCTTTGATCTCAGCACTTCAAACTTGCCCTTGGATAGGGCTTTGGTCATGATGTCTGCAACTTGACTCTCTGAGCTGCAATGCTCCAAACAGATTTCCTTTGACTTCTCAGCCTCTCTGATGGCATGGTACTTCACATTAATGTGCTTAGTTCTTCCATGCTGGACAGGATTCTTTGTTATAGCAATGACTGACTTATTGTCAACCCATATGACAGTAGCTTCATCTTGGAGTTGTCCCACTTCAGATAAAATTTTTCGAAGCCAAATAGCTTGATTAGCTGCTGATGCAGCTGAAATATACTCAGCTTCAGCTGAGGATTGGGCCACCACATCCTGTTTCTTTGAATTCCATGAGAAAATACCACTGCCAAATGAGAGAAAACATATCCAGAGGTGCTTTTGGAATCATCTAAACTTCCTGCCCAGTCACTATCTGCATATCCTTGAAGTTTTCCACTTTCATTTTTCAAAAAAAGACAAGCCATAATCAGTTGTACTCCTAATATATCTTAATACTCGTTTTGCTGCACCATAGTGAGCTTGACTAGGTGAATGCATAAATCTAGAAAGCAAGCTTGCAGCAAACATTATGTCGGGTCTGGTTGCTGAAAGATACAATAAACTCCCAATTAAGCTTCTGTACACAGAAGCATCTACCTTGCTGTTAGCATCATTACTTGACAGCTTCTCATTTACAACAAGAGGTGTGGCCACAGGTTTACATTTCTCCATGTGAAACTTCCTTAATATCTCCAAAGCATATTTTCTTTGTGAAATAAAAATTCCAGCATCTGATTGGTGAATTTCCATTCCAAGAAAATAATTCATCTCTCCCAAATCAGTCATTTCGAACTCATTTTCCATATCATGCTTAAATTGCTTTAGGGAATTTGAATTATTCCCTATCACCAGTAGATCATCAACATACAGGGACACAATGAGGTACACTTCATTTGTTGATTTCTTCACATATAAAGTAGCTTCATTTTCACTTCTTTTAAAGCCTTTTTGTAGAAGATAGCTATCAATTCTGCTATACCAGGCCCTTGGTGCTTGTTTCAAACCATAGAGTGCTTTATGAAGTTTATAGACTTTATCTTCACTTCCAGGAACCTGAAAGCCTTCAGGTTGATCAACATAGATGTCCTCCTCGAGTAAGCCATTTAAAAATGCTGATTTCACATCAAAAAATGATAGATTCTCCATCCCAATTTTGCTGCCAATGCTGCCAGCAACCTGATTGTATCATGTCTTGCCACAGGAGCAAATGTATCAGAAAAATCAACTCCATGCTGCTGAAAATAGCCTTTTAACCACCAACCTGGCTTTGAGTTTGTTTATAGAACCATCAGGATTGAGTTTGGTTCTGTAAACCCACTTAACACCAATTACTTTTTGATTGTTTGTTCTGTCTACAAGCTGCCAAGTTTTGTTTTTCTCAATCATATTTATCTCTCCTCCTGCATAGCAGCTTTCCAACCTTCTTTGGCAGCAGCTTCAGCATACCTTGTAGGTTCTAATGCAGCAACATTGCACCTTCCATAAATCTCGTCCAAAGTTCTAGTGCCTCTAACTGGAAATTCAGTGTCATTGTCATAATTTCCTTCTTCATCTTCAATATTCTGATCTTGGAGATTATATTCTCCAAGTTGACCCTTACTTGAGGCTTCTATTACTGAACTTTCCCAATTCCACTTAGAAAACTCATCAAACTTCACATTTCTACTGACAAGAATCTTCTTTGTCATCAAGTTGTATATTCTGTAACCTTTGGAGTTACTACTGTATCCCACAAAAATACCAACTTTTGCTTTTTGATCAAGTTTGTCTCTCTTTACTTCTGGAACAAGAGCATAACACACACAGCCAAATATTTTGAGATGCTCAGCTGAAGGCTTCACTCCATGCCATGCCTCATAAGGAGTTTTTCCTTTCAAGGCTTTGGTAGGTAACATATTCTGTAAATACACTGAGGTATTAACTGCCTCAGCCCAAAATGTTTTAAGAAGGTTTTTTTTCAAAAAGCAAACACCTGGCCATCTCCATCACAGACCTATTTTTCCTTTCACTCACTCCATTCTGTTGAGGGGTGTAGGGAACAGTCAACTGATGTTGGATTCCAGCTTGTTCACAGAAATTTTTGAACTCCCCTGCTGTGTACTCAGTTCCATTATCAGACCTGAGTTTTTTTATCTGACATGCAACCTCATTTTCAACCATAGGCTTGAACCTTTGAAAAACAGAAAATACTTCTGATTTTTGCTTCAGAGAAAAAACACCCAACTCATCCTTGTAAAATCATCTATAAATAGCAGAAAATACTTGCTGCCATTTAGAGATGTTGTGCTTATTGGACCATACACATCAGTATGTATGAGCTGTAATTTTTCAGAGGCTCTCCAGCTTGCTTCAGTGGGAAATGGCAATTTACTTTGCTTTCCATACTGACACGCTTCACACACATCAGCATTATCTTGAATGGCAGGTATGTTTTGAACTAAAGCATTTGAATTCATATGCTTCAAGGTAGAATAACTAAAATGGCCAAGTCTTTTGTGCCACAAGGAAGAGTCATCTACTGTACTTGAAAAAGCATGCATAGCTGTATGTCTAAATTCTATTGGAAAGCTTTTATCTCTCATCCTAACAGACATTAGTTCATAACCAGAGGGATCAAATATGGTGCATGTCATGTCTTCGAAATGCAGGGCATAATGCCTCTCAAGCATTTGTCCCACACTTAAAAGACTTTGATTTATCTCAGGTACAAGTAAAACATCTGAAATAAACTTTGTACCTGAGGGAGTTTCAACTGCAGCAACTCCTTTTCCTTTGACATCAACAAATTCTCCATTACCAATCTTGACTTTAGAAATGTAGGACTTATCAAGTTCCTTGAAAATGCTAGCATCATGTGTCATGTGATTTGTGCACCCACTGTCAATTAGCCATGATTCTTTACTGCAGCTTACTGCATAGCTAGTAGCAACAAACAGCTGCTCCTCAGTCTGTTGCTGATGCTCAGCAACTTGGGCTTGTTGTCCCTGCTGGTTTTGTCTTTGATGATTTGCTTTGTTTTTGCAAACTTTCTCCACATGACCAAACTGATTACAGGCCCTGCATTTGACTCCAGGCCTAAACCAACAAAACTTCTCAGAGTGGCTTTTCTTCTTGCAATGGGGGCAAGGAGGATACTTTCCTTTCCAGCCTCCTCCTTTGCTACTTTCTCCCATTTTATCTTTTTCCTTTTTTTCTCCAGATTGCTTCTTTCCTCCATAACTTGCAGCCGGTTGCTTTTCTTTTTGCTTGGCAAAAAATGCACCTTCTGCTGTGTCTTCAAGCCTAATGGCTCTTCTTTGTTCAGTAGCTTGCAAAGCATTTGTAAGCTCTGAAAGAGAAATCTTGGATAAATCTTTGGAGTCTTCAAGAGAGGATATTTTTGCTTCAAACCTTTCAGGCAAACTTACTAGGACTTTTTCCACTACTCTTTGGTCAGTCAACTCCTCACCAAGCATTCTGATTTGATTCACAACACTCAGAAGTTTATCTGAAAACTCCTTGACAGATTCTGCATCCTTCATCCTCAAAGATTCAAACTCCCTCCTTAGATTCAAGACTTGCATCTGCCTGGTTCTGTCACTTCCATGAAACTCCTCTTTGAGCACGTCCCAAGCTTGCTTTGCAGTTTCACAGTTCATAATTCTGATCCCAATACGATCAGATACAGCATTTTGTATGCAGAACAAAGCCTTGAACCTCTTTGAACTCTCTTCACTGTGATGCTTAATCTGAGCAAGTGTTGGGTTTGCTGGAAGGATGGGTGATTCCCTGTTGTTTTCAACCACATCCCACAAATCAAAAGCCTTCAAATAATTTCTCATCTTGGATACCCAAATTGGGTAGTTTTCACCATTGAATTCTGGAGGAGGTGGAGCTGAAAAACTGCTTGAAGCCATAACTAAGAAGATTTTCAGGTTTTTTTTCTGGGTTTAAGAGGAAAGAAGCCTTGCTGGTTTTTTTCTCTCTCACACTCACAGATCCCTCAAGATCAATAAGCTCTAGATACCATGTTGTTTTTGTAACACAGAAAAAAACAGATAAGTGCAGAACAGAACTAGAGCAATATAGAAAAGGATTTGGTCTGAATGCATTGATTTTCGGAGTACCATACATATATATTACAGATATAGCTTGCTGTTGGTCAGTACACATGACAGATGCAAATCTCTATAAAGTAAGGACTAACACTCCTTTCCAACTACTCATCTGCTCACATTACAGCCCAACACTCCTCAAAGTCAGAAACAACACTTGTTTTCACCTAACCAGACCAACTACAGCAAGGTCTGCCAAAAAGACAGAGAAAAGATATCTAATATTGACTTAAAGTATTCAGAAACATCTCAGTTTCTAACAGTTACTAAATTAATTAATGGTAAAACACTTCCCTAGAACCTAATCTAGCTAATCTCAGAAAAAATTTTCCACCATTATATGTTTTTTGTTTTATAACTTGGTTGTGGATGCTTGATTTCAGTGTTATTGGGTGGTACAAAGAAGCCAGGAAATGGAATAAGGTAAAGAATATATCTTTTGGCACCAATATTTGTTTAAACTTAGTTGTACGGATGTTGATGCAAGGGTAAGAATTTTATTAATGCTGGGTGCTTAATTCTGCAGACAGCAATTCCAGTGTTGATAGGAACCAAGTTTGATGATTTCATTCAGCTCCCCGTTGATTTGCAATGGACCATAGCCAGTCAGGTAGAGATTCCACAACTTGACCATCGACCGCTAAAATGCAGTTCAAGTATGATATTCCTAGATCTAGTAAAAAGAACCTGCTGACAAAAAGAAGTAGTTCATATAATATTAGAAGAATCCATACATAATCATGGTTATCTCACTGGTTTGACAATATATTTTGTGGACACAGTAAAATTGCATTGGAAAATAAGTTAGGTTGCATTTATTAAAGCAACGGAAAACTGGAATTTATTAAGGTTTCTTTTAGTAACCTTTCCCCCTAATTTTTTTTTTATTCCTAGCCATATTTTATGATAAAATATTGGAAAAATGATTACAGCTGATCAATAACCACATTTTCTTTTTTTTTTTTTTATGAATAACCACCCCAAGCACCTAAACTTAATCGTCCAAATGTTGCAAAAGACTATACTGGTCCAAGGCATGAGAGTTTTAGAAGCCTACAGAATGATCAAGTAGAATCACCTGCGTAATTGTGCAGATTTGTGAATGTTTAATGATCATGGACCCCATCTTTAATTAAAAAAAAAAAGCAATCCATGTTTAGTGTATCCTTGAACATAAGGCAGGCGAGCCCACCCATACCCTCATGCCTATTCATTTACAAGCAACGCATGTTGAATACATATTATAAGCTTTGCAAGATAGCAAATTTTTTAGTCATCAAGATGATAATTGATGTTCGTGATGTATCACTTTGAACAGGCAAGAGCATATGCCAAGGCCCTCAATGCAACGCTGTTCTTTTTCCAGCGCTACCTACAACATCAACGTGAATAAGATCTTCAAATTCATCACTGCGAAACTCTTCGACCTACCATGGACAATGGAAAGAAATCTAACCGTTGGACAGCCCATTATTGATTTCTAATCTGTTCATAAAAGTGTTGAAGTGCGTTTCTGCTTTAGTACACATAGTCAACCGGCCCCCGAGTGAAGTTAGCCAACTTCAATATCGGGGCAATCGAGTTGTTAGGTTTGCATGAATAGAGAAACAGGGCATGTCCCTCTTCCCACTGAAGGAAGACTCTTCAACCAACAGCAATGGTTCAGAGGCTTTACAATGAAAGGAATAAAACGAGAATGGGAAATGAAAGAAATGGAAACAGGACTATGGTTACCAGTCAAACATGAGCAGGGAACCAAGGCATTCTTGAGTACAAATGTGTCACTGGTGCTCTTGCCATGTTATGCAGGAATTGTCCCATCCACTGTCAAAAGTACTCAGAAAATGACATGCCGATTATGCGTTTCAGCTTCAGTGAAGACAAGGGCATCTTTCAAAATGGAGTACAGTTAGCCGTGCGGTTTATAAGAGACTTAATTTCTCTCAATACCTAAACAAAATTTTCTTTTTCCTTTTATTTGTCACCCAATTTTGAAGTTTTGGTAATGCAAAGCTTAAGTTTCTGAATAAATAAATAATTTGATACGGTTCCCTTGTTTCTGTCACTCAAGTCTTAAGACATTTATTGATTGATAGCATTTCACATCATCTCATAATCATACGTATGGAAAGAAGAATGTTTCGTCATTTTAAAATTACACGTCAGACGGTGGACAAAGAAGTAACTAAAGACTTGGAATTTGTCAAGTTCTGTGTATAGAACCCCAAAAACCAATCCAGCCGAACATTAAATACTAGGGTTTTTAACACCAAGTAAGTAATCAATAGATTATCATGAAAAATATTCAAGGATGCACCTTCCCATTTTTTATTGGGCAAGCAACTTCGAAGTGCAGAAAAAAGAGGTATAGGATGTCTATTTTGCATAGTGAAATTAATAACAAAAACAGATATAAAGACAGATGCTCTTCACAAATGCCAACTTAAAATTATTTGATATTTCGCTACAGGAAAAATGTATGAAGGAGAAGTTAAACATTTCATTTGGTTTCACCATCACCAAGTTTTTGAAATTTTCATCCACATGTAGGGAGAAGTCTAAATTTATAGACCGCAAGAAGGCCATACAGTGCTAAAATTGTTCTGAAGGCATGTGTTGGCACTACTCAAGTTTCACCTCTCTCTTTGGGGGATCCAACTGCAGATAGGTATATGGCTCTGTTGGTTCCTCGCTGCAATAGCCACAAATGTCATAAGCAACACAAAGAAACATACATGACGATGTAATTGAAGAACTTTCATGTGGAAAGCCAAGACAAGATATGCAAATTTGGGTGAAAAAAAATAGCCAACTTCAGTGTATAAGCATCCCAAGCAGTAATTAATCTGATCCTGATAAGGGGAGACCCTTTACCATAAAGCCTCTCCAGATTTCAGGAAGTTATGGTGCTGTTGATAAAGTAATAGTATATAGACATATATGTTATCTCCACAATTATAGCTCTCTTGAAGTTTAATACTGAATACTGAATTAATTCACAAAATTTAGAGGTATAGTTCATAAATAAAGATATTCCTAAGAGTAGACAGAATAGCATGCAAGATGAGAATCTTACCCAGGTTTAGAACGCATGCACTGCCAGAAGAGCTTGAAAGGTCCTGGAACCGTCTTGAATGGGTTTCCCTCAAAGCAAGCCTAGACAATTTACTAACTTTAAGACTCATAATAACAGCAAGTTTACTCCAAATAAAAACATAAGAGAAACATGACAAAATCAAGAGAACAAGCTGAAATGATCACAGACTTCAAATCATGTGAACAATTCCATCATGACTAGTCTAATCTGTTATAATTTCTATATGTTGACAACCCCTGTTCCTCTCCAAATTTATCCAAGAAATTTCTAGTCTTTTTAGGACTCAATTTCATGTTTGTTCATTTGACTTAGTTTGTAAATCTCTCTCCTTTCCTAGGTTTTCTATTCTAATATGAGATTCAAGAAATATTATGTGTCAGAGATAAGGTTTAATGATAAAATAATATAGTATGATGCATTGACCAAAAAAAAAAAACATAAAAGTCTGGTCTTATGCAGTTTGTATTAGAAAACCAAAGCCTAGTGTATCTTTGCTTAATATTGTGTCATGTTAGTATTTTCCCTTTCTTCCCCAAGCAAGATTTTACCATTGGCACTCTGTAAAGCTTGGGCCTCACTTCCAATTTTCCCAAGCATCTACTGCTAAGAGAAATGACAGTCTGATACTGGCTTCATAGTCATCTCAAAGCAAAATTGCCACAAAATGAAAACCAAATTTATATGAAGTAAGAGCACATGCCATGGTCAGATCCTAGTTACGGACCGCAAAGCCAGATCCAGACACGGACAACAATTTCAATTGTATTGCATTTCACTTGAACTTTCATCCACAGATTAAGATGATACTCATTCTGGCTAACAGTCAGCACTGTCCAAAGTCCAAACATTCGCCACACGGTCTTCTCATACCAAATTACAAAAGCGGCTAATATCAAGCATAAACACAAAAGCTAATGATACGGCATAATCTAAAATCCTTTGTTCAGAAGGAGAATTACCAAAAAACCAATAAAGACTTGTATCCATATGTTATACACGCTGACTTGTATGCTAATTCGGCAAGTGCAGCCACATCAGACCATGCCAGAATGAGTGAGCGAGGCCAGTTAGTTACAACTGATGGGCAGGTGGCAGCACCAGCTGAAACTGATGGAAGGGAGCTTGAGGGAGAAGCTCCAGAACCAAGGTAACTAACAAGAAGCTGCAAGGATTCGTGAGCAAGGGGAAAAGAGGCTTTAAGGCCTGGTAAACGGGAGGAGAAGAGGGATCAAGCAAGAGTCAGTTTCTTCCCTCTCTGTGTTCTATCCCTCTATGTTTCTACTTCTTATTTGATTGTAATGCACTGTGACTAGCTCCTGTAATTGAGTTTATGTGTTCGAAGAAGGATTCAGACACTTCTAATACCTTCTCTCTTTCATTTATGGAAGGATCTATTCCAGTTATTCAATTAAATTGGCTTCAGTCCATAGCAGTTACTCTGTATTTATTTGATTAAACTTGAGTTCATTACACAATAATCAGGAACAAGCACGACCCATTTGAAAAAAATTAAAACTTTGAACTAACTTCAAATCTTAAACAAAAGCAGATGATTGAATCACACTCACGGTGATGAAAAAAAAAAAACAAAAGGATAGGGCTTGCAGAAAGGGAATTTGAATTTTGACCTGGATAACGTCCTCAGCTCGGTCATTGCATCGGTGAGCTTTTGGTTCGCGATGATCTCCTTCTGGCATTCCCCATGGACTCTCTCTCCTCGGCACCGGCCTTGTCTCGCTCATCTTCGCTTCTTCTTCAGTTCTTGCAACGCAACGCCACTGATGCTCGGATCAACTTTTTGTTTTTGGTTCACCCTAGTCCTCAATTTGGGTTTAATTGATCGAAAAGAGCAACGAAGTTAGTGACACTATAATGTTATGAATCACAATTTTTTCTGAGTTTAAATTTGTTTTATCGATCAATTAAAATTTTTAATTTTTTAATAAATAAAAAGTGCTATATAATTATTATATTTAAATTGTTTATTTAAAATAAGAAATATAATAGTTTTTTTACATAAGTGATATTTTATAATTTAATAATGATAAAAAAAAGTTTATATTATTAAGGACTTAAAACCAAAATTTATTTTTATTCTTATGTTTCAATATTAATTTTATATAAGTAACTTTAATTATTATAAAGAATAGTCAATGGAAGTTGCTCACCTATCAATTTTTTTCGGTCAAAAGAAAATAAGATTGCTTGAGAATATCCTATACCAAAAATTACCAATACAAGTAACCATTACTTTGTTTTTGAGGAAGTCTAAAGGCTCCAAGCATTTTCTCGAGCTAGTGCATGATAAAACCAGTGCACGAGGCTTTGGTCCAAGCTAGCTCATTTTTCAACTCATCTCTCAAATAAGTTCCCCACCAGAAATTTAAATTTATACAATTTTAAAAATTATTTTAATTACTCGCTAATTAAACTGCAAATACCTTAGTTAAAGTTTTACAAAGTATAATAAATAGTAAAAAAAAATTGAAAATTTTCGTTTGTCAGGCTGAAAAGCTCAATTATAAATTATATTGCCTTTACCAAAAAATAAATGTACTAATAATTTTTAAGCCCAGCCCATCATTTTATACAAGTGATATGAATGAAAGCATAGACGTTGACCCATTTAAAGTATTGTAGAGTGCTTCTATATCTTTTGAAAGTATTAACTCATTCAAGTATGGTTGTTTATGGACCGGTAATTAGACCCGCGATCCGTAGTGAAGGCCTCGTAGATCACAGATCCTCCAGAGTCCGACCCAATTGTGTCCACCTCAGCATCCACAAGAGATTACCGTTTTTTTTTTTTTTGGGGGGTCGTTCACAAGATATTACCTACAATATAGCTTTTTCCTCCATTGCAACTTTCAAGCAAATTTCCCGCCCTAATATCCATCGGTATTTATAGTAGGTATTTCTTGCTGAAGTGCAATTTAAGCACAACCCAAATATCCAAAGCCATGTTGATTCTAAGTCTTAAATATTTACCTACCTCCCTCTTATTCTAATTTGGGTGTCGGAATCTTTTTTTACAAATACCCATCAACTCCATAAGCTTTTCAATATGACCAATTTACAGTAAGACCTTCCATTCCGTAAGGAAGGAACCGTTATCAGACCACACAATCAATACTTCATTGATCAAAGTTGTCAAAATCATTGGGCACCCTGCCTCCAACCTTTTTAAAAAAAAAAAAAAAATTGCGATGCACATTGTAAAAAAGAATGTATATTGTACCATGGAAAAAAAAAATGTATATTGTTAGATCACTTGCAAAATTTGTCAAAAATTATAAACTTTCATGTTTTGATAAAAGCTCTTATAAATCTTTAAAAATACGTGTTTAAATGTTCACTACAAACACACATTTTTATACAAAAAAAAATGCAAGATATAAAAAATTGTAACTTATTTTAATAAATATTTTAAAGAATTTAATTTTAATTTATTTTCAGTATAAAAAACTTTATACTATAATTTAATAATAAATTATCATATTATTAAATAAATTTGATTAAAGTAACAACTATCTAAAAAATTAAATACTTAATTAAATATGATTGGATTACAATGTCAAAATACTTTACATTGATAGTGATTTAAAATTAAATTCCATTTAAAATATCTTATTAATTAATACACATTTTTTTACAAATTAATATGTACCATAAAATAAGCACTAAAAAAGGTCAAAAGGATTAATACGGAGTAACTTTCAAGAATCTCGTAGCAAAGTTGTTTCGATGTTTTAGTTTTTCTTTTTTCTTTGTACAAATGTTTTAGTCTTTATTATGTGATCTCACGGACATTCCAAACGAGGATGCATGAATTTTGTATCAGTATAATCGACATCCCGACGAAAGTAGGTTGCATACAGAAACTAGGGAGTTAGTCATATGATAACTTTTGCTTAAACCATGGTTTTAAGTTATACCAGTTTTCAAGTCATCTTCATGGGTGATCTTAAAAAACAAACTCCACGTATCTGTCTAATATTTTTAGGAGAATTAATTTTCCTAACGAAATGATGGCTCAATGTTTTAATTTAATTAGTCAAGGTAGAGAGTATACTTCCTTAGCCAATCCTTTGGATTATTTTATATGGGTTTAAAACACAAAAACTATGCTAGGATAAATAAATTTTACTAATTTCCTTTGTGGGTAAGTCATTGGTTAAATAGGGTATATTATCTATTAAGGGCTAAAAACGGTCCCATATATGAAGCAGATACAGGTCAGTTTGATGTAGGAATTAATAACCTGTCCATAATTTGATATGGACGCTGCCCCATTTAGCTCTGTTACGATATAGATTGAAGCTCCCAAAACATTTTTTCTTTTTCATGTAACAGATTACCACCCAGGTTATTCAACATTTGTGTCAATATAACGAATACAAAAATAATAAATCATGAGATCTAAGTTACTAAATGAGACTTGGCAAAATGGAAGCAACATCCATTAGATTCAAAACCTTTAGAGAGGGTAAAAGAGGTGAACTGAGAAATTAACCAGCGTGCATGTGCTAGTGGTGCAAGCTTCCCATTTACTAGCTAGTGCCAGTGCTTCTAAAACACACAAATAACAATTGAAGAGGGAAGACAAGATCAGGTTACATTAAAGCTAAACCCTAGTTATCCAAAAAGCTAGCCCTAACTATATATATGTAGTCTTAGAAAAGGTGAAGAGAAAAGGTCTTAATTTAAGCTCTTAGCATTTACTATATCCAGGGAAGTCAATACCCGAACCTTAATCCTCTCAGCACTCTTTTGAGGTGCTGAGAAGGGATTATGCAAGGTGCGCTCTTGACTTCTCCTCATCTTTGTATATAATTAACTTCCTCACCACCTTCTGATTTTCCAAAATGCAATGCATCCCCCTTCATCCTTCTTCTAAACTGCATCAGAGTTAAACAAATAAAGAGAGCATCAAAATGTTAAGAGACAGAAACAAGTGTGATATATAGCAGAGAGTTTGCGAAGAAAAAATATATATATAAAGGCAAAATTAATGGCGATATATATTAACCTTTCCTACTCTACATGATTTGATGTCCTGATACATACTATTCACAAAACTTATATTCAGTACAAGACCATAATATATCTCACACAAGTTGCCAGCATCAATACGGCCTAACACTCAAAATAAAGAACTAAACACTAAATAATGAAGCAAGGGAATATCTCAATTAAGGTGTAAAAGAAAGGCAAAAGGAAAAGATAATAGTGTTAGATAATTAAGTCATTAGAAGTAGCTAATAGTAAAAGATCTGAGTAATTTATAAAAGGTGATAAGTTCAAATCACCGTGTCCTCATTGTAACCCCAAAAAAAAGTGTTATTAGCTGGATAGACTCATGTGCTTACCCCATTCCATTAGTGTTGAAGCTCAAGCAGCTTCACCCGATAAAGAAGCCTTAATTCTCTCAACAGTGCACGCAATAAGATTATTAACTGTAGCAACAGATCCAAGAGAAAGCTTCGCCGTTGGAACTGAATCAACTAATATTTGAAATGCAACAGTCAAGAGAGATCCACCATGCCCAGTTTCACCAATGCCCCCTCCATGCGCTGTGGTACCATCTGGCAGGATAGCAAATCCTGAAGGGAGAAGGGCTACGTAGTCTGGGTCCCCTCCATTTAGAACCACATTCATGGCCACAATATCTACAGGAGCATAAATAACGAAAGAGCCCGTTGAATCGGTGCAACTCTCTTGTAATATCAACATGTTGCTCTGGCTTGAATTTGCACTCTACACGGTTATAATTTAGTTCAGTCACACTTCACTTAGTTTGACTCGAAACAAAATATAGGAATTTAATAAAATTGATAAATAGTAAATATAAGTCCACATACATTCACTCGAAGTAGAGAGACAGAATTTCCTGTATCTCGTCCGTTAGCAATATGTGCCATTTCCTGGACAACTCCACCATTGGAAAGAATATCCCACTGTTTTCAAGGGGTTGAAAAAAGTTAGATGAATCATAAAACAGGAAAACTTAATCAAGATGAAGACGAAGAGATTAGTATTAATCCACAAACACATGTTTTGTGCTTTCATTCAAGAATTAAATAGCCATTTTGTTCATTTTATACCAATTTTTTTTTTAGAAAAAAAAAGTGTCCCAGTATTCTGTGTATGTTTTTTTTTTTGTTACAGTTATAAGGATGAAAACAACATTGATTTAAATAAGAAAAACTATAAAATAATTAAAAATTTTCCAAGAGATTAGCCCATTAAAATTATTTTATGAAAAGTCGAATGACATAAAATAATGGTACAATTACAAATGAAGTTTTAGCTTATATGTCCAGGGCTTTCATTAAAAAGCCAGCTTGTGTATCACACTGTCTTTGGCAATTTGAAAAGGATATGCATTTCCCTAATTGAAATGAGATAATTGTGGTTGTGTGTAGAAACTAGACAAATAAAAACTAAAACTTATACTTCAGATGAACATAGATACATCATTCCCCCAACTAAGCAATATTGCTAAATCAAGGTTGTCTAATAAATTACCTAAAAGCACACAATAATGCTGCCTAAAACGTTAGACAAGAAGAAGGTGATGATTGATTGACAGCTTAATTAGTTGTTGCCTGTTTGAATTCTTCACATACCTCGCTTCTGGAGTTCTCATCGCGGAGAAAGTCAAAAACTCTTTTCGGTGGAACTGGGAGCCAAAAAGAAGTTGCAGCACTGAGAACGATACCAGGTGGTCTTCCTGGGTCATCGACACTCTTACGGGTCATGACCCTTACATCATCAGCCCCAGTTCCAGAGAGTGTTGTCCATGTGTGAGCAGTGGAAGCACTCACTCCAGCGCAAAAGCTTATGGCCATTCTCTCAGCCAGTTTCAACATACTCTTCCTCCCTTCTTGGTTTGTTATCACTATTATTATAATATAATGGTTAATCAATACTTAATTCAAAAACCACTTCACCAAATTACTTAGGTGTAGAAATTAAAGAATGAGTATTCATTAATACCGCCAACATCCACAGTGGGAATGTTTGTTGCCATGGCACTTGCAAGCCGTTCACATTGTCGATCTAAGATTGCAACCCAACGTTTTGCACCAAATGCATGTCCAGAGCTAACAAGCTGCTTGTATAGATTGTGAACACCTCTATCATCCACTTCTACATGCTCAACCCATGTGACCTAGGGCATATATAAATTAGCTTAAAGGTTAAGCCACATTGAGAAGAAAACAAATACCAAATACAATCACAAATCTAATAAATTCTTCGAGGATATAATATGATCCATGCATGATGATATATTCTTACCTTTGAGTAGCCATTGGGCATTTCTTGAATCAAGCAACCAGAAGGCCTTCTTCTACAACTCGCTGAAGGACTAGGGCGCAAATTATCCAAGGACACATCCACTACTGCCCAAGTCCCGTCGGCGTGCTGCTTACAATACCTTACAAAATAACTCTCTCGAGTTGGCACAAGAGGTGAAGGTACTTGTAATTCTGCTGTCATCTGCAGAATGAAATAATTGAATTGTATTTATCTGCATCATTAAAAAAATTATGTACTAAGTTGCACTATTTGACAGATAAGAAAATGGATGTTCTATGAATACATACCACTTGCAAGGCACCGTTGTAGTTCCCTGCCACCCCTGTTGATAGCACTTCCAGAGTCATGGCTCTTGAGACTATACCAGAGAACACAGTGGACCATTGGTTCTGAATAGCACAACAGAATGGAGTGTCAAAGTCTAGGAAAATAAAGGCTTTAAATTTAATTTATACATTGCAGAATGTAGGACCAAAAAGCCTATATATATATAACTATATATACGTACCACATCCATGAGAATCTCAACAAGGCTAATATGGTTCATGATAACAACAGCAGTTTCTCGTGAAGCTTCACATTTGAAGCCATTAGGTTTTGGGCCAATTCCTCGAGGAAAGGACCTGATGTATTCGTCCTCGTTTAGCACAGTGGTCGTGCCATCCAGGGTGGTCAACCAAAGAGGCTCACCCATTTGGGCCATTCCGATGAGCTCCTCCATCGCTGCAACCGCGAGCTCTATTATTATTGGTTTATCGGCTTCGGTGGGTCCACTGATTGACCTAAGAAGATCTCCAGCTCCGTACATATCTCCACCCATGCCTGGCTGGCCGCCTAAACCCCCAATCCCAAGTTCTAGTGGACGGGGAGGAACGGACGAAGGGGAAAGGAGTGGATAGTTCACCACGGGCTTGCCTACGTACTTGGCAGCAATTGCTGAAATCCGATCAATCTGAAGACAAAGGCCAAGAAAGGGTTAAGGAATCATCAACTAATAACTCGTGTCACAGTATATATCTACCACGCTATAGACTCATTAAAGTTTGTCCCAAATTCTCGAACCTCTTCTCTTAGCCTGGCATTTTCGAGCCTCAAGTGATGTTCATCAAATGACATTTCTCCTATAGCGGTTGGTCCACCGCAATTAGGACATGAGGCATTGCTTAGAGCTTCCCTATACCTCATGTTATCTGCTCGAAGCTTCTCATTTTCGGCTCTGAGTTGTGTGTTCTCTTGGCGCTCATGCTGTGTCTGTAACAAAACATCACATTCTCTTTGAGCAAAACTCATAGAAAGCTGAGAAAAAGCTACGCATAAAGGGTTCTGTTTTGCACCGAAAGATTTGAATGTACGTACCTTCATCTGAGTGCGCTTGTTCTGAAACCAAAACTTTACCTGCAACGGCTCTAACCCTAACTCTCGGCTCAGTTCCTTCCTTTGCTTGTCATCTGGGTGCGGGCACTCCTTAAAGAAACTGAAGGAATAAAAATTAAAAAATAAAGAAAAGAAATTTTTTAATTGCGGTTTATATCTGAAATTGAACTACTTGAAAAGAAAAAAAGGTTGGTCTCTATTTTGGCTAGCTTACGCTTCCATTTCCTGGATCTGGTGCTGGGTGTGGCGGTGGTAGCGCTTCTTCTTTGGGCGCGGGTCTTGGTCGTCGCCGGAGGCACCTTCCTGGTTTTCGCTGCCGGACTTGGTGGCATTGTCGAAGTCGTCTTTGCGGATTCGGGGGACATCGCTCTCGGAAGTGTTCTGAGCCATGTCCAGCGGGTGGAGCTGACCAGCTTCAATCATGTTTGGCTGGAACATATCTACAGATCTTTAAGATTCCGAAGGCTTATGGTTTTCAATCTAACAACAAGAATACGAGACACAGTATAGTACACTCCGAACAAGAAAAACACAAACAATTTTTTTGTCCTAATTATATATATATATATAGTACTTGATGAGAAATTTTTAATTATTTGACATAAAACTTGGGTAGAAAACATGGGGGTTAGACTAGATTTCTGCTTTTGAGGAAAGTAAGTAGCTTCAAACAGTGAGAAGCGAAAGGAATAACGCGGTTTCGATTATCGAGAAGGATATTTCACCTGCCACAATACCTGAGAGAGTTCGCTCCACTCAAATTTGACTCATAAAAATTTAAGACTTTTGAAGGATAGAGCCATACACAGCAAACGAAGTGCGAGGAGAGCAGAAAAAATGGGAAAACTGAATGTAGACACAACAATCAAATTAGCATCAGAATCAGAATTATTATAAGAATGGGGGAAATTTTGAAGAGGTGGGTAGGGAAGAAAAAAAAAAGAGGAGATAATGAAAAGACCCCACACATTTACAGAAGAAAGAAAGTGAAGCACCGACCTGGCCAAGAGTGAGCCCTGAAGACGATCCAAATCCACCAACGCTGTTGTTCCTTCCAATCATCGAGGGCATGTTTCTCGCCGGAATCATAATACCGGCTGGCATATTTCACAACCCAAAAGCACCTACTTCCAGCTTATAGAATTCATATTCTCTCTCTCTCTCTCTCTCTCTTCTATCCAGGGTTGACTGGGATTTCTGAGATCCTTATATGAAAAGCTTCAGAGATTGAGTTCTTTCTTAGATTCTGTCAGCGCTGGCGGTGTCGGAGCAAGGCTAATGTGTCACTACAAGCAGGAAAAAAAAAAGATAAGCAACATGAAAACATAGGCACAAAAACGTGACCTCCAAGAGAGAAAAAAAAGTGTGAGGGCGGTTCTCAAAATTTATCTTTGTCCTTACAATTCCCGAAACAAACGCGTTATGTATATGACACAAAATGCAAAGAAAGAAAGTGTTGACAATTTTCTGATTCTGCCTTTTGACAAAAACAAAATCAAACCAAACCGAATCAGAAGATTGAAAAAAAATATATAACTCCCACGAAGATCTCGGAGAATCCAATTAAGCTTCTTGCCTTTGTATATATATATATATCTTGCAAACCAACCGTTCCTTTCACATTCTAGCAACCCTAGCTATACGGACCGAGTGAGAACATTTCACTCAGGAAATGTCAGATTTTGAGTTCTTTTTTTTTTAAACAAAAAAAAACAAAGAGAAAGTGTCACCGATTTGTGTTTTCAAAATCGATGATCTTGGAACTGTATGAATGATATACGGAATCAACTTTTGCCAAGCTCATTCACTTACCAGTGGGTGGTGGTAGTTGGGGAGGCTAGCTAGCTAGAAGAAGATAAAGATTTAGATCTGTTTTGGGGCTATAAGCTTGTTGCAAAAAGAGGGCCCTTTTCAATGACGCATATAAGAAAAGATAAGATGGCTTTCAGGCAGTTATGGTAAGTTGCTTATATGGTAATCAGCTAAAGCGTGGGGTGGGTTGTGATGGTCTAGCCAGAAAAGCTTCTTTGCACAGAGAAACGGGGCCAGGATGAAGAAGAAGACGACCGAGAATGAGAGAGAGACAAAGGAATTGAAGAAGGAGGAAAGAAAGGAAGGAGAAAGAGGGAACAGGTGGAGAAAAATGTGGCAGCGATGAGTAATTGCAGAGCGTATTGAGAGGGTGCAATTGCATTTAATGGTGGGCGAAAGAGGTGTAATGGCGAGAGAGAGAGAGAAAGAGAGAGAAAGAGAGAGGAGAGAGAGAGAGAGAGAGCATATTTTTGTTGTATAAATTTTTTCCCTTGGGAGAGTTGACGGTGCAAATGACGGCTGCCACAACACCAAGTTTTTGTTCTCTCTATTGCTTCCACATTTTCTACTATCGATACTGTGACTAAATTTGTACCCTTTGATTTTATTTTCCCAAAAAAAAAAAATCTTACATCTATATTAATATACCACTATTGTCTAGGAATGGAAGATGAAGCTTTTTGTTTTTGTAACAATATATTATTAACATTATTTTCTGCGTGGTAAAATTTATTTACATGTGAACAAATTGATGCAATGAGTGCTAGTATTCACTTTTGAAACCGCATCTGCATTTTACAACCTAGGAAAATTTGTTGGATTAGCTAGCCTATTTCTATACTTCATTAAAAAAATATATATATATAAGTTACACAAATGACAATGTTAACTACATGTTGGGATTAAAAAAAAATATAGTGCGCTATTTTATTATTATAAGAATTTGAATCAGATCATTCTCGTATTTATTTAATTAACTTATAGTATTGTTTGCATCTATAAACTCATATAATAATTAACCTATGCTCCTTTCACCTGCAACAAGTTGAAGGGGGAGATATTAAAGTACGTTTTGTGAATTCCTTCTTTTTCCCCTTAATTTCTATATATTATAAAGCCAAATTATAACAATTATCATAATATCAAGAATGTGTCTCCGACCGGGATTTATCTAAAGCGTCTCACTCATAGGGCTTTGCATCATATTAATTGTCTTATAAGTTACCATTCCACGTTTATTGTGGGAAAAGTGACCCTTATAGTTGCATTTCTCTCCCTCTCTCTTTCTTTCTTGTTGGGTAATCATCCGTTGAAATACATGAAATATCAAGGACGATGGTGTCAAACATCGTTTAAAGAAAGAAGGGGACAAAGACTATATTTTATAATCCATGCATTACATTACATCGGTTCTTCATATTCCATTCCAAGTCTCTAGCTAGGACCATGGTTCATGACTTAGTAATTTGCTCGAGTTAATATTTGCATTAAGCATATCATCCATTTCAATGCCGTTGAGGAATACCTTGATAATACGTTTGATTCTCGATCGATTCGCATCCGTTGAAAGGATCGTGACATCACAAGTTCTCACCGATGGTTTACTTTGTGGCAAGAAAACGGGTTTTCCTCTTGCTCTTTTAATTTCATTGTTTCCATAATAATTGGTTTGTACCCTATTTTTCAAAGGAAATTAAGATATCACTAAAAAGTATTATATATGTGTATGTATACTTTGTATGTGAGTGTATGTATACATATATCATGTATTGGAGCGAAATATTTAATTTGGTGAAATAAATGAACCAAAGAACGTTGATCAATAATAATGATTTTGGTATTAAATTGCAGCTCTGTCAAGATATAATATCATTGTCAATTATAAAGAAGAGGAAACACATTCGTAGGATGTATTTAGCCCTCACCATAATTGTTCAACTCACGTATATAATGCATTTATTAGAAAGGAGAAAGTTAAAAAGCATTCAATATAAATTGAAGGAAAACATGACGCCCGCCTGTGACGCAAATTAGTGATAGCATCTCCCAATTTATGAACCTTCCTTAAGCCTTTCAATATAATCCTAGCTAGAGATGTTGAAGTGTGTATATATATGTACCCCCACCCTTTTCTTTTTCCGGTCAAATCTGTCATTGGCAACGTTGAAAAATGCCATGTAAGACGCAAAACAACAATGATCATGATTTTCAGAAATGGGCGCGCAGTAACAATAATGAACTTATCATATATACTTCTAAAATGTGCTTGTGTACGTTTTATTATCGCCTTCAATTCCTGATCATAAAAGCTTCCTAGGACTTTTAGTTGCGAAGCTAAGTTAGATTAGGAGGGGTTAAGGCATTTGCATCTTAAAAATGAGAGAGATTACGTCTTTGTTGAGAAAGAGAGAGAGGGAGAGAGAGAGAGAGGTATGATACAATGATACATATGATAGGGGAAAAAAAAGTTCTAAGTGAAGCTTCATAAATTATTAGGGTTTGTTTGAGAGTGACTGATTTTTATTGGGGGTGATCGAGTTGAGGAGTAAAAGGAAGGGAGGATTGAGGAGCAGCTTCTCAAGAAATGCGTATTGACATTGTTTGGGAGGGGACCCAATCTAATCATCATAAGATTCCCGTTCATATTTTGAGGGTGAGGGTGAGGGTGAGGGTGAGGGTGAGGCAGGGCCTTTCCCCATACAAAAGCACACGCTCTTTCCTGCAAATTTCCTTCCTCTATTAAATGGCTCTGAGCCACGCAGGCGCTGCAATGCCAAAGGCCATTTACTACGCTCATGTTTATCTTGCACCTCTTCACTTCTTCTTTTTTTTTTATTAAATTTTTTGTCTCCATCCAAAATTCCAAATATCTCTGTTGATAAAAATATTCAATGCACAAAATTACAAAGGAATAAAAAAGAAGGAAAAAAAAGTTTTATTAAAGTGCGTGAAGGAAGTGGGGCCCGAGCGTAGGTTTGGCCTCGTGTTGTTTTTTTTTTTTTTTTTTTGACGTGGGCCTCGTGTTGTTGGTTCCTGGCTGCATCGGTGGATAGCTGTCAATTAGGGCGAAGTCAAACACGAAATATTCTTTTTTTTTTATAACGAAACATCCTTATTTATTTAAAAAATAAAATATTTTTTTATTTCATATTATTTAATAATAATTATATTAATTTTATGAATAATTATTATTTTATAAAAATTAATTTAAATAAATAATAATAACTCATAAAATTAATATCATTATTATTAAGTGACATAAAATAAAAAAAATATTTTATTCATTAAACATTTAAGAGTCTCTAAGTTAAACATAACATTTTGTTCAATGAATAAATATTCAAACGTTATGTATTACTTTTTTATTAACTTTTTATTTATTGTATATGAAAATTTTTGAAAATATATGTTATTTTAAAATATTAAAAAAATATTAATTAATTTTTTAATTTTATTTTTATTTTATAATAGATAAATAATTAATAAAATAAATAAAATTAATAAAATATTAATAAAATTAAAAAAATAATATTTAATTATATTTATTTATAATTAAAATTATTTAATAATTTTTTAAATTTTTATATAATTACTTGGACGATAAATAAAAGTAAACGAATAAAATAATTGTGAAATAATTGATTTCATTCTCAAATCTCAATTTAATTTTTGACCGCCAAAATTTTTAATTTTAACCATATTTATTTTTTCGTTCTATATATTATTTAATAACTTGATAGACATCTTAACTTTAGACAAAATTTTCGTCCAAAATACATGACAGTGTAATGTAATATAGTAACATAAATAACGTTGTTCTAAGTGAAACAAATAAATAATAATAATTTTAATCCATTATACGTATATTATCATATCATTAAAAATATTTAATTTTTTAAATAATTTTTATTACTAAATTTATTTAATAATTTAATAATATATAATTAAATAATAATATAAAAATTTTTTATAATAATTAATCAAAATTAAATTTAAAAAAATATCCTTTTATATCTTTGACATAGTAATTGTCAAGCCCACAAGTCATACAGTCAATTAAAAATAAAGTCTTTTTAAGTAAATATAATATATTTAAGATAATGCTCTTACATTATCTCACTTATTGCACATCATATAAATTATGCAAGTCATTATTATTTTTAGCTATCCATAAGCTAAAGTTAATCAGCATTAAAAAGTAAATTTAATAATTATAATTAGAGACACAATGAGTCACATATATTTTTTTGATGAATAATAAAATTCACATAGTTAATGAGTCACATAGTTAACAAAATACATATTTTATAATATAATATAAGAAAATTGTCTTATATCATATTATTTAAAAAATTGTGGCAATTATATTATATTATATCATATTTAACAATTTACATCAACAATAATGTTAAGTTTTTTTTCTAGTATAATAAAGGGGCTAACGCCCAAAAAAAAAAAAAAAGGCAAAACTAAGTAGATATGGACATTGGAGTGGATACTCTCATAACATCAGATAAAATGAAGTCTTCCACACAGTTGGGACTTGGGAGGTCTTTACCAGAAACAACATTAATATAAAACTATTTTTAAAATATTATATTAAAATAAATTTTTTACCTTTAATTAAAGTATTTTTGTATAGATATTATTATTTTTTTAAATATGATTGTAATTAATTTTTAATTAAAAATATTTTTAATAAGTATTTATTACAAGATTCCAACTTTGATTTTTGATAACGAAATTATTATTATGTGAAATTTTAATCCAAAATAAATATACGGCAATTCATTGGACCAGCCAGTCGCAACTACTTTTACGGAAGGCAGATATCAGTTGGGTGGGTCCTGCACTTTCATTGGTGTTGGAACTTTGAGAACCTTGCTAGTTTGCTTGTTTCAAACTCAAAGTCGTAAAAGCACTAAACACCTCCCATATATTTTTTTCTTTTTTCTGTTTTGAGGTAATTTGTGGTAGTGTGATAGAAATTGCATTTTAGTAGTTAGTTAATACTTAATCAGTAGTTGCTCAATTATTTAAATAGAACTTATAATACCTAATTTATGATATTAAAAATTAGATCATTGTATTAAGAATAAAATTAATTAAAGATCATATTAAATTAGAGAATAAGATTTTATAGATTAAACAATTTGTATATAGTCTTTTCATAAGAAGTTTTCTTATTTTAATGTAAGACTATGTTATAGGTTTAAGTGAGAAATTGGTACTTATAGATTATGTATTTGAAACGAAAATTGTTACAACAAAATTCGAATCTAAATTTAAATTTAACAAAGTGTTTTGATTTTCAGTTAAACGGGAATAAAATCCTATTTTGCTATCATATTTTCAATTTAATTTGTCACATATTAAAATTTTTTAATCTAATTTTATATAACAAAATTAAGACATTATTTATAACAATTTTCTAATTCATTAATTTATCTTAAATATACTCTAAATTGCTCAAGAGTTGTTATTCGCAAACTTGCAAACTTGTTCAAACACCAGTCATTTTGAAACGCTATATACTTGGTTATTATTAAGGAATTTAATTTTTATCTATTATTAGTGTAAAATTAAATACAATAATTCCATTTATGTTATGACATTTTGTGTATTATATCTCTAGGACTACTCCTCTATTTAGCTCACATGACAAATGCATATTGAGCTAAGTTGATTTGCAAGTTTACCAAGTTTATAAATTCTTTTAAGAAGAATTGCCAATATGGACGGGGCCGGTGCTACGTTTCACATGAGGAGACTAGGAGAGCCATACCCCTTCAAATTTTTTACATGTAATTTTTTATTTAAAATTACTTAAACTTAACTCTTTTGAAAATGATATTTTTTTCTTTTTGGCCCCTTAAATAAGATGGTTTATCTCTAGTCTTGATTATGGAATAAAATAAAGTTAGCTAGGTTTTACATTTTGTATCCTCATTTTATTCACGTTCATCTTTCGAATACACTGACTTTCGTCATCACTCAATTTTCATGCAGTCTTCAATCTCTCAATTACTCCAACTCAAGCATAAGTGATGATTTTGTGTTTCTAATAAGCTTCTCTTGCCAATTAAGATTAAACAACAATTTTAATTAGTATTTAACAACAATTTATTTAAACAGCTCCGGTTAATAAACTGGATAAATTATGTTGTTATGTCTTCATCATCTACACACCACCCTAAAAAAATGATTCATGACTACTTGCAAACTTATCGTCCAATTCGATATACATGTGTCAATATCATTTACATAATATATTTTAAGATATAAATAAATGTTAAGTATTAGATTAAATATTTATAAATATCAAGTATATTTTAGATTTATCATACATAATCAACATAATATCATGTAATTTAATCGTTAAATTGATAAAATTTGTGTTCAACAAAAAATTATTCAATACTATTAGTGTATAAATCTTACACATGAAATAAGTGTATCTCCACACTTAAATATAATATAAAAAACATTTGTATGCAACTCTAGCAATTTGAGTCCAAGTATTGTTAGTATCAATTAGTTTCTCTAGAAGCATTAATGACAACAGCAACGTTGCACTAGCCTTCTAGCCACATGCGTTGCTTTCATTTTTTTTTTTTAGACTAACGGGGTACCACTAACTTGAATATGTTTTTATTTTATGTACAATAATAGAAAGAGAGGAATTAATCCTTAATGATATGTTTGAATAAAAAGAATTAAGTAAAGAAAGAGAATGAACATTTTTAAGTAATTTTTAAAAATATTTATTTATTAATTTTTATGAATATTTTAAGCTATATTTAAATGAAGAATTTGAGAAGGCAAATAAAAAAGTAGAAGTTTATTCTTTATTTGAAAATTTAATTTATAAAAATAAGAAAAGAAAATGAGAATTTATAAGTAATTTTTTAAAATTCTTTTTTATTAAATTTTATAAATATTTTAAATGTCCTTTAACTTGAAAATATTTTAAACATTCAAGTAAGAATGAGAGAATTTATTATTTAACCTCCTGTACTCTTCCATTCTATTGCCCCTTTATTTTCTTTTAATGCATTCTCTTCTTTCTCTCAATACCCAAACATATTCTTAAAGTTTTCTTAGTTTAAAATATTTTAGAGAATTTTAAACATTCAAATATAGGTGGAAAACTTATTCTTAAACTCTCACGGTCTCACCATTCTCTTCTATTCTTTATAACTTTTTTTTATTCCTTTCTTTCTTTTTCCCTCCCAATTTCCAAAGATGAAAAGGATCGGAGGAAAGAGAGGAGAGGAAAAGGTTTTAAGTGAAATATCTGCTTTGTTGTGGAATTTTTTAAAATGGAGGAGGATGATAAGAGATTATCATGTAACTCTCCCAATTTTAAAAATTTTAAAAAGTTTTAGACATCCAAACAAAAAAATAGTTTTATTAGTTATATATCACTTAATCTCTCGTCTCTTCTTTTTTCATTCATCTTCATTTTCTTTTGATTCTTTCCTACTTTGGCTCCCTACTAAATTCC
Organism: Castanospermum australe; assembly: GCA_019955255.1. NCBI lineage: Eukaryota > Viridiplantae > Streptophyta > Magnoliopsida > Fabales > Fabaceae > Castanospermum > Castanospermum australe. The sequence goes on from NSJW01000152.1 coordinate 249,022, forward strand.
TAAACACACGCCAAAACATTGGACATACAACTGAAGAAAAAGAACAGGAGGATGGATAGGGGAATTGTTGGAAGCACGGATTATATATACTGATATACACGTTCGCAATATTTTTATGATAATTTTAAGTTACTTTCTGCATTGTTGATTATCAAATTTTGCACAAAAATTTATTCAATAATTAGCTAATAGTTGATAGTACTATCAAATAGATAAAGATAATTCTCATTTAATTTTCATTAAATTAATTGAACTGTGGAAGTTATTAATTTTGCCTATTATACAGTATGCTATATATCATTTATCTTAATACGCTCTAGTTAGTTTTGTGTTAAGATTGTTCTTATTGTAGCTTGTTCTGCAATATTGAATTCCTATTTTGACATACAAGAAACGGAGAATTCCTTCAGAAAATGACTCTGTTATTACCTTTATATAACGATGATAGTGAATATCAAGACAGAAAGAGAATGTAGGGATCTCTAGCTCCACATATATAGGAACATATGTGGTAATATTTAAACCACCAGTCCTTGTCTTGGCATCACCCGATCTTATAACTGATTGCACTTTTTATTTAATTCTTCTCTTTAACATTGAGCTCATGCGATCAATAATTTCCCATCTAGCTTTGTTTATTTAATTAGGGAATGATTTCATGATCCGCAATAACTTCAATATTCTTGTGCTAGCTCCAGCAATGTGTATTTACTATCCTCGTGATATCTCGTTGAGCTCTCATCATCAATTAATGTACAAGAGGCATATATAGCTTCAGCCTCTCTCGGTCTCTGCTTATTTTCTCCTCTCTCTTTTTTTTTTCCCCTTTTGTATTTGTTGTGCAAGCTTTGAGATGAATGCATATATTAGGGTGTTCCAATTTAATATAAATTTGATGGAAACCTATTTATCTTTGGACTTGTTCTGCCTTACGATTTGTAAGAATTTCACACCTCTAGTACAGTACATGACCAATCGGAGCACAAGGTGTGGTCCAAGTCCAGGGCTGTTGGTCCAAGTCCAGAGCTGTTCATATTATCTTGCCCTGGAGGTGTTTGAATCAAATCTTTGAAATGAGTTATTGATCATATCCATCTTCTGCTTGGCATATTCTATATGGTTTGATTTTCAAACTTCAACTTTTTGTTTTCCTTTTCGGGGTAGTTGGGCGTTTCATTTATTATTTGCTTTGTTTTATTCATTGAAATTTTCTTTTTTGTTCATTAATATCTTTATATATATATATATTTTTAATAACTTAGCCAGAGTCTGCCAAAACTGCATGTCCATTTTGTTTGTAGGGCCACGATGATGATGCAAGTCCATATCCATATATATTGGGGTCTGCATGTAGCCGTAGCTGTCATGGCCCCGAGGTAAAAGGCCAGTGGCTCCCATATGTCATCATTGTCTAAAAAAAGCTAAGGAGGAGTAAACCCTAGAACTAGAAGAAACAGTCTTCCCTATTGATGAGGTCAAACCAAGAACAAAGAAGGCTCTCTCAGCTTTTGAAATGGCACCAGGTTGGGTTGGTCCTCTCAGAATGGCCTTAAGTCAGTGAAACATTCAAAACACATAGCCATGGCAGTTCACCGGCGCAATTGAAGGTTTCTTTTCCTCCTCGATCGATGTACTAGACGTCCTTGTAGTTGCCATTAAATAAGCAGCCTATATGCACAAACAGAGGTCAATCTTGATTGAGAGGCTTCTTCTTGTGGAAATGAATACTGTCTCATAGTCAGCTTGGATTTTTCAAACCTTTGTTTTCTTTCTGGGAGCTATGCAGTAATAGAGGTTTAATTGGCACATGGACCTGAGTCAATTTGATTGAGACCCAGGGAAAGTTATTGGTTACAATTAATATTGATTATAATTAAGGCAAAAAAATGTCAATGTGTTGTTCTGTTCTGTACGTTGACAAAAATTAACTTGAGATCTTGTGGAATGGCAACAATGTCAAATTGCTAGGATCGCCCTATCCATAAGACTATTTCAATAGGGGTGTAATTGCAACCATGCATTTACGAGGTCATGCAAAACTCCGGGCTCACTATGTCGGCTACATATAAATGGTTTGAATTATTCTTTGTTATACTTTCTGTAGGTTTTGTTTGCTTAATTTAACTAGTTTGAAAACTTTGAATTTTATGTACTGCTTCTGGCCCTATATGACTTCTAGGTTTGCTATAATTTAGCATTGGCTATAGGATACTTTTTCTCCTTCTCCTCTTCCTTTTAATTTCATGAACGCCCAATTTGAAAATTAGATACATAACACCCGGATGAAAGAGAAAAAAATTTGTCCTTTAATTAGTACTAGGATTTTTATATCAAATTAGCAAAATCAATTTGTTTTTAGTGATGATACTATTTGTATATTTAGGACCCCCTCCCCCCTTAACTATTAGAATTTATTAATAATCAGCTAGTTTGTATTGGTAACATTGACCAAGTTATTATCATAATTTAGGTTGTATTTACTATTAATTAGAATTTACCAACATATCTCATGAAATTGGATGAGAGGAGATTTACATACAGGTTAGATTTAAGTCATGCAATAAATCACGTTTTCCGTGGGCTGGGCTAAACATGTCTTCACAGAAAAATAATTAAATTAACGATTATTTAAATAAAATTATATAATGTAGAAAGACAATTAATAATTAAGACATTAAGGAGAAAAGTCAGTTTGTATGAACATGAAATATTGTAACAAAAAAAAAAGTGAAAGAGAAATAAAAAGCAGTTGCAAAACAATATTTATTTTACTTCAATTATATAATTATATCTATCAGCTTATATATATATATATGCATACATATTACTGATATACTGAACAAATATTCAAAAAAGAAAGTAAAGTTCCTGTTAACGCAAACAAAAGAAACTATGCAATTTAGCATATTATAGTCTTGCACGCGGGCTGATCTCTCTACGACATTCTCCTCCTAGCATATCTCATGCATGCTCAGTTGCCTCGTTTAGTTTCTTTGTAAATTTTTTTTTTTCTCTTTTGAGCTTAAACCCCGTTTTACCCAAAAAAACAGAAAGAAAAGAAACTAGGCAACTGAACCAGTGAAACACAATAACCACGTACAATAATAAAACATGGTTCAACGGTTCAACCTTCATGTAAAAATAAGTTTAATTAAGGGCAAAATCTCCTATCATCCGTGACAATGTATAAACTAAATCAGATAACTATATTAATTTAACCATAGTGTAAATATATGTAGAAAGTACTGACTCATTCCTCTCATATATAGCAGAGTTAGCCATTTTAGCTGAGCGTGCCACCTTTAAAAAGAATTTCTCAAAGTATGCCACCCGTTTTTTTTTTATTTACCAATATGTGACACTTTTCATTTTTATTATTATTTTTTAATTTAAAAATACAGAGTCGTTCAAATCTTGGATGACTCATGGGCTGCTTTTTTCTTTTCATATTATTTTATAATATTTATATTTTTTAATATTATTTTACTTATTTTTTTTATATAAATTTAGAAAAAAATAATATTTTATAAAATAGATTAAAAAATATATGAGTCGTCCAATTGGACAACTCAGGTTTTTTTTTATTTTTAAAAAAATAAAAATAAAATGTTGTAATATAAAGAAAATAACATATAATATAATTATTTTATTATTTATTTTAATTTTAAATTAAAAATTAATTTTAAAACTTTACTTAAATATTTAATTTATAAATTAATTAAGTTAAATTTATTATAGTTAAAATTTTATTAAATTAATTAAGTTATGATTTATTTAATTATAAGTTATGTTAATTTTAATTAATTATTATTAAATTAATTGTTAAGATTTATTTAGTTATAAGTCATTATTATTCTAATTAATTTTTAATAAAAAATAAATTATGACATAGAATTAATAAAATTAACAGAATGAAAAAAATGGAAAGAGAGATGCAAAAATATTGAAAAAAAATTAAAATAAGAAATAAGACAAATAATAAGATAAATTTCATATAAAATAAGTATTACACTAAGTTAATTAATTAAATGTAATTAGGTGCCACATTTAACATTTTCTTTTTATATGGGGTGCTCTCTAATATTCAAATGTTGTTATGGTGGCTCGGCTTCTAATTCATTATCAAGAAAGGAATTATTCTTCATTTGTTGAAAAGAATAATTTTACTTACATTACAAACTAAAATTATGCATGTCTCCTTAAGATATATGATATATGCCCTAAAGAGGATGCTCATGTGTTAAAGTTGATTGATATAGTTCTTTTGAATGATACATATAAGACGATGATGATTGTAATGGTTTTTTTTTAATAATAATTAGAATATGTCATAATTTATTTTTTTTAATTAAAAATAATTAGAAGAATAATAACTTATAACTAAATATATCTTAACTTAATTAATTTAATAAATAAATAATTAAAATTAACATAACTTATAATTAAATAAATCATAGCTTAATTAATTTAATAAAATAATTATATTATACGTTATTTTCTTCATATTACAACATTTTATTTTTATTTTTTTTAAAAATAGAAAAAAGTAACCTGAGTAGTCCAAAGATTGGGACGACTCATATATTTTTTAATTTATTTTATAAATTATTATTTTTACTCTAAGTTTATAAATAATTAATTAATTAATATTAAAAAATGTAAATATTATAAAATAATATAAAAAATAACAAGCAGCCCATGAGTCGTCCAACATTTTGGACGACTCTGTATTTTTAAATTAAAAAATAATAATAAAAATAAAAAGTGTCATATATTGATAAATAAAAAAAGTGGTATATTTTAGGAAATTTTTTTTAAAGGTGGCACGTTAAGGTAAAATGGCCCCTTCTTTCAGATAGACGATCGAAATAAATATATAGATGGACAAAAAGTTTTGGTAACAATGCACCATACAAGAGTTTATACACAATTTTGTTTTGCCTGTTTTTAGTGGTAATTATGACTATCTGGATTTGCATTGGGAAAGAATTTAAAAAAACATAATTATCTTGCCACTTAAGTTCAGGTGGTAACTTGACCATCTTCCAAAAAGTGAGGAACCATGTTAAAATTTCCTCCCCTAATTAACAAATGTTAACTCTCTAAAGGTAAAAAAAAAATATCTATTTTTTTCCGGTGCTAAAAAAAAAATTCAGTTTGTCGAGATACTCTATACAATGAATTTTTTAAATTTACATAAATCGCACAAATTAATGGTGTATTTATTTTTTTGGTCGCGGACAAATCAATGAGACGACTACAGTGATGATAGTCTCCGTAAGATTGGAAAGCTTCTTTATTGTAACTAGGAAACTTTGCAATAAATATGAATATTAATTGTATGATCTTTAAAGTTATATATATGCTTCTTTTAATGCTTAATTATTGAGATAGGTGTTTTGTTGGTTGAAGGTTTATTCTGAAATTTTATTTTTCTTTCTTCTGTTTCGGCGTTGGTAGGAAGCATATCGTATAACAATAGAACCCCTGACCTTCGAGAACAATTAGGATTCAATGGAGGAAGGGATTTCAGGCATTTCATTTCCCTACAATAAATGAATTTGATGCGTATATATATACACACACACACACACAAACGAAATTGTTAACCATCTACCAATATTGGGTATGTGGTGGGTTGTTGAAAATAAATTTAATTATATCTCAATTTTTTTTATTGCGTTGTGTCTAAAACCTTTAAATACCTCTTAAAATATTTTTAAATAGACATCATTCATATCAGTTTATACACAGACTTAATTAGGATACTCAGTCGGTTTAAGATGTACATATACTTGATAAGAGATATAAAAATGTTAAATTTATTACTTTTTATTAATTTAATGCACAAATTATATTATAGATTGTGGCTATTCAAAATGTTTTTCAAACTTATATGTCTTTATATGTCAACAAAATGAAGGAAATAGAGTGTCTTAATTAAACATTTGCTCGAGAAATTAAATAAAAAAAAGAGAGAAATAAAATATTTGAAAAGGATATTTAATTGATGCACAATGTCTAGTCTTACAAACAATTTCACTATTTATATTTTATTGTCCTTCTCACTTTGGTTTCTAAATAAATCTAAAGATGACATTAAGCAAGAACATATTTTATAAATAAAAGTATGTTGGAAGAAAAATATAAATAAAAGTATCACATATTTTATGTTTAATCATACTAAGAGAATAAATGCCCCGCATTGTAGGCAGACAGACAGTATTACTGGTGCGTGGAAGAATCCAATTGGAGACTTGAAAAACCCCAATTTTTTAGAGTATGTTTGGAATAAAAAATTTAAAAAATTAATATAGAATATATTTTAATTCAAAATTTAATTTAACTATTTTTTTAATTATTTAAAGGCAGTTATTACTCTATTGCAAATCCCTCAAATATTGATGAAAAACTCTGTTCTAAGGGGGCGGAGGGGTTTGGGCTAATGGGCTCCCAAACATAAATATGGAATGAGTTAACCTTTATGATACTTTGCATGTCCAAAACATTTATTGTATAGTTTAGATTTTTGAATTACTTATTTAATCGTGGGATTAGGCCTGGTTCAATAGCATTGGTGTTGCCTTGACATCTCTCACACCTGGGATCGATTCCTTAAGGAATGAATCCTAACTCCCGTCTTCCTGACCAAATTCTCTAGAATGCTAATTTTTAATAATTACGAATCATGGGAGACTAGAAGTTTTATTCTAAAAAGACTGAAGAACATCTGTAATCTACAGCCAAGACAGTGATGGTTAATTGTGTGACAACAACGTTGTTTATCCACGTCAAAAAAAAAACAATGTTATTTATCCCACCCAAACATAAAATGTACATATACGTATAGGGTAGTAGTTACCTTATTGGACATTCATCGAAGGCCCAGTATGAGGCCCAAAACATTAAAGCCCAACAACCATTATACGTACAATAGTGGAAAGTGCAAATTACGAGTTGAGAGCCGTGTACTTTTCTTTCCATATAGGAGAGAATCGAAATGAAAGTCGAGAATCAGAGTCGCAGCTTAACAAAGGGGGAAAGAGGGTCCGAGAGTAAGAGGCATGGCGACCCTGGATTCCGACGTGCCAATGGTGCCTGCCGGCGAGCCCTCCAGCAGCGCCGGCCCTTCTTCCAGGAAGCCTAAGCGATTCGAGATCAAGAAGTGGAATGCCGTCGCTCTCTGGGCTTGGGGTGCGTCTCTCGCTCTCGCTTTCTCCCCCGGAAAAACCCGTTCTCTTCTTTCTTCTCCGATTCTCTCTTCTCATGGTCGGTAACCTTTCTGATTTCTTTTTGTGCGTTTGATGAATTCGCGTTTTGTTTCTGTATTCGCAGACATCGTTGTTGATAATTGTGCTATCTGCCGGAACCATATCATGGATCTCTGTAAGCGTATTATTTCAGCTGGTTTATTTATGAATTATCGTTGTTCTCTTTAACTAATTCCCTTTGAATTGGTTCACTGCTTTAGGCATAGAGTGCCAAGCCAACCAGGCTAGCGCCACTAGCGAGGAATGCACTGTAGCTTGGGGTATGTTCGAAATCCCTCTAACATCTCTATCGATTAAATACGTCATCCCGTTGAATCCTATTTTCCTATCTAACTGTCATCATCAACTTTAATTGGTGATTTTAATGTAAAATTCCGTTTAGAATATTTTAAGTTTATCTACCACCTTAGGGTTGAAGCTAGATCAAATTGTAGGACTATTATAAATTTATAATAAATATGTTAAAACTTGGAATGCTTCAATCAGCAGCAAGGAATTGTCCAGGTAGTTTGGTTAATCATGATTTACACCTTAATTTCTTGTATAATTATCCATGAGTTCATAATCACCAGACAAGATGCTCCCCCAAATGACAAAAATTTCTGAGTTCCTGTTCAATAGACAATCTAGCGTTTATATCATTCAAGCCATGTTAGCTTGCTGATAGCAACTTCAGATCACTTCATGGAAATTTATCCAATAGAAGAAAACATAAAAATATGAGGTGAAATCTAACAGATAAATAGATACACTGATTTGCAGTAAAAAATAAAAATGAAAAAATACAATCTTGCATTTTACTTCTCGAAAACAAAAGTATTCTATGTACCACCATCAAATATATGAGACCCAGAGTCTCTATAATATTTTCTCGAACTCATACCGAATCTCTCGTTTTACTTATTTTATTTATATACAGCCATTGGCTTCATTAAAATGAAGCTCTGTGATGAAGACAAAAGGGTCATTTATAATGGTATTTTGATTATTGATGACTTTGTTGTAATATTTGTAGGGGTTTTATTTAGTTATTTGAGATAATTTTAAAATAATTTTGGTGGATCCTATTATGATACTATGTGGATAATGAAATTGGTAGAAGATTTCTTATTTTCCAGTCAAGAGAACATATATTTGCACTTATGATTATTATTCCAAGGATTTTCCTTGTGTCCTGGTAAATTTTCTATGTTTTGAATCCTAGGTTGTCTGCTTAAACATTACATAGCCCCCCTGTCTTATTCCTTTTGCACTTCCATCCTCATCACTGATGCAGGAGCATGAGTCTCATATTGAACTGGGTGTGAGACTCGAAACTTCTATTTAAAGTAGAGGTTCACCCATTTAACAACCTGTCTTTTAGGATTGGGCTCTCCTCTACATCAAGTGTATCAGAGCTAGGCTTTCCCATCCCTCTGGTGTGAACAGTCTGCTCTTTCCAACCGATCGTGAACCCCATCTCAGCTGTGTGTGAGACAGGGAACTCCCATTTATAGTAGAGGCTCTCCTCTCTTAAAAACTTGGCTTTTAGGAGTGACCAGTGAGGTCTCCCCTACATCAGTCACTTTGTTTTTGTGAGACTCAAATGCTTGTTTGCTACTCAAAAACCAAATAATTCCATATGGGCAATGATCTTGGTTTTCACCACAATTTTAGTCTCACAGGTGTGCCTGCTGTGGATACTCCCCCACATAATCTTTCTATGTTGATTGAGCTTTCATGTCTACATTGTCGCAAAAATGTGAGATTTCCACTGAATTTATCCCGACCTGTTTTCCTCCTACTCACCCATCTCTTGTTCTTCATCCACCAGCATGACATACATTGTTATATTAATTATCTTGTTAACCAATACATTGGTCAGAGATGTCCTTGAGAGAGAGACAGAGAGAGGGAGATGGAGAGGGAGAGGGATAGACTGACCGATAGACAGCAATTCCAATGGCAGTTAGATACAACTGCAAGGAAGATACAAATAGTGATGAACAGTTAGATGACAGACAGACAGACAGACAGATAGACAGTAATTCCATGTGCAGGCAAAACGTAAACTTGTAGCATATTGAAACTTTGATGCCATATTTTCCTCAATTGCTTTAGCCTGTCTTTTCCTCTTGTCGAATCATTCCAACTGCAAGGCAGATACAAATAGTGATGAACAGTTAGATGCCTCTTACCCATAAATATTTCAACCCAAATACCGAAAGAAAGTAATTCCATGTGCCGGCAAAATGAAACCTTGTAGCATATTGAAACTATGATGCCATATTTTCCTCAATTGCTTTAGCCCGTCTTTTCCTCCTGTCAAATCATTCCAATTATGAACAGTTAGATGCCCCTTACCCATAAGTATTTCAACCCAAAGTTCATTAATAAACATACTTCAGGAAAGTTCAAGCAAAAAGCCAGCCACCAACTCATTAAAAATATTTCTTTTCTCCCATAGTGCCACCTTAGAACCAATGGATATACTAACAATTATTGCTACACATCCTTTTTATTTGTTTTGGTCCTTATTATTGAGGTTTGTTTACTTCGAGTATACTGGTATCTAGATTCTAGCTCATTCTACTTGGTATGAGGTAACCAGTCTGAGTGGTTCATCTTTAAACCGTAATTTGGCTGGTTTTCTCTTTCAAATACTTGCAACTGTTAAAGCTAATCGCACTTTCTTGACCTGAGGAACTGTGGTTTTTTACTATGAGAATCGCCTATTATGATGACCTTCAATTCTATTGTTTCCCTTTCATTACAGCACCTATTTGCTCAGGTAAGATTGTTGTGCAAGTGCAGTAGATGAAGATATTGTTTGTTGCTTTGAAAAATATCTTGGCAGAGGCATAATTCTACAGCTTGCCAGCTGTGACCCAATGTTTGGATGTGAAGAGAGAAAATTTTGAAATTTGAAATGGAGAAAAATTTTAAGGACAAAATTTTGAATTTTTAGTTTCTGGAGTTTCCTTTCTCTTTACTTTTCTCTTCATCCAAACAAGAGAAAGTTTTAAAATTTTTAATTTTTCTTATTCTTTTCTTTCTCTTAAACCAAACATATGGTGAATGCACTTTTTGTCTCCAAAAAGATTTTGGTATAGTTAGATGCAATTAATTGAGTCAAATCCCTACATTTGTTCATTTAGCATATATGCCATTTCTTCTCTTCATGAATTAAAATATTGTGCTGTTTCAATTTCTTCTCTCCACTAGTCTGGATTTTAAAGAATAGTTCGTAGGTCATTTCTATAATTATGTATACCTCTGTAGTTGTTAAACTTTGACTTAGCAAGAGCAGGATTACTCAAACTGTTGCTTGCTCTGGCTGATTTCTTATACAGGGGTTTGCAACCATGCTTTTCACTTCCATTGCATTAGCCGATGGCTGAAGACCCGTCAAGTATGTCCTTTAGGTATGTGGGCCTAATTCCTTTCACCTCTCTTTCTCTGTTGGGACCCTCTGGATTAATTAGTGCTCTTCTCACTGCCTTGGTGTTTCTCTGCTGGTACAGACAACAGTGAGTGGGAGTTTCAGAAATATGGTCACTAGAACGTTGATGTGCTTGAGCTCTTTGGACATTTGGACTGTCTATCCTATCGTGTGAACATTTACAGCTCTGTCTGCACTATATCTTTTGCTTGTCTACTGGGAATTATCTCTCAAAAATAGTCTTTTTATCTAATAGAATTTGATGCATAGCATGTAAAGTTTTACTTTAATATTTTGAGCAACATGTTTCATAAATTTGCTCATTTTGGCTGTGTGTTGTGTGTGTTCGAGCTCGGCCTGCAAGTTATCCGTCCTGCTTGCATTTTCCATTATTTTACGTTGCAAATGATGAGAATGCTTTTTCTTCTTTTTTAATACTTCTGCTTCCAGTTTAAATCCCATTCGTGCATTTTTGCAATGCATTAGGTGCTCTATATTCCGGAATTCATTTGTTATTACATATTGGTTGGGGGGGGGTGCCACATTTATAGTCGGCAATCACCTGCCGAATGTCCAAGTTTTTTTTTTTGCTTTTTTTTGGGGGGGGGGGGGGGGGAGGGGGTAACCTGTGTGTGACCATGCATTTGTGAGGTCGGCTATATGATTGTGTTATTTATTGTTATACTTTATGTGGGTACCCCAAGAATCTTCTATGTTTGAAAATCCTTTAAAAAAATCCAAGAATGAAATTCGATATGACAGTGATTAACTAACAACTAGATATTATCTTTACGTAAATTTAGGAGCTCGTAAAAGATGAGAGTAAAATGAGTGTGCAAAGTAATGAAAGTTCGAGTGCTTGTGTATAAAATGGAAAGTGAATGATTACTACCGGTAAGATAGTGTTAAAAACAGCGTAGGGTAACAAGAATTAATGAGAACCTGGAGGAGTCATATGAGTGATACCATGTAACGTTGGTAATCCCTCTGCTGCCATTGGTAAGGGGTAATATTAATATGATTATTACAATCATGTTTTTATGCTAACACAAACCCTAGTAAACCAAGTTAACAATAAATGTGCGATTGCAGTAGATTTTTAGTTAATTAGGAGAAGAAAAAAAGGTAATCTTCGGTTCAACCATATCTTAAAGAAAAATATGAACATAAATGTCAATAAATCAACTACAGAAATCTAACCCATGAAATTTCCGTATTCAATTTTAATTTAGCAGTAAATTTTGACCCCGTAGGCAACTTCATTTTTCTAATGGTCTGCCACGGACCTGAAATTCAGTCATTTCAGCCGTTCAGGTAGAGTCTGGCAGCTTTGCTGAAAGTAGTTAGTCCAATTTTTATACTTGGCTTTCTTGTTCTCATTTATTGTATTTGGTTGAAAGGTGACTCTCGATAAGGAAAATGGCCTCCAATTCCAAGCGAAAATCCCTTCTTAACCACAAAGGTCAACCCCCCCTCTCAGTCTATATTTTTTTTCCCTGCACGTTCTCTCTCTCTCTCTCTCTCTCTCCTCTTGCCAGGTTTTCTGTTGCACTTTCAACTGTTAATTAAACTTCCTTAATGTGGCCCACCCCAAGGTTCTGAATTATGGGTTCCCTTTTTCTCAATTCTTTACTCATAATTTTCGCTTATAAATCCCTCTAGAAAAGGTCTCTTAACCTCAGGCAAAACACTTCCTATTATGCTGCTCTTCTTGCTAGATTCATGGAGCATTCTCTGAATTCGTCTATGGGCAAAGCAGTATCTGCCAATAAAAACCTAGATCATCCTGAGGAAAGTGGGTGGACTTCTTACTTCGAAGATTTCTCAAAAGGCATGGAGCCCAGTTACTGTTCCAGTTTGGGTGGCTCCTCTTTGGCCTCAGATGCTGCTTCTTGTGCTGCTTGGAAATTTTCTCATCAGAATCATGTTGCTTCCTGCTCTTCGGTTAGGGTCTCATCGAATCCTCCTAAGAAACTAAGTTTCAAGAAAACGAGAACCAAACAGTTATCAGAGGATGACCCTCTGGAGGACACGGCTACCTCTCCTGTCAATAGTCCCAAGGTATACAAGAGCAACCGTTTTCTTCACCATTCACAGTAAACTTTTTTTGTTCCCCTTCTTATAATACTTATTATCTGTAGGTAGTAAACTTGAATCCAAAGGAAATGATTTCCAGGAAGATTGATGATCAACTAGATGGTTCTATGGTAAACCTGCTTTATAATGTTTTTCATCTGAAAAAGAAGAAATAAATTTGGTTCTCCATACTAACCAAGTTCTATGGTTTATGGTGATGATTCTGTAGGGCAAGGGATTTACATCAGAGAATTATTCAGAATTGCAGACAGATGAGAATGAACTAAATTTTAATGGAAAGAACATTGACTGCACAGACTGGAAGAACCGGGGGCTCTGCCTGGTTCCTTTGTCCATGTTGGTTAATTATTTTGGGTGACTGATACTTTTGTCTATAGCCTTCCTCTCTCTGCCACTCCTTGTCTCCTTTTCTTTGTGTCCTTCTGTGTAGCCCAAGTTATGGAGCTGTATACAGAGCATGAATCAGTGACTGATAATTTGTAATGTATTATACCAATATTAACATGCTGATAACTTTTGAGTCCAGAATTTATTTTCATGAAAAGAAATTTCTTTAGATAGTGTTTCTGCATTCTTTAAGGACATTGATTTTTTTTTTTTTGGTAGTATTTCTCCAAGGAGATTAATCGCTCAATAACAAATAATGAAGAAAGGAGATAAGCTGATTAATATAATGTTGGGAAAACATGTGGATGACATAATTATAAAATTGAAATTAATAAACTAAATGTGGATTTTGACAAAGAGCGCTTTTCATGCTGCTATTGGTAATGTATTCAGGTATAAAAAAAGGCCAAAGAATATTGGTATATATAGCAGTGGAAGTGAACCAGGTTGGTCAAAAGGTTTGGAGGAAGTGTCAGAATGTGATAACCAAAGATAGAAAGGTGGTGCTTATTTTGTATTTATATTTTTGGTGATAGGTGGTACTTATTTTTTGAATGAGAGCAGTGTGATCAGTGATGGCACTTCGATGGCTGGTGCAATTTTTCAAATGGTTTGAAATGTGTAGGAAACAGGAAATAAATGAAAGCCATAACAAAGCCTTTTTCTGTGGAACGTTGAAAAACGAAGATTCTTAAATGCAAGAAACTTGCAATGGGTTTCACAAAGCAGGTTCCGTAGCAAAATGTTGAGAGACATGCACGATGGAGGAGACGGGTAAGGGACGGGGAGGGACTTTTCACAATTCAATTTAATGCGATTCATCACACTAGAAAAGAAGAGTAGCCATGTAACAAAATAATTATAATTAACTTCAAATAAATTGTTTGTTGTTTAGTTAGTAAAGTTTTAAAATATTTTAGTGATTATCAACAGTAGCTCAATGAGTGATGTTATTTTGATCTTTGGTAAAACAAAAAAATAAAGTGATGTTATTTTCATTTTTGTACATGAACAGTAAGTTTATCTTTGGATGAAATTTTATGTTAATTGAGACTAAATTTTTTTTTTAGATAATTTTAAGAATGCACCTTCCCACATCCTGTATTTAGTTGAATTAATTTTCTGGGGTGCTAACTCAAAGTTGACCTGAGTAGTCAAGACATAAAACACACTTTCTTAATTAAGGTTAATCCCTTATTATTTTCGTATTCTAAAACTACACTCTTCTAATTTTTTTTTTCTGTAAGTTATTGTAATTTGTTTTTAAACTACTTATACTCTTATACAATTTGAGAGAATCATTATCCATGCTAATCTTTATGATATATTAAGCTATTAAAAAACAGAAAAAAATATTAATGACACATCTATTTTTGATTAAAAGAAAAACCTTTTATGTGCCAGTCTTGGATCCTTGCAGTATGACACTATTGATTGTATCACTATCATTAGTTACTTTAGAAAAAAAAATTATCTATGTAATCTATATTGACCAAAAACTAAAACAAATAAAACAGGCAAGAATACTTATAAATGAAAAGATGTATGTTAAAATACACACGCATAATAGAACGATTGCATTTATGGCATAATAATAATAGTTTTATAATTTTACAGCTTTATTTGTTAATAAATTTATACAGATAAAATTGACATATTCACAAACCCGCAAATATGAATGTTGTGGTTAGCAATTTATGCATTTTGTGTTCCATTGGACATTACTCTCCTATGAATTCTTCATTGACACACTCCTGGAAAACAATTAATATTCTGCGAATATGCTAATGATTAATATACATAATACTTTATTATTTAGTAATACTGATTCCTCATTCAAACAGGCAAGAAAATCACATCAGAACCACGAAAGATATCTTCAAGTTTGGTTGTACCCTCAAAAGAGTTTAATTTATAGAATATAATATTAAAAAAATATTTAACTAAAAGGAAAGATTAGATTGATAGGTTTAAACATTATTAATTCGTCTCCTACCTCCTGCAGGCCATTCGTTAAATAAAGAATATTCAGAAACGGCTACAACAGACGACCCCGCCATGTGCTCAGCTCAACCATTTGAAACAGCTGTGCACAGTCGTCGTAAGCACATTTACTTAAAAATTCCACCATGATAACGTTGTCTTTCAAGTTTCACCATCCACAGTCCATTATATTCTTGATTCTTCCACAAGCTAAGATTTTTTTTTTTTTTTTTAATTTTCAAAAGTGCACGTTACATTTATTAGAGGTTTTTTCTTTTGAAATTGATAAATAAATGTGACAATAGTAAAATTTAATCGCAAATTCTTGAAAGACTTTACAACTAAGTAGATTAGTACAATCACAAATGAGTCCATATTGTTTTTTATGCCTTCGAATGTTTATCCCCATGCTGCAATGACCATACTTTCGCTTTTGTTGATTAATTAGTATATATATATATATATATATATATATATATATATATATATATATATATATAAGTTAAAATTGATTACTATTTGCATGAGCTATATTTCTCATTCATAGTTAACCTTTGTGTGCATGGGAATGATGATTTTGTGAGGAAGCTTTAAAGATATGTATTTATATAGAAAGCTTCGCATTCCATAGTTATATGTGGCCACTGGCCACTATGTACAGGTAACCCATTTGGTCAACATGGAGTTATGGTTCAAAGCTTCCAAATGAATCAAGAAGTGTGAGCTATTCAATGCTGAAACTCAAGATTTCAATTGCCAGCGACTCACATATATGCTTTGCATATAAGCTTCGCCTGTCACCATCATAAAGTAATAATACAAATGGGTGAAACTGTTGACAACGATTTCTGTATAATTGCATGCTGCGGCAAGATCGAAGTTTTGCACATCGGCAAGGTTGGAATAGACTGATAATGGATAAAGGGAAAGAAAGATCAAATGCACTTGTGCCAAATAATTATATATATGAGCCTCTTGTAATGGATAAACTTAACCCCACTAACTTTGAAAAGACAACTAATCTGAACCACTTGGCTAAAGTTTGGTTTACATCACAGGTTAGGTGACCAATCAAATAGTTAACGACCAGTAATGATGTGATTTGTGTTATGGGGTGGTAGATCAAAGGTCTAATTCAAAGATTAAAAATTGACAATTAGAGCATCAACTTCACCTTTTATTACACATACTAGAATCCATGATCAGCTAGGAGTACTAGTCCTGGTGGCAATCGATCATCAATCCCATTATCTTCCGGCATATCACTTGATTACAGTGAGATTAGAGAGCTTCTTTGTTGCATGTATCCATGCAAACTTACACACATACATGATTTGAAGTGTAATGATTTACGGTGGTTTTGGTGGCTGTAACCTATTACTACGAGGAGATAAAAAGAGATTTGAAAGCTTGAATTAACATTATATTCTTTGAATTTGAATTCAAAAATAGAATTTCATTTTATATTTGAGTAAATCCCTTTTTAATCTTTTAAAGATTCAAGTGTTATTACTTTCATTGTTTAAAAATTTTTAACATTAATTTAATTCATGAATCATAAAAAGTTATATTATTTTACTTCTTCAAATATATTAATATTAACTTAGTTCCTCAACTATTAAAAAATGTTATCAATTTAATTTATCAATTATACAAAATTATCATTAATTTAGTTTCTTAATTATAAAAATTATATCAATTTAGTTCTTCTCTGTACAACAAAAAATAATTTTGGTATTACTTTCTATAATTGGAAAAAAGAATTTATTCTTTATCTTTTTCTACCCTATGAAGACGTGCTTGTGGAGGAGAAAAACACTAGTCTCTCGAGCCTTTAGGCAGCCTTTTAGTCTTTATATGTTGTTGCGAAAGGAATTTAGGTTTAAATTGCAGTCAGCAGAAGCAATATAGAAAGATTCCTAGGACCCCCTTCCAATATTTACCCCCAAAGCATCAACAGGCTGGCACGTATGGTAGAAAATGCTTTGGTCTCGTCTAAAAATAGCAAATGAATAGGCCTTGGGTTATGATATTAAGTATTCTACTCCCTTACATGGCTAATGGCTTTCTGTCATTTTTTCTCTCTATATATTATATATGGTTCTTTGCTATATTCGGGAAGCTATGATACTTATATGTATATATATGTATATATATATATATATATATATATATATATATATATATATATATATATATCTGCGTGCGTGATTTTCGGTCCATGGCCCTCGAACCGCTTCGAAAGCCAAGCCAACAACAAAGTTATTGAACCCTTGTGCACCCCAAGAAAAGAAACCTATTCATTTTCAAATTATGGCCCCCCACCTAAGTAATTGAACATTAATTAACCACCATGTGCCACCCTCGATCTCACACTTGAACCTAGTCCATTGGCTAGTGATGGATGCAATTTTTGTATAGCTTGGTGATGTGTATTGTATTGACTTTTGTAGAAAACATGTTTCTCTTGTCCCCCGTGACAAAAATAAAATCATAGTCGTTTAGGTCCCGTGAATATATGGAAGCAAAGTTAGTGAAAAGCAAGTTGGGACAATGGACACGTTTGTGTTGCTTATTTTGAGCTTTGTCCGGGAGTTCAATTTTGAACCATTAATACATGAGAAATGCTATTCACATGTCAAAAACTCACATAGAAATGCACAAATTTTTTTTTTGATGATTATAGTTATATATATGAGATGCACTTAACTAATAGAGAACATAAAAAAAGCTAGCGATGTCAATAGACGTGTTTATAGCTAGGATGATAATATGGATTCTTGTTATTTCTATCAACGATAAACACATCTATTCACTTGACCATCATATGTATTTTTGTTCGAAAACACATCTTCGTAAGTTTCTCTTTGCCTGCAGACATTCTCTGAGAGTATATCTATAATGGCCGGCAACCAACAACCTAAGCATAAACTCGACAACTTTTTAGGAATATAATGAGAACAATATCCATCAAGCTAGGCTGCTAGCTAATCACGTATCTTTCTGGGCGGCGAAAGGGGAGCTTTAGCTTTGGGATTTGGACCGCATCCTCTTTTGCTTTGGCTATTTCTTCATTGAACCTGAAGCTAACTCTAATATATGAGTATCTTAATGCCAAGTGTCCGGTTCAGTCAGCTAATTAATGTTTTTAACTGTGATTGAATAGAAGACAAAGTTGGTAAGGTTCTATGAATTAACATGTGGATGGTGTCTAGCCTCGCCATGTACAATTATACCGCATGGTTTGCGCACAAATTGTACCCCCATAATTGGTGCCATAATTCGTCATAATTCATGAATGCCGCATGTATAATATTTTGTGGTTTTCAATGCCATCAACAACACAATGTCGTCACTCTCCAAATTATTTGTCATTAAGTCTCTAATTATTGAGCCATATTTTTTCTCCTTATTCTAAGCAGAATGTTGCTATTAATTCCACCCCGAAAGAGTTCCACACGATACCTTTTGTTTCAACGGAAAGAATTTCTTTAGATGGGTGATAATGTATTCTTTCTAGTTATTTTAATTTAACTCTATCATTTTTCAAATGAGCATACGATGTGTGCTTAAATATAATTTTAGTTTCAAATCAAATTAAGTTTGTCAATGTTTTGGGTCTAGGCCACACAAAATTTTCCTTTTAAATTTCCTAATTTCAGCATAGATAATTTGTCTTTGACTTCACTAAAATGTAAATTAAAAAAAAAATTGAGGCTATTTGTACTACGAAATGAACAGAAAATCCTTGCTTCGAAACAATCAGATCTTGATTTTGGATGTGCATGTGGTACCAATATCCCTAGAACTTATATTAACAGAGATGTCGCATGAGCTATAAGCCGTGGCCTTCAACTTGAAAATGTTGAGTATACTCACTTTCCCGGGCAGTGAGGCCGTTGACGTCAAATTCAACAACCCAGCACTGACATCTGACCAAAATTTAAGATCATATATTAACTTTCCCGCCATAAGATCGGCAGAAGTGCTCACACTAATCTTGCTACGAGCTGGAACTAATTCCGTCTCTATTGGAACTTGGGCTACAATATAGTCATGATAATTGACATAACCAGTGGAGTTTATGTACCTAAAGCTTGCATAGTTTGGATTCACTATTGTGATCACCATGCCTAGAGTCACATTCACGGTTAAATTGGGATATAAGGAAATCTGAAAGTTTTCGAGGTCAACAGGGTCCACACTGATGTCAGGATTCTTGGGTTTAAAGATGGTCAGAATTAAGGTCACAATCACGGCGGCAACAATGATCAAGAAAAGTGCAGACACCCCCAAGCAGATTTTGAGGCCTCTGGTAGCCATGGTTTCTGGCTCTGGGTATTGAGGGAGTGGATAAAAAATCAAGACTTGGCAGGACCAAGGAATTCAAATTTGAGCATGTATGAAATAATGAGGATAATCGCTGTTAGCCCAAAACTTGCTTTTTGGGAAAAACCAATTCAGATGTACACAAAGGAAATTCGTGATTCTATTGTATCATGTTTCCTTGTGAGTACATGAATATTGCTATATATAGATGTGACCGAGGGAGATTTCAAGTTGAATTTTTCTTGGTTCAGTTGGCATAAATCGAAATCAAATATCAGCCTAAAACATTAGCAGTTAGCACTTGATTCCTAATTTGAGAACACGGCACAAGAACAAATTTAATAAGTACTACGCCTTATGGGTCATCTAGTTACAAGATCCTTGTTTGATGTCTCGTTTGGCCACTAGTTATTTTGCACTAGCTGATACAAAATAAAGCATACCCAAAGAATGCAATTATGACTATTACTATGATGACCACAAAATGTGGAGGAAGAAAAGACAAAATAAAGGAAGTCATAGATGTCCTTTTCCTCTTGTTATCTTGAGCTCTCTGCAATCTAAACTGCATCTGCTGCAGAATTTTTTTGTGCATATGCAATGCACTAAAACAACTAAAATATGTCATGGGATATAAATTATATTAGACAACAACTTTTTATGACTCAAACATAATAACACTTGTTACCTTTAATCAAACAAGAACGTATTATGCACGGAATACATTTTAATAAGTAATTTTGAACTTGATCTATAACCACCTCTTTCTTTTTTTTTTTTGTGATTGAACTATAATTTTCATATTCAGAACGTAACTTATTTTTATTAAGTCAACAATCTCTCTCAAAACAGAATATATAAATATTTCGATCAAAGCATTTAATTTAGCATTACTTTTTTCGTTTACATAAGACTACTCTAATATTAGATATTGACTTCAATATTATCTCTCAACTTTATCATTTGAGTGTGTCTACTTCTTATTTTGAAAATAAAAAGAAGATAAAGAAAATAAAATGAACGAAAATTGATACCGATCGATTTTGTACATCATACATGTTTAAGTTTTTGATCTGACATCGTACATGTTTTAATACGCTCTTAAATTACTAATTTTCATTCCTCCTATTTTATTTTCTTAGATTTTCAGCAGATTTCATGAGCGTCACGTTCGCCTTAAACATACTGCAACCAGAGCAATTTTCAACTACTTACTGCATCTAATGAGATCTTCATGTTTCTATAGTTATTGCCTTGAACTAGGAAGAATGATCATTCCAATATGAAAATCTGAATTCTTTATTGAGTTGGAGAATATATATATATATATATATACATATATATATATATATATATATGTTTTATTACCCAAAAAAAATATATTAATATACTAATAAGGATTTTGGGCTTATCAGATTTTTTTTTTTAGAACTGAATAATTGGCTTGTATCTTTATATGATTTCCATCAGATTCTCTGAATCTGACTACAAATACGACTTAATTTGCACCGAATTAAATTCTGGTACATGAATTTTGCAGATTCTAAATAATAATACTTAGATACTAAATCCTTGGTATTTGACAATCAGAGTAGCCTAAATGGTTGCATGTACAGCACGCTAGCCCTTTGGTATTTTAGAATGATGATTCGAATACCATCCACATTAAATATCATCATAGTAGAATACTAAACTCCACCATTAGAAAGTGAATTAGGGTTATCATCTCCTAGGTCAACACGAAAATACTAGAAAATAGAAATCGAAAGCCACAACCACAATAAAAAAAATATAATGCAAACAAAAGAAAATAAAAACACAAATAGATAATATGAATATAGTTTTGGGGTCTATCATTCTCTTACAAGATCTCTAATCGAAATTCTTTTTTTTTTCTCAATTCTTTTTCATTTTAACCATAAATGATCTATTGAGAAACATGGGAAAGATGAGATAAGTTTAGAACTATAAGCTTGTCTCTCTCTTTTTTTTTTAATTAGAAAACTATAAGTTTGTCTGACATGTTTTAATTTGATTCTGTCTTAAAGTTTTTCTTTTTTCTGTTTTATTCTGTCTTATATTAATGCCGACAAAAAGGGTCACCTGTCTTTAAACCCCCTCCCCCCCAAAAAAAAGAAGTTATCTTCATTTCAAGATAAAACGTGTTAAAATAATTAATAGTTACTATGAAGAATGTTTAGAATATTATTTGGGTAATTAAACTGGCACGAAGTTTTTTTTTTCGATGGCTTTATTATGAGAGATCAAATTCTATCCAGATTATCTAGCAAAAGATATCACAATTTTTATGAGCGTATAAAATTATAAAAAAAGATAGATTAAATTTTGATTTACTGTCTTTATAACAAATTTACATTATTATTTAATTATTATATTATTAAAAGAATTTAACATCTTAAATAATTTTTATTCTAATTATACTTTTTTAATGATGTGACTATTATAAAAAATTTAATATTGATAATAAATTAAAATTAAATTATAAATATATTGTAAAGTTAAATGCATACATGTTTATGTTGGGAAAGCCACATTATGAAAGGCCAAACTTTTGAGAAACATGAAAGAAATACTCTAAAAAATATCTTACCAAACAGATGCTTGAGGCTTTTGTGATAAGAGAATTACAATACTAGTATTCCCAAATAAAACCAAGTCCCTCGGGAAGCAGCATTAGCCGAAAGCAATTTCTTTCATGTCTTTCAATATTTTTTCCTTTTAGCTTTTTTTTTTGTCTGGGGGGTGTTGGGAGAGGGGGGAGAGAGTGAGATGTCCTTCATTCGGGATCGATTCCATAGGGGGAAATGCCTTAACCATTGCAACCGAGCCTATCCCCCTTCTAGCTTTTTTTTCTTTTTGTTCAACTTTTTCCTACTTGCTGAATGCAACAGGGAGAAACAGAACAGTGGTGTTCAATGTTCATTCCTCATTCCAGAGGCCAGTCCAAAGGACATGATGGGCTTACTGAGGACTACTCAGAGCCCAATAGGTGAAGTCCATATCAATGGCATCGGGCCACTCTGTTCCTTGCTCCAACCCAAGTCCCAAGTGTGCTGGTAGCTCTCGACCAGAACAAGATTTGTCATAGTGCCCCTTCACCCTAAATTTAATTTTACATCTTAATTTTATATTTTTTTAATATATTTATCTTTTATAATAAAAAGAAATAGAAAAAAAAGAAAGATAAACAAACTAAATTATTCTCTCTTTTTTATTATTATTTAAGATAAATATATGAAAAAAATTAAGATTGAAGAATAATAATAATATTTTTAAATTTAATTATTTACAAAAAAAAGTGATAGTTCTTTAAATTTTTTTTCTTAGGATATATTTTTTTTCAAAAAAAAGACCAAGAAAAAAATTTGCATAACAAATCACACACACACACACACACACACACACACACATATATATATATATATAATAGACAAGCTTTGTGGTTTGAGAAATTAGTGGGAGCACAACACAAAGAAACAAAAGAAAGCCTTCGTCTTACCCCCCCTCCCCCCCCCCCAAAAAAAAAAAAAAGGAAATGGACACATAGTCACGTAGTGGGTTGCCTCGCTGTCGTTTGGCCTGTCAACGACCAAGACAGCATATTAGTTACCGTCTTTCTTATATATATGATTCTCCTCTGCTTTCTCTTTCTCTGGACAATCCTCTCTCTCTCTTTCTCTCTCTCTCTCACTGTGCCGAGGCCCGCGTTTGATTTGATCAAGATGAACGACCTCCTTACTGTAAGTTGATATCTCTGATTCCCTCTTTCGATGCCAAAATACAATTTGGATATGCTGCTTTTTTTTTTTTAAATAAATATCAATGCTAAGAGAGGCCCATTTTGAGCCTTGAATTGTAGGATGCGAATCAGGTTTCGTCACGCTTTGATCTTTTAAGCCTTAAAATTCAATTTAGAATCGCTATAGGTAGTCGAAATTTTCCTAAAGGTTGTGTCTTACTTTAACTGAGATCATAGTTAATCCCCATTTAGATTTCAAGTGGTTCTATTCTTTGCTCTGCCGTCCTTATTCATGTTTCCTACACTAACATCATTGCCTGATTTGTATCCGCGAAGGAAGACACGGGCAGTTGGCGTAATTCTTTGGGTTCTTGGGATTCTGATAGTGATTTTTGTTTTTTATTCTGTTCAATAAATGTTAATTTGACTTAGATTAAGTATCATATTGTCTTTTAAGATAAAATTCTAAGGAGAATGTTTGTTCTTTGACTTTTTTCTTTGCAGGATTCCTTTGTTGGTGAGGCTAATGGCCAGCCTTCTAGACAAAGTGATATTGAGATGGGAATGCAGGTTCCGGGAACCAATTCTGATATGGGAATGGAAGCTTTTAATAAGCAGGTGCACAATGTGCATGCTATTTATTCTTTTGATGGTTCAAAACGTTGATTTGGCCTTAGGCATTATACACTTTGTGATCATGTGGATATTTGTTGGAAATTGAAATTATCTCTTACAATTGGAAGAAAGCTATTGTTGATCTAAAGGGATGAACCAAACTGATTAGTTTCTCTGTTTCTATAATCAACTTTTTCTTCAAGCAGTGTGTTCAATATTTCAGTTGAATATCCTATGTTTACTAATATTCTTTATTTTTTTATTAGATCCTAGACGTTGATAAACAGGTTGATAAGCTGTCATGGCTACTTCAAAAGCTAAAGGTATCCATTATCTTCATCATTCGGCAGCAAGGTCTCGTTAGTGATGTTTACATTATGTTATATGGTATGTAAATACCATGATTTTGTAACTAAATGTCAGTGTAGTACTGACTTTAGTTTCTGAACTGAGTGATGTGTGCTATTTTCATTTCTGCATCTCTATGCCTTATTGAAAATTGGATGGACGAATTAAGAAAAAGGGTAGCACATGTGGATGAAGGAAGAACAAATTCAGAAACATTTTGAATTTAGTTCTTATAATTTTTTCATTAAGTATTTGGCTGGAATTTTTACTTCTTTAGCAACATTTGAGATACTTACCTAGGCATTCCCATACCAGTAGTAGTATGACATATGGTTGATGGCTTTTGGTGTGAGAGAACAAGTGGTTCATCCCATCCAGGATTATGTAGATCAATTTGGTCCTCAGAAGTAGAAACTTGGTATGCAGCTTTCTTGTGCTGCTGAAATTCATAAGCAATTGTGAACACGAACACGCTGATTTCCACTTTTGAACAACCATGATTAGTAGGTAGCTATAAAGCATGGATTTGAACATCTTATATCCTGCTTGTTCGGCATTTTAGACTAATTAATTGATGCAACAATTTATTAATGATGTTATAAATTCAAATAGGATTTCATGGTTATAGGATAATTTCACAGAGATTTTGTAACTCCATTGCCTCATTTACTCTTATTTTTAAATCATGGGCCTAGACTCCCTGTGGATCCATTGCTGTGCGTAACTATAAAACATAGAATAGAAGTTTACTAAGCATAATATATTTCTCTCTTTCTACTTAAAGACTATTGCACAATCCTGATATGAGAGTTAGTGGTGAATCTGGAAATTTAATTCAAAAAATTTTATTTTTTTTCCTAGATGATAACTGTTACATCTTAGTAAGTGGACTTTTTGCAGGAAGCTAATGAGGAATCAAAATCTGTGACAAAAGCGTCTGCCATGAAAGGTATATTAGGATGCCATGTCTGTTATTTTTTAGTTGAAAGCATCTGTTTGGAATTGGGTCATAACTCATAAGATTTTGCTGATTGATATCAGTCCTGACTATGTATTCAGTTTGGGAGAAATTCTTAACCACTCTGAGAGCAATACTCTCAAGAGTTTCTCAATGGCTCAAATCTAATCTTAATTTTATCATCTAAAATTATAAATACAATCCAACGGCTGTATGATTATACAGTGTCACATGTCATGTATTTACTGTGTTAGTGTACCACTCCAATAGTACACGAGAATCTCTCTAACTTTGGTGTGTCAGGCAGTTATAGCCAGACACATGACAATTGCCTTGCTGGCAATTCTGATGAGTTAAATAATTATTTATTTCATATTATGTGATTTTTTTTTTTTTGGGTTAATATATTGGCTTTTCCAGTGTGAGATTATTTGTGAGTGAAATTCAATGCTCTTTATAACACTAACAGAACTGTGACATCATTTTCAGCTATCAAGAAGAGGATGGAGAAAGATATTGATGAAGTTGGAAAGATTGCACATGGTGTCAAAACAAAAATAGAAGCTATAAACAGAGATGTACTAAGCTATTGGCTGAATATTCTTTTAGTAGCTGTCAGTTTGTTATGAATTCTAAGACCTGAGGATAATGTAATCAGGACTTGTTTTGTGCAGAACCTAAACAATAGACGAAAGCCTGGTTGTGAGAAGGGAACAGGTATTGACAGAGCAAGGATGAATATGACAAAGTAAGTTGTGAGTAGATATCTTTATTATAATAATTGATAAAACAACCTAGAAAGCTGACGTATCTATTTCTCCTTGAAACGGCAGTGGCTTGACTAAAAAGTTCAAGGATCTCATGTCAGAGTTTCAGGTCAGTTTAGTTGTTTACATCTAACACCAGTAGCTGTCTTTCTAAGTTTAAAGCTATCTTCTCACCAATGCATTATGTTTCAGACTCTTAGACAAAGAATACAAGATGAATATCGTGAGGTTGTGGAGAGAAGAGTTATTACAGGTTTGAACATTCCAGTGTTGCTCCCTGGTAGACTTATTTGTTAGAAATTATAAGTTTATCATGTTCTCATGTTTGTCACTTGATTACATGATTTGATTACAGTCACGGGAACTAGGCCAGATGATGAGGTGAGCCTGAATCATGAATTTGTGACATGAGATGAGATACCCACTACATATAACTTTTTTTTGTAATTGGCCAAGTTTAATGACTGTGTTAGACAATTGACCACCTGATAGAAACTGGAAACAGTGAGCAAATCTTCCAGAAGGCAATTCTAGAAACAGGCCAAGGACAGGTACCTGGTTTATGATTCTTTATATGAACTTATTTTTGGATTTGGAAAATTAACAAGCAATACTGTTTTTCTCCTTCTAAATGTCTCTTCCTCTTTTCCTGAGGGGTGGTGCTGTGGAAAATTTCATTCGTGACTTGACAGTTCTTTTTTTTCCTTTACACCAAACAAATAATAACTGTATCAAGTCAAGTGATGTGTCACATTTTTATCTCATGGACAAGAATATGAGGTACTAGGGTTTTTGGCTTCAAGAGCATCAAGGAGTAGCTTATGCCTTTTTCACAGTTTTGCTTAGTAGGAGGAAGAATGAAATCCCAAATGCAGGATTTTAAGTTTGGGCTTAGTTGTTTTATTTTGGAAACACATCTGCAATTACAAATGTAGTTAAGACTTGACACTCACTTGTGTGGAAAGTTTATTCAGAGAATTTGGGATGTCGCAGGTGGTAAACACAGTAGAAGAAATTCAGGAGAGACATGATGCTGTGAAAGAAATTGAGAAAAAGCTTCTTGATTTACATCAGGTTTACTTTTATGGAGATCTTTAGTCTTTAATATTTAATTTAGTTGATGATGATAGTAATATTGAGTATGTCTAATCCTATTTTATTATTTCTCAGATTTACCTTGACATGGCAGTCTTAGTTGATGCTCAAGGGGAAATTTTAGATAACATTGAAAGTCAGGTTTGTTTGTGCTCTTACACCCTTGATTTTCTGTTGGTATGTTTGTATGTAGAATGCAGAACATTTTCAGTTGAATTTTGTAATAATGAGAGCCTTGTTCAGGTCAACAATGCAGTAGATCATGTCCAGAGAGGGACATCTGCACTTCAAAATGCTAAGAAACTCCAGAAGAACTCTCGAAAATGGATGTGCATTGCCATCATCATACTGTTGCTAGTAGTAGCTGTCATAGTTGTTGGTGTTCTCCAGCCTTGGAAGAGTAGCAAGGGTGCTTGAGTCTGGCCCTTTTTCCCTTGTCCATATATAATAGTTGAGGTTGAGTTGGTTGGGAAGCCATTTGCATGTGTGTCAGCGGAACATCTTAGTGGAGAATTTTTAAGTTTTTATTTTGTTCGATGCTTGGTTTGTCTGGTCACTCTGGTGTGATTCATTTCTGACTAACTATACATTGGTGTGTCTCATGATATGAAATTCATATTCTTTATAGCCTTCACTTTCAGATAGTTTATCAGGGTCTCTTATTTACTCTTTCCATTCTGAAGCTTTGTTTTGCTGCCATTTGCGAGTTGCGAAGCTTGCATTACCGTTTTTCTTAGAAAGCAAGAACCCTCTGTCTCATTTTCATTCCCTCTTTCTCAGTTCTTTTATTTTTTTTTTTCCAAATTTTTCAACATAACCTTAGCGAACAGCCATGTATCAGTCACTAGTATGTCAGCCAGTTAAGGTATTGCTCAGTAGTTTCCAAAAAAATAAGCTTGTCATTAACAATCCAGCATAGATAATGTGAGATTATTGATGAATAATTTCATATTGGGTGTTCATAAGCTACTCCTAACCTCCATCCTTATCTCCAAGTGAAATTTTTTGTATTAAAAAATATATTAATTTATTTTTGATTGGAGATTCACTTTGGGGTATCGAAACAGGTTGGGTTAGCTTAGAATTGCCCATCCATTTTACTGTATACAATGTAATCTCGTTGGTTAGGATTCACCATTTAGGTTTTTTTTTTTCTTTGATTGACCATTTTGTTTTTGTTCCTTCAATTCAGCCACTTTTTTTTTTGTAATTTTTTTTACCTGCTAGTGTCAATTTGGCTACTGAAAAGGTCGGTTTCACTTCCATGAGGACTTTGACAAGTATCACTTTCTATTTATTTTTAAACCTTCCACAATTCCTAGTATCCACGTGCTCCATCGTTGTTATTTTTTAAATAAATTTATGGCTAAACTATTATGTTGATTTTTTAAAAATTTATTTGACATCAATATGATATTTTAAAGATATTTGATATCAATTTAATCCTTTAAAAATATGTGACATTAAATTAATTTTTTAAATATTTAAAGTGATGTCAAAATAATCTTTTTGAATGATAATTTTAGAGGATCAATTTGATGTCACTTTAAATTTTTAAAAGAATAATTTGATATCATATATTTTTAAATGACTATTTTAATATTACTTTAAATTTTTAAATAATTAATTTAATATTAGATAATTTTTAGCGGTGTGTAAAAATTGAACTATATAGTTAAAACTTAAGTAGGTTTAATTAAAGTTTACAATATATCTGTACATGAGTAAGTAGTCTGCATAAAGTGATGTGAGAGATAGAATATGATATTTGGAGAGAAAGTGAGTAAAGAGAAGGTTTTTTTTTTTTTTGACTAAATATTTCTTTGAGAATTTTTAAAAACGAGACAAATTATTTTTATAAAATTTTATATTTATCTCAAATTAGATATGAAAAATTACCCTTTTCTCTCTAAACTTTTCTATTTAAACATATCCGAACAGTGAAATCTTCCCATATCACTCCTCAATTCCTTGTAGGATTTTGAAAGCCAAATAATACCCTATCTGAAACATTTAATATTATTATTACTATTATTTTTGAAGAAGATAGAAGGACGCCTTATTTTGCTTAGCAAGGGTGGAAGGAATGAAACACAGAACATGGACAAGACATAGGTTGCTCAGTAGTGTAAAGAAGTAGAAGTTGAAGTATAGTATCTTCGCATCACATAAAGACTAAAGTTATACTTTGGTTGAAGGTATTTAACTATGAAAAGGTAAAAATAAATCGTAATATATTTAGATAATATAAAACCTGAACAATGCTAATATGTCATTCCTGAACTTTCGTGAAAACCGTTTCCTATAACATAAAAGGAGATACGTATTATGCTAAAATTAAAGAGATTTGTGTAATTTTGGAAACAAGAAGAGGGGTTGATACTATGTGAAAATCAGTAATAAAAGAAAGTATGCATAATTTTCAAAACAAAGGAGAGTGATTCTTGTACATTCGTTGGATGTAAGAAGACGCTTAAGTAGCTCATTCCACAATTTATAAAGAGAGAGAAGCACAAAGTGAAATATTTTTAACGGTATTATACCAAACATAAGGATTCAACCAAATTGCAAAACACACAAGTTTCTTTGTTCCCTCACCCATTGAAAAAAGTTCGGACAAGAAATAAATAGAAGAAAATGCGAGGCAAAAAAAGAGACCGGAATGACTCAATCGTCTATGTAATTATCGGTGGACATTTTTTTTTTTCAACCCCTCAACGCAAGAATAAAGAATTGGTTGATTTTCTCCAAGTTCCTCTCAGCATAGCTCAACAGAAGCAGCTCTTCCACATTCTGGCCTTAGCAACCACCATACTGCCTCCACCACCATCATTGTCCACAGTTCTTGACCTAGTCTATGTTTCTTTAAATTGCTCTTCAGTCACTCCTGCAAAGCAACATAGGATGAACAAAGTTATGAAAAAGTTTCAATCTTTAACCTAAAATTTACATCAACAAGTAAAGGTGGGTGTTTGTTGGTTAAAAGGACTTGCCTTTACCCATTGCAGCAGTTGATGCTACACCTCCCTGGACAGTCTTGAGGTACCTGTCGTAACAGTTAGCACCAGCCCATTTCTGGTGAGCGTGTCAACCCCATTGTTCCTCTCCTCTCTCTGAATCCTCTCCGCATACGCCAGCATTCCCCTGTCTGCGAAATCCCTTGCAAATGTTGAAGTGATAAGCGCATTAGAGTGCAGACCACCCACTGTTATGAACTGCCAGACGTACCCCAACCTTGCAATTCTGGGAATGAAGTCTCTCATTTGCTCATCGGTCATGCCAGAAGGATCCCAGTTGAAAGATGGAGAAAAGATATATGCCAACATCATCTCTGGGCACCTGGATCTAACCCCCTATGCAAACTGAGTGCACTGAATCACATTGGGGCTTAAAGTTTCCATCCAGATTACATCTGCATGGGCAGCAAAAGCCCTGCCATGAACAATTTCTCCTTGCACTGACCCTTTGAATCTGTAAAACCCTTTCTCTGGTTCTAGGCAAGTCCCAGTCCCAGAAGAGGTTTCTTACCCCCAATCTTTCAGCAATCTCTCTGCCTTCTTCATTGGAAAGACATTTTTCGTAACTGGAATATTGCATCCACTCATTCAACCTCTTCCTTTTCTCTTCCTCTTCAATGTTCTGGTTCTTAATTGCATCCACAACTGCTTCTGAGAACGTATTCAACTGTGCCATTGCTAGTGCTGGCTGGGAGAGTACGAAAGTTTAGAGAAAAAGGAATGCTCTGTTCATTCAACTTCTGCAGAAACTATATATTACACAAAAAAACTACATGGTTTTTAGAGACTAATCACTTTCCTAACTACGCTGTTTATATCATTCCTAAAAATAAGCACAGCCATACATCTGACTAGAGTAGTTGAGGTTTACAAAAATATCATCATTTAAATATTATAAAACCAAAATAACACACAAAAGGGAAATGACAGCAAGTTCTATTACTGTCCTTAACACTCCTCCTTAACAGACTTGCTGCAGATACCCATCTTCTTCCTTAGTAATTCAATCTTTGCTTTGGACAATGCTTTAGTCAGTATGTCAGCTGCTTGATCTTCTGAACAACAATGAAGGAGTTTCACTTCTTTCGCATTTTCTGCTTCTCTAATGAAGTGATATTTGATCTTTATGTGCTTTGCTCTTCCATTTGGCCATAGCAACAGCAAATTGGCTGTCAAAGAAAATTGTAGTGGCATTTTCTTGCATATGGTGCAAGTTTTTAAGAAGTTTTCTAAGCCATATTGCTTGATTAACAGTAGTTGCACGCAGCTATATACTCTGCTTCAGCTGTTGATTGAGCAACAACATCCTGTTTTTTAGAATTCCAACTGATTCACATTTGAACCAATAGCAAAAAGTGTATCCTGATGTACTCTTCAATATCATCAAAGAGAGCCACCCCAATCACTATCTGCATAGCCGAACTAGCTGAAGCATCATTTGTTTTCTTGAACCAAACTCCATAATCTGCTGTTCCCTTCACATACCTCAGCACTCTTTTAGCAGCTTTGAAGTGTAACACACTTGGAGCTTGCATGAACCTAGACAACAGACTTACAGCAAACATAATGTCAGGTTCTTGTAGCAGTTAAGTAGAGCAGGCAACCAATTAAACTTCTGTAAATTCCGGCATCAACTTTATCAGCTCCATCTTCTTTTTTCAGTTTCTCATTTAGAACCAAGGGAGTGGCAACATCTTTGCTATTTTCCATTCTAAACTTTTTCAGTATTTCCTTTGCATAGTTTTCTTGGCTCAAGAAGATTCCTTGCTCATTTTGATGAATCTCCATGCCAAGAAAATAGGACATCTCACCCAGATCAGTCATCTCAAACACATTCTGCATTTCTATTTTGAATTTTTGCACCAAATCAACATTGCTACCTGTTATGAGGAGATCATCCATTATAAAGAGACAATTAATAAATCATCACCGGCACATATAAAGTAGCTTCACTAAGGCTTTTTTTCAAATCCCAGTTGCAATAAATGCTCATTTATTCTGCTGTACCAGGCTCTTGGGGCCTGCTTTAGGCCATACAAGGCCTTTTTCAACAAATAAACTTTGTCTTCTCCTCCTTTCACAACAAAACCTGGAGGTTGCTCCACAAATATCTCCTCCTGCAAGCAGCCATTGAGAAAGGCTGATTTGACATCAAGCTGAAAAATTTTCCAATTTTTCTGGGCTGCTAAGGCTATCAAGAGCCTTATTGTGTCATACCTTGCCACTGGAGCAAAGGAATCAGAAAAATCTACTCCATATTGCTGTGAATAACCTTTAACGACTAGCCTTGCTTTGTACTTGTTGACAATACCATCTGGATTCAATTTGGTCTTGTATACCCATTTTACACCAATCACCTTCTTATTAATGGGCTTATCAACTAGCTGCCAAGTCTCATTCTTTTGAATCATTTTTAGCTCATCCTCCATTGCATCTCTCCAATTTGATGACTTAGCCGCTTCTTCATAACTGGTGGGCTCAGACAATGCTACATTACATCTACTATAAATCTCATCTAATGATTTCTTCCCCCTGACAGCATTCTCTTCATCTGATTCATACTCAGGTTCTCCTTCTGTGATTGCAGCATCACGTTGGTGAACAAAATCCTCTGTAATTGGACTGTTATTTAAAGGCTCAACTTCTTCCTTATCCCAATTCCAAATATGCTCCTTCATCGAACTTCACATTTCTGCAAACCAATTATTTTTTTCAGAATTCAAGTTGAAAATTCTATAACCTTTCGCATTGCTGCTATATCCTACAAGAATCCCAACTTCTGCCCTAAGGTCCAGCTTATCTCTCTTGATTTTTGGAACATGAGCATAACATATGCTATCAAAGACTCTAAGATGTTCAATGGAGGACTTGACACCATTCCAGGCTTCAAATGGAGTCTTGTCTTTCAAGGCCTTTGTAGGAAGTCTATTCAGCAAGTAGACTGAAGTGTTTACTGCTTCTGCCCAAAATTTCTTTGGAAGCTTCTTTTCAAATAACAGACATCTGGCCATTTCCATAACTGTTCTGTTCTTTCTCTCACTTACCCCATTTTGTTGTGGAGTGTAACTAATAGTGAGTTGATGATGAATGCCTGCTTCTCTACAGATTTTTTCAAATCTTTCACAAGTGTATTCAGTCCCATTATCAGTTCTTATTACTTTCATTTTACAACCACTTTTATTCTCCACCATGGCTTGAAAAGTCTGAAATACACTTGAAGCTTCTGACTTTTGCTTTAAAAAATAAACCCAGCACATCCTTGTTAAATCATCAATGAAGAGCATAAAGTATTTGCAGCCACCCAAAGAATTAGTCCTCATAGGACCACATAAATCAGTATGAATAACTTGTGATTTTTCAGCAGCTCTAGACACCTTGTTCTTTGGAAAATGTATGTTACTTAGCTTCCCAAACTGACAAATTTCGCATACACCAGCACAATCAAGAATAGTAGGCATGTTTTGAGCTAGACCCTTTTTGTGCATGTATTTCAATAATGAAAAATTATAATGCCCGAACCTTTTATGCCAAAGAGATGAATCATCAACAGAACTAGGATATGCTTCAATGTTTTCAGAATTCCAAACCAAAGGAAAGCTTCTAACTCTCATATCTTGACAGTCATTAATTCATGGTCAGTTGACTCTAGAATTTTGCAAGTCATATATCTTTGAACAATAAATGTATAGTTCCTTTCAAGCATTTGTCCTACACTCAACAAGTTTTGATCTAGTTGTGGCACAAACAGAACATCTGTAATGAATTTAGTACCTGTTGAGGTTTCTACAGCAACAACACCTTTGCCTTTGACTTCAACAAAGTCTCCATTGCCAACTTTTACTCTTGAAGTATAGGATTTGTCAAGATTTGTTGAACATGTTGATATCTGAGGTCATATGATGAGTGCAGCCACTGTCAACTAACCAAGCTTCTGAGTTGTTTCTGGTTGCATAACCGATGGCACTGAAAAGCATCTCTTCATGCTGCTGGTTTTCAGCAACTTGTGCTTCCTGACTTTGCTGCTCTCTTTTGATTTTACAGACTTTTTCCATATGTCCAAACATTTTGCAATGTCTGCATTGTATGCCTGGCCTGAACCAGCAATATTTCTCTAAATGGTTTGTCTTTTTACAGTTTGAACAAGGTGGAAATTTTCCTCCTTTCTTCTCCCCATCTTTGCTGCTTTCTCCTTCCTTTTTGTATTTTTCCTTCTTCTGACCAGCTGGCTTTTTACCTCCAACAGCCTTGGCCTTGTTTTTGGTCATAAAAGCTCCTTCGGTATTTTCTTCCAACCCCAGAGATCTTCTTTGCTCAGTTACTTGTAAAGCATTGACAAGTTCTGAGAGTGATATCTCAGTAAAATTTTTGGAGTCTTCAAGAGAAGAAATTTTTGGTTCAAACCTCTCAGGGAGACTCACCAGTACTTTCTCCACTATTCTTCTATCAGTTAGCTCCTCACCTACCAGCCTAATTTCATTAACCACCCTCATAAGTCTATCAGTAAACTCACTTACAGTTTCTGCATCTTTCATTCTTAAGACTTCAAACTCTCTCCTCAAGTTCAAGACTTGCATCTGCCTTGTCCTTTCACTGCCATGAAATTGCTCCTTGAGCTTATCCCAAGTCTCCTTTGCTGTCTCACAGTCCATGATTTAACAAACACATCATCATGCAAGGCTGAGTGTATAATGGCTAGAGCTTTACCTTCCTTGGCCACTTCCTCATTATGGTTCCTTATCTGAGTAACTGTTGGGTTGTTTGGCAAAGGAGGCGGATTGTTGCCTACTTCCACCACCTCCCAAAGACCATGAGCCCTCAAATAAGCTCTCATTTTAACAGCCTACAGTACATAATTTTTTTCAGCAAACACTGGTGGTGGGGGGTAACGAAGCATTGGTTGATGCCATACTGATAGAGGTGTTTGAGGGTTCTTTTATGACAGAGGCTTACTAGTTTTCTCTCCCTCACAGTCCCTCTAAGACCATAGAGAGCTCTGGTACCAATTGTTGGCTAGGAAAGTACGAAAGTTTTTGAGAAGATGGAATGCTCAGTTCATTCAACTTCTGCAGAAAATATATATTACACAAAAAACTACATGGTTTTTAGAGACTAACCCACTTTCCTAACTACTTTGTTTACATCATTCCTAAAAATTAGCACGGCCGTACATCTGACTAGAGTAGTTGAGGTTTACAAAAATATCATCATTTAAATATTACAAAACCAAAATAACACACGAAAGGGAAATGACAGCAAGTGTTACTGTCCTTAACAGCTAGCCACTGATCCTCTAATTCCTGAAGCTGAGCTCCATTCTTGCCAGCAGCCATGCCTTGTGCCATAAGAGTTGCCAGGCTCTTCCCCCTAAGGCTTGGGTTGGTCACACCCAAGATAAACTGATGGTCCCTTGTGTCAATATTAGATTGAATCAGATTAGCCGCGACTGCATCAGTTCGAGCCACCAACACTGTTTCTACCCCCATGACATCAAATTGCAGCCTCGCAGCCACAATCCTGTTAATGTGTTCGCTAATGGCAACGAGCACTTTCCCCACCATGTGCCTACATTTTTTGGTCACAGAGGACTGGTCCTCAATGTGGATACCAGCCGCACCACGCTCCACAAAGAGCTTGCAAAGCTTAACAGTTGCTGTGGTGCCACCAAGCCCTGTATCACGATCGGCTATGATTGGTCTCAAGTAATCTATGTAAGGAGTTCTAGCTCTCTCTTCCCTGCTCATGTTCATTCTCTCCTCCCTCTGTTTCCGGTCATGGTATTGTTGAGCAAAAAACAGATGTTCAACCTTGTTGGGGACGGTGTCAGAGGGGTAGTCAGCGACGTCTGGGCCAGGTTCATTGGTGGCGGTGTGAGTGGCTGAGCACTGCCACCCAGAGACGTAAATGGTGTCCAAGTGCTTAGCCATCTGGGTAACCTGAGCAGGGTCAAGTGCACCAAAAGTTCTTGAGGCCGTGCCGTTGGCTTGGTGGGTCTTGAGAGTGCGCCACAGTTTTTTAGCCATCTCATTTGAGCCATAGGTTTGTCTGATGTTGCCTCGTAGTGCCACAACGTCTCTAGCCGAGTCTGGTCGTTGGGTTAGCCTGAACCTCTCTGAGTTCCACCATGCTCGCACCTCTGCCGCTTCGGCTTCCAACCTCGCTTCTTCTTCCATCACCTGTTCATAATATATAACAAGCTTTTGTGAATATTTTACTATACCACCGATCCAATAGGATTTATTTGAGTTGGATACTTAAATTTTCAACAGGTTGAGTTGAGACTTCGGTAGACAAAGCATATTCCTTCCTTAACCAGAACAGTTAGAAAAGCAGGAAAAGGAGGATTACTTAAAATTCAATCCATCCGATCTAGGCGAGAAAAATCTATTAAAGTTCAATCCATCAGATCTAGGCGAGAAAAATCTATGTTTATAGCTGAATATTCACATGTGACAATCTTTCTAGTTCTATCTCTACGGGAAGGACAAACTGTTAAACCCCCTTGAGTCTCTTTCAACCCAAGGGTTAGGCATAAGGGCGAAATAAGCTTTGAGTTAATAACTTGCTTTCTGTACTTCCAATAATGGGTACTATGGGCCTAACGGGACTTACAGGATGGACTATCGGGGATAGCCTGGATACGATATAAGGCCTAAAGGCCTATCATTTCGGGCATCCTCCCCATTTTTCAGTTTTAGGAAATCCTCGGTATAATAGCAGGTTTATAGTCGACCAAAAAACAAAGAAAAAGGAAAGCCTCGGTATAATAGCAGGTATCTTGCTAAGGAAGACCGAAATAGTATTTGGAAGTGCAATTTACAGATTTAAGAACTATCGGTAAAAAAAAAAGTTAAGGATTATAGCATACAAATACATTGATAATAAATAATGAATATATATATATATATATATATATATATATATATATATATATAAACTTATTTTCTTAATTTTTTAATTATTTGTTATCATATGTACTTTATGTATATAATATATAGATGATTTGTATAGGATTCAAAAATTTTGTTATTTTTCTATCACTCAATTAAATACTTTTAATTTTAAAAAAATCAAAAACTTATTACTAATTACGATAAAGATGTATTTTTTTTATTGAGTTGTCATAATTAAAAAGATATGAAATATTTTTTGAATAAAATTCTTGATGTACATAAGTACATTATATAGATGGGATAGCTGAGATCGACACTCGCGGATGTATACTGTACAGTCTCCAAGATTATAAAAATTCTTATTTGGTCTCAATGTAAGTGTTTTTTACGCTAGGCCAATGTGAATTCTATCTGTCAACTAAACGTTTCTTGGGGACAGAACATGGAGATGAATCATCCCCGCTCAAAGGCAAATACTAATACTTTTGTTTTCATTATTCTAACAACGAAAAAAGGTGAATATTTTTTTTTAAAATGACAACTAACATGACATAACATCTCATTATAGTCTAGTATTAAGAAAAAGCCTTTTTCTAGATACAATAAGGCGTGGTTGAAATTTTCGTTCTGCAACTTTTAAACAGAAAAGAAAATTAAAGGGGAATTACTTCTTAAATTTTCTTTTTTTTTTTTAGTCTCGTGAGGGACAGGGACCAACTAATGATGAAAAATATAATTTAATAATAATGAAAACAGATTCTCCATAAGTCTGTCCCGTACTGATAATTCAGTAATAAAATATTTCTCTTAATTGATATTAATTTTTTTAAAATTTAAATATTTTCATATTGAATTGTGAAAGAGACAAAAAAAGAATACAAGATTTAAATCTCCATTGATCAACTAAAAATCTGGACACTTAAGCCTTACATGACACAATTTCTTTTTAATTTAGAGCCACAAAAGGAATAAGCATTTTATATTCTTATAAACTTTTTTTTTCAGCCCAATAGGTTTGCTGCCAATTTAGGATGTGGTTTTGTATAAGGTTCAGACTTCAGATTTATAGAACAAGAATTTGGTTCATGAGTAGAGGGAGCCAGGGAGGGGTTCGCCTATCCCTTCACTATTGAGCTTAATCTTCTGTTTCCAGCGACCAAAACAATGTATCACGAACAGTTTCTGGAGCTGGAGCCATTCAACTTACAAAACAAGCATCATGCAAATTTCCACTCAAACCCAATCATCTTGTATATGAACAACAATTATGCAGAACGTGGTATAATCACACTGAGAAATTCAATTAATTTGCAGTAAACTGTAAGTACATAAAACTAGCAGTAGCACAAGTGAAGTTCAAGAAATGATAAATACCAGTAAACTGAGAGGAAAGTAAAAGTGCAAATTACAAAACAAGAGTGCAGGCTATTGAGCTTACTAATGAAGGCGCTGAGAAAGATGCAGCCATGGTTAGAACTTTTTTTTTTCTTTTTTTGGTATACGCTTCTTAAGCTGCTACGAGAAGTTCTTGCTAAAGCTCCTTCAAGCTCCTCAGTTCATATAACACAGGGACAATCCAGTTAGATCATGCCCCTTGTGAAAATGGTAAATAGATTACTTTGTGGATAAGAGAAGCAAACAAAAACAAGAAATATCCACTGTATTTCGCACATTTATGTTTATCTACTATCATTATATATTTTTTTGTTATCTTCAGGAAGAAGAGTGAAACATGGCACAGAAGAGCAGCATTTGCAGGCACGTATGGTGATGGCACTTCGCCAACGATCCTATGGCACCTTTTTGTCTTCTTTCATTTAGTATGATCTCACCACTATACCGCAAAAGGTAACTGATTCTGTTTTCTCTGTTCATCATCATCATCATCATCATCATCATTATTATTATTATCGAGAAACTTTCCGACCTCGGTTTTTTTATCTGATGTGGGGAGGTAAAGCATATGCTAAAGTGAAGGCAATTTTGGGAAATTTACTTGTTTTCATTGTCTTGCTCTCTGCTTCCTGTGTAGCTGAGGGCCTGAGGCTTCTAGACTGTGATATACTACTTCTGTAATCTTTCGTTTCATTTATAGTATTTAAATATGATTTCACTTTTTCTATTTTCACCTTTTATCTGTACAACCAAATACACCCTTAGAAACTAACACTGCTACCTTCATTACAGAGAGCTCCTGGTTGGCAAACTAGGCCAGGGATATAAAAAGTTAAAAACAATGCAAGTCACAATTGCATGGTAAATTCAAACATGTCTGAAGGTTAAGTTAAACAAGAACCAGAAATTTGAAAGAAAAAAGTTCCAAAGAAATTGTTTTTCCCTTTTATTTTTGCTAACCTCCTAATCGAAGCTACAGTGCCACACTAGTTGGACACACTGATTGACATGTAGTAATAGTAAGTATACTTGACCAATATAAACCCTAAATCCAAGAACAAAACTAAATGTTCCAATAATGATAAAAATGATAAATAAGTTAGTATATTTAGGAAGTGACACTACTGACAGATCAAGTAAATTAATTACTAACGATAGGTGCAATGACTTACACTCGGACATTTTTCTGGAAGTATGAGCTATAAATGCATATAAAACTTGTTGCGCTTTTCACCACTAGGATTTGCTTAAAGTAATTTCATTCTATTGGTACAGAGTTTTGAAAATCGGACTGGATCGACCGGTCAGACTGATTCAACCAAAAATTGAATTATTGGCTAGTTCGATCAAGTTTCTATGACCGATGTGTTGAAAATCGGTTACAGAACTGTCGAACCAGATGTAAACTGCCCAAACTGAACAAACCGGTCATGGTTTGATTACTCGTCGATTCAGCGCTTCACTTCCAATTGAACAAAAGTTCCTTGGCTTGGTTCAAACCTAGGACGTGGGATTGAGCAACAAGCGGTCCTGCTATTGTACTAAGTGGACTTTCATTAGTTAAGGTTCCTTATTATATATATTTAATATGAAGTAACGACATGGTTTCAACTTTCAGTAAAAGTTTCTTGGTTCGAATTTGGAATAAAAGGCTAGATAGAAGAAACATTTCCACTACTCCAGTACAACGTTTATAACATATGATACATTATTATATTTAAAAATGTATATAATTTTAAATTAGTATAAATATTATATTTTTAAATATAAATACAGATTTAATTATATACTGGTTCGACCACGGTTCGACCACAATTGAACTATTAAACCATAAATCAGTCTCCTCACCGATTTAATGATCGGTTCGATTTTCAAAACCTTGATTGGTACCATTCTAGCCAAAACTAAGAAGAATTAACCATATCAACTATTTTTTTCTTTCCCAAAATAAATCTATTCAGAAGTATAACAGCCAAAGTGATTTGTTAATACTAAAGAGTTTGGCCTAATAATAAAAATAAGCATATAATTTGTGACGAGATGTATTCTCATATGTTCAAATCTTAATTTTGTCAATTTTTCAAAGCCAAGTTATAAGGAATTTGAGAATTTCCTTATGAGTTCTCTTATCGTGCGCCAATGACCTACTGATGCGCGTAAATTAACTTAAAACACCACCTAATAAAAAAACTCTAATTTGTTATTGGGCTTAAATTTAACGTACATGGCACGCAATTTTTTTAAGCCATAATTGATTTTTTTTTCCAATATAAGAGATCGAGGAGTATGAATATCACCATGGTTTATGCAGGAATTTTTTGTACTTATCTTAGATGCAGCTTAGAATAGACAATGTTTTTTACACATAAATATTTTTATACCATTCTCTACATCTTCTTAAAAACGGTACGCCAGTAACATTGTTAGCTTAGAATTGGCTTATACTCAAAGTTTTTGTTATATTTTAACATAAAATCAATTAGTATTAAAGTATATTTACTCAACAGATATATAAACTGTATTATAAAAATAGAGGCAGAGCATGTGATATATTTTTTTTTTTGGGGTATTAAGGGAATGTGGGACTTTAACAGTTCTACGACGAAAATCCGCAAGAAAACTGGGTGTAGCTCTGTGAGAGGGGCGATGCTACGCACGGTTACAAGAATTTGGGATTTGGACTCCAAGGGTAGCTTAAGATAATACTACCTCACCAACTAATTGGAGTTGGCAACGGTATCCTTAATGTTCTTATTCAAGCCTTATGGTACTACCCTGTAGATAATGATCTGTCTGTTGGTTTCACACACTTTAATTAAATACAGTAAGTAGCTGCGAAAAACAGACGTCAATGAGATCTCGTTTACATGAATAGATATTATCTCCCATTATAATATGACCATAATATTAAAACTTTTAATGATTTCTTTTTCATAAGTGACCTATGCATAACAATGAAAGATTTTCTTGGTATTCAAATCACAACAAATTGTAAGGAGAGATCAAGCCCATCAGTTATACGTGTATCGGTCTATCCATAAAAAATCTTGAAGAATAATTAGTAATTTGACTGCTATGTCATATAGTTTTATTTATTTATTTTTTCTTTATATGCAGCTATGGCATATAGGCAATTGCACATGTATATTACTTTGTCCAAAATTCAACTAAGTTGCTACAGTAATAATTTGACGAAATTGGTTTTTCCACATCTTCATGTTGATATAGAACTTCATACGACAATCTGAATTTTAGTTAATGCGAGAAGTTGTGTGTGGACAACTAGACTAGCCTTAGAAGCAGCCTATCAGATTAGGCTATATATCCATAAGAAAAATAACATTAGGATTTATAAGCCATTAAGAAGGGAAGGAGGAGCTTGTGGAGGTGGTGCATCGAACTTCTGAACCGGATTGACTATACTCTGTTAAAGGATGTGGATTCGTTCACTAGAGTCTTTGGATTTTGGACTGTATGGTCTGCTGATTGCAAAAGTGATAAAGGAGGTACGGGACTATTGTTGGAAGGAACAAGCAAATGGATGATAAATATGATCCACTAGGACCACTACTTGTTCTTTTTGGGATTCGCAACATTTAAAATGGGTTTTAATGGCTGAATCATTGCGTGAGGAGAATGGGGAGTAGAATTCTATATATGGCCAAATATCAAATTTGGTGGTCCTGAATTGGTGGTGGGGAATGGGGATGATGCAGCAAAGATGAGGTTTTGGGCATTTCGAGACAGTCATATTTCTCACATTTCAACTCGGGCCTATGTTCCATTAGATAGACCCTCATCTAATTTTTTGTTCTGCAAGCATATCACCCTGGCCCCGCAAACAGCATAACTATTCTTTTAGGTGTGTTCCACCTAATTCGAATGAGGATAGGTTACAATGTTATATTAGCCCTTCCATCTTATTCTTCTCTCTCTGTTCATGGTGGTTGTAGGGCTTCCACATAGGCAAACTAGTCGTAACGCGATACACTGCCTATACTGTTTTACTGGAGAGAAGAACTTTTTTTCTTCAAGTTCATCACTATTTTAGCTCTTGTTCATTTAGGAGTATAGACTGTAGAGGT
Source organism: Castanospermum australe (assembly GCA_019955255.1). NCBI lineage: Eukaryota > Viridiplantae > Streptophyta > Magnoliopsida > Fabales > Fabaceae > Castanospermum > Castanospermum australe. The sequence continues at coordinate 291,440 of NSJW01000152.1, forward strand.
ATCTCCTGAGACGACAGATGTATGTCTCTTGTTTTGCTACCAAGTGTCTGAGCTTAGCACGTTGATTAGACTAGTCAGAAGAATCTGTAGTTGGAGTCTTGGACATATAGCCATATAGGAGAACGGTCAGCAACGGCGAAAACAAGGGGTAATTAAAGGAAAACTTAATGAGACATCATCGACATCAATGCCATTTATTCTCCTAATAATCATGTGTCAAGTTTTCATTATAGCGATCATTACACGGATTGCCACGGTAGTACTTCTTAGATTAACTCTCAATCGTTCTTCACTCTTCGGAGAAAAACATAAAGTTGAATCCAAAAATGTACACAAAGAGGTTCTTTTTTAGTTGAGTTTTAAGAACTTATTCATGCTTAGTAGTGACCCATTATGAAGATTTATAAGAAAATGGTTTGATTATACTCTCCTCCTCTGAGATTAACTTTTATTATACTGATATTCTTTTTGTTTGTGAAATTATACTCGTCATTCTTATTTTGTTATTTACGAGGGGCGATGGTGTAAGAATTTTACATATTATAGGAGAAGTAGGCATATATTTCTCAAATAAAAAAAAGTGTAAAAGCGTAAGAATAGTACATAAAATAAAGGATGCAAATGTAATTTTTCAATTAAGAGTGATGTTGAATGTAATAAATGCTAATATTAGGGAATGCCAGTATAATTACCCCTAAGAAAATTCCTTATACCACTTAGCTTTAAAAAATTGGTAAAGCTAAATTAAAACTTGTAACATTACACCTAATTATACATCATATGCTTGTTTCGACCATTGAGCCAATATCTATGGGTTCATTACACTTGTGTTTTAGATAATAATATATCCAACCCATCTGTATTAGTGTCTGTTTTGGACCTTTATGTTTGTAAACTGTGATTGAAGCAACTGAATCTGACTTCAGCAAGATGGTTTCTACGATACTTACAGCTAAGTTAAATCGGTTGGACTATATAACGTCAGTAGTTTGAAGTGTTTTCAATTGCAGCCAAAATTATGCATTCGAATGCGGGGCTTGCAATCTCTCCATCTTCCTATTCTGTGTTGGACCAGTGAAAATTTTTTTGCCCCAGAACCTGTATTCTTACTAACTGGAGTATTGGCCTCTCATTATTTGTGACCTCAAGGGTTGCTTCAACTGCTGGCATTTGCTGTGATATTGCAGCGAAAGTAGTAAAGAGTAGACAGTGGGTGGACCTGGGACAGGCTTCATAATGGTCCTCCACCTCCAAAATAGCCAAAACAAATTAGAAATATGATTTCAGAAAGTACACAGCCAGCGGCTTTTGCCTTTCTTCATGTGCTTATCCAATGATCACAACTACACACGACTTTATGCATTGGTCTGTGAATTGTAGACCAATGGAATGAGATGATATAACTTGTCAGGAGACAGTAGTGCCTTATTTAATTTGAAGTTTCATTGTTGGTACCCAAGATTCTAATTGGCAATGCAATTATATGTGCATTTGAAAAAATTGTCTGTGTGACAAGATTGAATCTTAAAAACAGAGGTCTATGCTTCAAAATTCAGACTCCCAGAAGTAATTATACTGAAAGACCCCAGGTGTTAAAGCAGACTGGCGCATTACTCGTTGTGCACTGCACTTTTCATGATTTTATTGAAAATTTGAGTTCGTTTGGCTAAGCTTTTTTCAAATAAAAAGCACTTTATTTTAATGAAAAAAGCATTTCTTAAGATAATGTTACCCGTTTGGATTAGCTTCTGTTTAAAAAGGCATAGCACCAAAATAAAGCTCAAAATGGGCTTCTTCCAGAAGCTAGTTAAATCGTGTACATAAAACTGTGGCCGATATCTTTTACGGCGTGTATACCAGCTAAAAAGTGACTCTGTCACTGTATTATATTAATATGTTTATGCTTTCACTAAAGTTGATACATGGCCACAACAAACTCATTGGTTAAGCTCATATAATAATGGCACTCAGTTGAGATTTTCAACCATCCATGTTTCAAGTTTTGTTGGTGGATTTAGTTCTTAAAAAGCCATTAAAATTATCAGAAACCATGGATTATACCCGGATCTCATGCTCATTTCCGTAGCTGGACTATTCCAATTCAGAATGCTATAGGCTAAGCCCCACGCAATTTAATACCAACAGGAAGAAGCTATATAAATAATAAAGATACACGGAAGTGGCCTGCGCTAAGTACAGTGCAGTCAACCCAGTGTTGTTTAAATTAAAGGAGGGAATACTAGATTGTCAATCACCCAGTAACATTACAAGATAAAGAATATCACACACTGGCTTTTAAGGTTGCTGCCCCTTTTTATGGTCCAAGTCGAATACAAATACCCATAATAAAGGCAACTTTCATTTCATGTTCCACAAAGTCACTGTTACAACTTACAAGCACCCAAAACTTTCTTGCTCCAAGAGTAAACCTCAGTCATTCCCTGGCACTTCATTCGCTACTCGAGTATCTTGAAGTCCAATACTTCTCTATTTCCTCTGCTGTTCTTCCAGGAATTCTTCCAGCAATTAAAGACCACCTAAGAAAGAAAACATTATTTCATAAGCTTGATCTTCAAAGTTCATTAAAAAGAAGAAAAAAAAGGGAGAGATAAGAGAGCTAAGTAGCAGAAAGGAAAGCATGCTCACCTCTCCCCAACCAGATTATACATCCTGATAATAAGAGTTTCCTCATCTTCAGAAAATTCAACCTTGGAAGCTTGACTGGATTGCTCTGCACAAAAACCAAAAGAAAAATAAAAGAAAAAAAAAAGAAAAACAAGTAACTTCCCTGAATCTAAATGAAGTGTGTCATATTTGATTAAAAGACCAGGTAGCTGCAGTTTTCTTAATCAAACACTGGGCAACCAAAACAAAAAAGCAACAAAAGTTAGCAATCTCTGAAATCATGATATCAAAGTGATCTCAACAAGACAAGAAGGGCCAATAGAATAGGATTCAGAAACTAAATATTCGAAATGTGGCCTAGTGAGGGTCTACTGTTCATCAAAAAGAGAGTGACCCAGAACAAGCATTAGAATAGAACTGCAAAGATCAGTGTGTACTCTCAAGTTTGCCGGCATATGATAGCAAAGCGTGATCCAAGTCGCATCAACAATTGATCACAAAATCTACATACCCAAAAGAAGACATCGACTCTAAAAGGGTACCTGTAGAATCTGCAGAAGAAACATCATCAGAAGAGCGATCCGCGTCAGCCATTGCAATAACGAGCTAGTTCAAAATAGCTGTGGAAGTTGCAGTGTTGTATATTGAAGATGCGGGGAATGAACCGTGTTTGAAGACGAAGGCGGTTATAAGGTGGTATTAATAGGAGCAAGTAATTCGTAGGACTCGAGAAAAATGGGTGGTGGGTTGTGAGAGCGAAATAGCTATAGAGAAGACTGGTAGTTGAACTTGGGCATTTCAGTCCAACTTTTTTAGGTAGTTGGGTACTTAACACAAATGTTGGTTGGAGTGGAGTTTTCAGTTTTGTAAACATGAAGCCTTGTGCCGGGAGTTAATTGTACGGTGGGATTAGTTTATTTTATATTTAAAATAATTTATAATTAAATTTTATTTTTTAAAAAAAATTAAAATTTAATTAAAATCAAACATACACTTAAATATTCACACACATATTAAAAAAATTATAATTTTTTATTAAAATATTTTTAATTTATAAATAGTCAAGTGTTTAATTAATAATATTTAAAAATAATTAATATTTAAATTATTAATTATTTAAGTGATTAATTAGTTCTAAATCAAACATATTTTCATTAAGATTTTTTCTGTAACTTTAAGAAAAGGAGCATAGATATCTCATATCTCAACAAAGAGTAATGTTATTTAAGTAAAAGTTACTTTTCTGTCGTGGATTGTACTCAATTGTTAGTGTGTTGTATTTTGAGTTTAATGAAAAAAAAATAAAAAAAGACCACTTGAAGTTTGATATAACCAGATTATTAATTATGCATATTTATGACAAAACTTATGTAAGTAATATTATTTTTTCAAAATAATATATAATGAAGGACATTTTTTTTCACATAAAAAAGGAATTCTTTCATTAAAAAAAATAGCAAGTTTTGTGACTTCAAGGGTGAAGGGACAATATACTTTACATTTTACCTTTCGTTAATTATCTGAAGCCATTGGATTCTCTTCACACCGAGTCTAAACTGTGATTGATCACGTGAAGTTTTGTCTTAGACACCTGTGTTTAAGATTTGACGGATTACACTTGACTCATATATAGCGTAGGTTTATTCACAATACATTACCCTTTGCAATTTAGAAAGTGTCATTAAACTCATTTGAAATTTGCTCTGTTTGTTTATCTGTTCAACTCAAAGCTAAAAGTACCTAAAGTAAATGATATTTGACTCATTATAGCTTATTTATTTTGCTCATCCGTAGTTTGGGATTTATTGACTTAATCTACCTTAGGTTTGCTCCAATATCAGAGATTTTAGACGAGTTATTTAATCCTATTCTAAGTTGGATGGTTGTGCAAGTATAAAAATTAGCTAAAAGAAATAGATTCGAAACCAAAAAAAGAAAAAGTTAAAAGATATAGGTACTGTTACCTACACGAGATATGATACACACATAAATATTGCAAAATAACACAGACTATATAACAAAATTTGAATATATTGTATTCTTACTCAAGTAATATTATATTTGGCACAAGTTTCTAGTACGTATTTGATGTGGACATAACCCTTTTTCTTCTAATATATTCACATTTCATAATGGGGAGCTAAGTAACATATTTTAAAACATAGATGTACAAAGTTAACAAATCTAAAATACTAGTGGAAAGTAAATTGTCATGTAAGGTGCTCGTTGAACAGTGGTAGCTGGTGGATTATAACAGTCTACGTCTCTCCAATAATTGAGAAAAATGTCAAATATAAAGCCAACAAAAACGTGGGACTTCGAACACGTTTAATATTAAAACATAATTCACCCCAAAATGAACAATTATTTGTTTAAACATGCATCTAGAAGGAGTATCAAACTAGACACCTGATTTCGTGTTCTAGTAGGATATGAGCTACTCCCTTTTAGCTTCAAAAATTGGCTGATGAGTATTACTATAATTTTAGATTTTGGTGAAGAATGTTTTGTCTTTCAAAGTCATAAAGAAAAATGTATATTTTTTATACTTTTTAGTGAATACAAATTTATGACTTCTATCGTTGAAAAAAAAAGAAGGAAATACTAGAACCAAAAGGTGCAATATTCCCAGAGACCCAAACAGAGTAGCATGGCTGCTTCATGAAACCTGAATTTATGATTGACGGTTGGACTTTACAACAAAAAGAAAGTGATTCTTGAACAGAGAACTGAAAAGGGGTGGCATTTCCCAGCAGTCAGCACAACCAATTGTGTTGAGCATCGGATTGAGCACCGCTGAAAAAGAGAGATTCTTAATTATTTAAGAAGTAAGATATTTTTTTATATTATTTAATAATAATCTTATTAAATTTGTGAATTATTATTATTTGTTTAATGTATATTTGATATAAAGATAAAAATTAAAATAAATTTTTATGAGATAAATTTTGTATATAAAAGTTTACTTTTATTTTTACTTTCTACTAAACTAACCTTTAAATTAAAGATTTTTTAAAGATAATAATAAATCATAAAACTAATATAATTATTATTAAATAATACAAAATAAAAAAAAATCTTACTCTTCGAGTTCATAAGATTTTTTTTTTTGTTTTTGCTGAAAACACTCGACGTTTACTTCAACGGCCTGCGCTCGCTTTGTGTCTAAGGTCGCACCCATACGCAACACAATCCAACAAAATATTGCTTTGCTTTTCAATGCAACAGAATACATAGCTCTCTCTCTAGAAGCAGAAGGTGGTGAAATCATCTTCCAAAAAGATATATAAGAACGCCAAACAGTATTTAGACCAAACAACAGCTGCCGAGAGCTTACAACCAAAGGGCAATGGCCCCACTTATATCATGTTTATTTGATGTAATGTAACCCTTAGAAAAAATATAAAATAATGTTTAATTAAATCATACTCTAATCCTAGACTATGGACCTAAAATAATTATAGCCACTTCATATGATTATTCAATTTAAAAATTAAACTTAGTATGAGTAATGAATTTAATTTATTATTATTTTAAAATTATTTTACACTTTTATCTAATCATATATTATTATATTATTAAAAGTTTGATCTCTCTAATAATTATTATAATAGTCAAACTCTTTTAAATATTAAGTAACATATAAATGAATAATTGTGTAAAAAATTTACCCAATCCATAAGTAATGAATTAGGTTGGTCTGTATCTCAAATTCTCCTTCATTTAAATCTTGCATTTGCGCAGCAGTTAAACAGCAAGCTTGATTGTGCATTTCAAGGGCCAAAAACCAAAATCAACATAGAATGAGGCACGCAGAGGGAGAAATAATGACAAGTTCATTCCAGATGGTTGTCGTGGAAACATAGATATAATCCTACCACACAACCCAGCAAATAACGAAGTAACGAACCAAGATAGGTAAACAGTAGATCATACACTATGCAGACCTCTTAAACTAGCATATAACAGAATGCTGCTGCCACCGACTGCTTGAGTTCAGATTTATAAGCTACTGCTATTTAGTGTAGTCTGCAAGATATGGATCATAAATGAAACCGAACTGTTCACCGCTGCTTGGTCCTTAGAAACCATGAATCTTGACATGCTCTTTCTTTACTGTGCCAGCCTGTTTGTGACAGCACAGAGGTATTTATAATTATAACACTATTTTATATCAAGAACAGCTGCTACATCATAATACAGTTAGCATATTGTTTACCTGCACAAGAAAAGTAGAAACATTCTTTCTTTGATCTCCCTGAAGTTGCATGACCTGCATCCATACAAAATTGACGTTTAGGCTTTTATTGACAAGGATGAGAAGAAATGATGGACACAGTGACACATCTGTTGAAAATCACATAAAAATGAGAATGCCCAATTGCCCATATACTAGGGAAAGAAAAAACAAAAAACACTGGATGATAAAAATCATGTTATTTCCTTCAACTATAGGAAAATAAAATAATTGTCAGATGCCCATTGCAGCAGTGGATGAATCTGGAAAATTTCTAAAACTACTTCTTGGATGAGTTCATCACACACAAATGCATTACTTATGAAGAACAGGACACAAACCTGGCCCAACTCAGGGTCCTGGACAACAGTACCATTACAGCAGAACTCCTTCTTCAGGTCCTTAATTATCTTGCTATAGCTGTACTCTTTCTTTAATCCTTGAACAGTTGTAAGGCTTTTCCTTCCATTTCGCTGTTGTACACGCACATGAACATACTCGTTTGCCCCAGCACCTGAGTCCTCGGTATTTGCATCAGCAAAGGGATCTGCTCAATAAACAAACCACATCAGCAACCAATAATAATTTGTCGACAAGTAATTAATACATATCTGTTTTCAATATAATTGAATTTTCGGGTACCACAGAAATGTTTGAACTCAGATTGAACACCCACCAAAAGTAGTTGGGATGTGTGTGTCAAATTCAGACATGAAACTTGCCCTTGGTTATTTGTAACAAGCAAAGACCTTCTGATATAATCAACCACTCAGTACTGGAATAAGCCAGACAAAGCAAAAAGAAAATATACTGCAAGTCAGTGATCAGATGCAACAATCAACATATGTGAAGATGCTATTGCTATCTAAACTTTACTTGCTACTAGTCCTTAATATGTGAAAAAATCTACTGGACCCAAATAAAAAGAAATTGTTCTGCAAGCATAGGAAATACTTGATGCACATAAGTTTTTATAGTACAGATGGATACACAATGGTTCAGAGACTTAGTCATCCCATCAAGACATGCCTTTTTTTTTGGCAGTCCAAAAATGATAAAGAATCAATAACATGGTGCCAAATGAAAATCCCATATTGTCATAAGAGCAATCACATGATCAAGGCTTCGGTCATATTCTTTCCAAGTATCTGTTCCATATCTAGATTTATTACACAGACTGATAATCTCCTTTAATGATCAAGCACAATCTATACTACAATCCTTTTAAAACAAAAATATCCCCCAAAAAATGCAGAATTGCATTTTTTCTGAATACATTTGTTACGGTGGTCCGTGGTCATAAAATAATTATCCAATACAACAACTCACTGCCATTCCATAAACTTTCAACTATAATTTGAGGAAAAGCAACATCTATGAACACTTCCAAAATGCAGTTTTTTGGGTACATTAAGGAGTGGTTCCATTTCCAAACATGCAGTTTGACAGTAGAGTATACATCTCCTACATATGGATGGAAATCTGACTGCAACAATTACTTTTCTGCAGATCCTTAGAACACAAAAATTACTATTTCCACCATCATCAATGATTCAATGATCATTAAAATAAGGGGGAAGTTATGAGACATGCTTCATTTGCCACATATAATTTTAATTTATCCCATTTCATGACATCAAATGTACACAGCCACGTGCTCACAACAAACCAGCCCAAATGGTGCTATTCAAAAAGGATGGAGCTACCCAACATAAATACATTAGGACAGAAGCTAGCAACGAATGAAATACTCCACCCCCTTCCTCTCTCTGTCTCTGGTGAGACAAATGCTTCATAAGAATGAATGCCCCTTCTTAGAATATATCTAGAATATCTTTAAGATATTTATAATATCTTTAAAATATTTTAGAAGATCTTTATAATATATTATGGAGTCAATTAGTCCTCTAATTGAGGACTCCTAATTTTATTATGTTTCCTGTATTTCTTTATTTGATTAGGATTACTAGAATATAAATAGGAGTCAGTGCTTTGTCTTTTGTATTACATCAAACACATCTATCACATATTATTGTTTAATCTTCATTCTCTTTTCTTCCTTTTCCCTACCTAAATTATACAATTTCAACACCTGAAATTCATACATATGTACACAAAGTTTACAAGGAAAATACCAGAGTGATGTGTCACTCTAAAGTACCAAAAAAATTATGATACCCAGCTCTCCATGTCTATAATCAGTATATGGAGACTATAATGTATCACATGCATAATTTTGAGTTACTCCTTACATCATGTTATTTGAATACATTTGATAGTGGAAAAGTTCATTAATTTAAATTATACTTAAATTGGGTTTTCTAAGTTTTCGAAAGTACAAGGAATACATAAGACTTGAGTCTTGAGATAAATCTGCCCCCTGTCCCTCCTAACCCAAAAGATAAACATACAAATGGGAACGAGATACCAATCCACCGAACTTACAACCCAAAAAAAAAAAGGACCAGAAAGAACACATGATTCATAAACCACTTCCTCCACCTAAAGTACAGAGAGAAAAAGGCCCCAATCCAAAATTGAACAATCATAAAGAAAAAGCCAAATAAAAAGAACACTACATATCAAAATTCTTTTTTTTTAAAATGGTCAAATGCATATAAAGATTCTAACTTTCTTACATAGCGCCTGCACCCTCAAGAGCCCCCAGCAAAAACAAAAAGAAGCCTCAGAAAAAAGGGAAAAGAAACTGTCCTGCAAAGTGCAAATACAAGAAAACTCTTAATTATAATAACACTGATCCAATTACAACAACTAAATGACAACAGAGAAAACAAAACACACACAAACACAGAAAATCCATATTCATAAAGGGCGAGGAGTAAAATTTACAAATTTGTTTATACCTCGTTATGCATAGAAACATACGAAACCAAATAGAAAAACATACACATTTACAGCAATCAAAGGAAGAAATAGAAAAAAACCCAATAACAAGAACAATACCTGACACTGGGCTCCGACCAAAAACAGCTGTGATGGTGTAGCTTAGTAGCTGAATGTCAACAAAGTACGAACCAAATACTCTGTCAAGGTTGAGGCTTGAGACAAGTCCTCTCAACCACACAAAGTCGGTTGCGGTTGTTATATATATTTTTCATTTTTTCTTTATTATCTAAAAAATATTTACTCTTTTTTATTGACCCCTGATAGAGAAAGATGCAGATAATTTGAACTTTTAACTTTGATTATCAATCTCTATCAGCTTGAAAAAAAAAGTTTCCACTGCCTTTTTTTTTTCTGATTTTTTAGAGCATTTACTCATGAAGTAAAAAGGTTAATCTTTTATTGCTAAGTCAATTCCTAAAAAAATCTAAACTATTTTTACTGAATTAGTATTTATTGGTCACTATCGCCTTTTGCTTACTTTTTATAGTCTTTTTTATATAAATTATTCATAATTTAGACATTTTTAATCACTAATTTATTTATTAATTTTATATTATAAATATTTTGCACTTAAAATTATTTTTTTAAGTTAATCATTTCTTTGAACACAAATCAATTATTACAATATTTAATTTACAAATTAAATATCATAATTAAAATGAAAAATATTTTTTATTAAAGGTCATATATTGAAAATAACTTTATCTATTTTAAGTATTCTCTTATTTTTAATGAAAAGAAGAGAAAAATAATATGTTTTTCAACCCAATTGATTAATCAAATGATTAAAAAAGTATATTTTCTGTCTTAATTACTTAAGTTTAAATCTTAAGATAATACTTAAAAAATTAATTCTAACTAAATCAATGTGGAATGTGACTTTAATATTGTCTAAAAAATATTTTTAATTGATCTAAAAATCGAATAAAAAATCTCCATCACACAGTTAAACAAATTTATAATAAAGTAAAATAAGATATTTTGAAGAAAGAAAAATAGTGAATAATAACATGTGAATGATTAAGAGCTTGTTCAAATGAGATTGTGACATGCCAAAATCAACTTCAAGAAGCCATGGACTTACCTAAGTATACTTTTCACATTAGGGTGCAACACCCATAGTCCCACAATTCCTCTTAGAAAGATTTAAGGAAATTTTTTTTCCCAAAAAAGTTTTAATTACAAAATTGGGCAATAATTTTAAAAAGATAGCTATAAATAATATTTTGAAATTATTTTAATAAGTGAAATTTATGATTTATAATTATCTTAATAATTAATATTTTAAAATTATTTTATTTTACCATATTTAAACTAACTATAAAGTTTAAAATAATTCTTTTCATTATTAATTTTTTAACATCAATTTTTTTTTATAATTTGATCAAAATGAACCCTAAACTAATTATATAATTCAAGTAATCACTTTCAATTATTAAGTTTTATCCATTAAACAATTTGGCGTTCACTTTTGTAAGAATTTTCCCAACAAATCTAATCCTACGGTCTTAGGTCTTAGTAAACTCAATGAACGGTTACGATTGGAGGTTGTGTCAACTGGGCTTTGTTGGCCTTTTAGGGATTTAAATCTAGTGCACCTGCACCTCTACCTGCAACTGCACCAACACCGCACAAAAACACACACGGACCCGGTCTTCCATCTTCGTCTTCCACAGTCACTGCTATTGCATCCAAGATTATTCCAAGTCCCAAGAGAATCGATCCATCAGACAGCCCGCGACACGAAACACACAAGCATTGATTCGGGCTTTGTTTCCTCGTATCTCATCATTGTTCTAAGAGGTACCCATCTCCATTGCATTTGTGTGATAGCTAACGGTTTGATGAAATGCCCAAGTGGGCATCTGAGTTTTTCGGGGGGCACTGTTGTTGCAGATTCGATGGCTTTGAGAAAGAGACTCTGGCAGGCTGTTCTGTGTGGAGAATTGGGTGGGTGCCTTGAGTATCCTCGCCGGTTCTACGCCACTAAAGTGGACCTCAAGAGGCTCCGGCCCATGATTCTCCGGAGAATCGAGAAACGGTCCCATGGTTACCCGGTACGCGCCATGGTTCCAGTCGCAAGGGAGGTTCTCGTGGCTCGGAATGTTCTCATCCATGGCGTTTCTACCCTCCTCAAGTCCTTTCCTCTCGTGGCTTGCAAGTGAGCTTCTTTTTAGTAGTAGTATTCATTGTTTTAGTCGGGCATATGTATATTTCAATGCTGTATTTGGGATTGTTACCAGTCTAGTTATCTGTATTTTGCGTTAGGCAGTTATGCAACAACATGACTTGATATAAAATTTTAATCTTGTTGATAGTTCTAGTCACACATGAAGACTGGATTTATTCTGATTCAGTTGTGAAACCTTAAAAAAAAAAAAGAAGGCGAGGAACTGCTGAGATTTTTCAACATTCGCTTGTTACTGAGCAAACATTTGAATTTTGCTACTGGTGCCAATAAAACCATTATAATAACTCATGAGTTGGTCATTTAAGTCGTTTTTTAAGCCATTGATCCTTATTAGTTATTACCATTTAATCATGGTCAAGCATTATTTTAGGGAATGAAGTTTGGAGCAGTATGGTTGTTAAGTAAACTATATCTTACCTGGACTTGTTCTCTTCCCAGTGTTGTAAGCTCATGATCTTGAAAAAGACTATTCTTATCCGCCTATATTATACATTTTCAGATTCTGTCCAGAGATATTTATCGGTGAGAAGGGGCATTTAATTCAGACTTGCTGTGGTTACAAGCATCGTGCCAAAAACCGGGTTCATGAATGGGTCAGAGGTGGTTTAAATGATATACTTGTTCCGGTTGAAACATTTCATCTGCGCAACATGTTCCAAAGTGTTATTAATCACAACCAAAGGTTTGACTTTGATCGTATCCCTGCTGTTGTTGAGCTATGTTGGCAAGCAGGGGCTGATCCCTATGATGGAAACCTTAATTCAAGTAGTTGGAACTTGGAGGCTGCCAATGACAGTGTCCATGGAACTGAGTCTTTTTCACCAAATGATCTTACCTTTATAGCAAATAAAACATTCAACGCTTGGGAGAATCTTAGGTCTGGGGTGCAGAAGTTGTTGTTGGTTTATCCAGTAAAAGTCTGTAAATATTGTTCTGAGGTTCACATTGGGCCATCTGGCCATAAAGCTAGGCTCTGTGGAGTGTTCAAGTATGAGAGTTGGAAAGGCGCTCACTTTTGGATGAAAGCAAATGTGGATAATTTAGTGCCGCCAAAGATTGTATGGAGACGGAGGCCTCAAGATCCTCCTATACTTGTAAATGAAGGGAGAAACTTTTATGGGCGTGTTCCATCTGTATTGGATCTGTGCACAAAAGCTGGTGCCATTGTGCCTGCAAAGTATAATTGTATGATGAAAGTACAAGGTTTGTCTGGTCCCGTCAATAAAGAGATTTGGCAGGAGCTTAGAGAATCAAACTGTTGACGGCAGCAGTAAATTGAATTGTAGGTCTGATTGGAATCTGGTGCTCAATCAGGGACAGTTTGGGGAAGAAATAATGTCATTAATTTCGTCTGCAATTTTCCACATAATTTTAAGGTTGTGTGGAATATCTGATTATGGATCCATGCACATGTTCTTCAGTTGCTTACAGCAAGAAATTATGTTCCCATAGGCCATATCTCATATCTGCCCGAATTTTTACTATCTGCAGAGCATACCAAAATCTCTACATATATTTAGCCGGACGTAATGGACACACTCCTCAGTTTGGAAGAAAGTGATTTCATGTTCCGCTTATCCAGTCGAAGATCCCAGTTGCTTTTTCCCTATTGATTCATTTTGTCTCTTGATGAATCATAAGTCCAAGAATTTCTGGAAATCAAGACACGGGAGAGACTGCATTGTTGTAAATGTTTATAATAAGTGCATCACTGCCAAAAGATAGGCAGTTCATCACTGAAATTTCATTTTCTTGAGTTATCACACAATGGAAGGACTACATTCTTGATATAGAGTTCATTTTCTATCAACTATCAAGTTTGCAGGTATGCTAAACTGGCTTTTATTTGCAGATAATTGTTCATTATGGATGTCACATGCTTAAGTTCTTTCTACTAAAAGAAAAAAGCTTAAATTCTGAGTGAATCAGCAAGAAATAAATATAATGATATGGCAGTTGTTTTTTAATTATTACCCAAGGGCAATGTAATTATTCTATTTGGGCAGGCTGTAATTCTATAGGCCCAGTTTTTGTCAGGCTGGCCCTGCCCAGAGAATAGTTCTGGCCCGAATGGTTGGTTTGACAGCTCTACATATAATTCATTGACCAGAAATTTTGGGTCAGAGAAAGCTACATATAGATCCTTTTTCTTAGCATTGTCACGGCAAAAGGATTGAAGATGAACAAGTAAAAAAGAAATCCGAAGAATTAAATCCAATATCTTCTCTATTGTAGTATTATCCAAACTTTAGCCCTTACCCATTCATGTACTAAAATTTACTTGTTTACACTATCAACTAATTTTAGTGGATATCTATCCCTTTAATCACTTGCTCAGTAATGGATACAAAACTTGTTCATCTCTGTATAGTCTTACATAAATTTATTTATTACGAGGATTAGTGGAAAGATTATGAATGCAGCATACATGAACATCTTTTAGTTCCCGTGTGCTACTCCAACTCTAACTCCCCCTTCCTTCTTGAAATCCCTTTTTCTTTTTAAGTGTAGAGATGGACACAAGTTAGTTGTTGTGCATAGATTTATGAAGGTGGTGGTGGAGAATTTGACAGGAACACTTTCTACGTCCAAGTGGGCAATGATACCATAGTTGCCAATCTAAAGCAAGAAATTGAGGCCCAGCAGAAGCTCCCTTTTGACCGTCTGATCCTGATTCTTGATGCTGATTGTAGCCCTAGAAGGGGGTATCACTGATTGATTGTGAAGTCCAAGATGGATCCCACCATAGTTGTTAGAATCGCACGATTCGAACGAATGCGATTAGATACGATTCGTGAAGCCCACAATTCGTATCACAAGCTGAATTGTGAAAAGCTTGGAATCATGCTTGTTTTGGCTGAATCGGTGCTATTCCGGATCACCGATACGGATTGCACAATTCTGCGATTCATTTTTTTTTTTTTCTCCTCCAATATCATCGTAGAATTTGAATAGGCAGAGATTTTAATTACCGAAATTAAAGGAAACAGATGGGTATTACAAAAACCGACCCTTTCTAGTGTTTCAATCTTGCCACTGTGTGTTCTTGGTTTTGGGTTTCGTTTTTCTCCACTTGTGTTAGTGGTTTTGGGTTTCGTTTTCTCCTTCAAATCACTCGACCTCTGTTTTTTGTTCTTCTGGATTCTGCTTGTTTTTCGTTTCTGGTTCTTCTGGGTGGTGGGTTTCACGGGTTTCCAATCTCTGTTTTCAGTAGTCAAAACAAAGGCTCTTTGTCTGGGTTTGACAGCTCTGTATCTCTGTTTTCGGTGGTTCAATATGATAAATTTGAAATAATGGCTTCTAAGCTTACTTATGGCTAATGACTTATGATTTAAGTATTTATTTGAGACTTTTGAATATTATGTTCATGTTCTAGTATGGAATCATGTATATTTAAATGTTTTATTAATGTGTTTCTAAATCGTACGATACGTTACGATTCACGATTCACGATTCAAAAATTGAAAAAACGATTTTCGATACGATTTACGATTTGATGACTATGGATCCCACATTTAGCTCCTCTTCAGTCCCCTTAAGGATGAGTCTAACAATCATTTGTGTTCAGTTGACCGGATTTTCTTCTTGGTTAGACCCACCAACCTGCAACCAACAATAGGAAAAGCAAAATTATGGAAATATTGAACCGCTGTATTTATTTTGATTGTGGAGAAGATAGTAGTTAGAATTTTTATTTTCTATATATGCTGAATCACTTGCATTTGCATAGTATGCGGACTTTTAATTGTAGCACTGTAGATGTATGGTTTATTACGTCATCTAGTATTGAATTGGATTGATGACCAAAAAAAATCTATTGAATTGGATTGAAAAGCATGATATTCCTATAGAATTATGTGATTTGCAAACTTTTATTTAATTCAGAATATTGCTGGTCAAGCTTGCTGCTAATCTGAGGTTGTTTGTGTCAGTCATGATTCTTCTGTTTTCTGGAATTTATTGATGCTAATTGAGCTATGAAAATACCAGGTTGTTCCAGTTTTAGGATGATTTCTTATGTACTAATTGCTGTTAATTATGGTACACCACTTGAATAATTTGATTTCTATCATTCATCTTCTTTTTTTTTTTAAATAGTCTTCAATTCATAAAAAATAGCATAGCTGGTATCAACTGAATTAATACATAGCAGCAGATTCTTTTAAGCCAATACTAACCAAAACAAAAAAAATCATATATGTAAAAACTAACATTCACCATTCAGGCATACCCACTGCGACTAACTGTCCCTTTGAACACATAGAGACAGTCCCCATTTTCAACTCCATGCCACCGGAGGCTACAACTATCACGCATGATCCTCTGCCTGTGTATAAACAAGTAGTCATCAACTGGCAGAATTTTTCTGCTTATCAGTAACTGCTTTAAGTCATTGACAGTGCTTGCATCTCTCATCTCCAAGGGAATGGTGGCTGCATTAAGCAAACAAGAGGAAGTTTGTACCACCAAGCTCAACTTCCTTGTGGGAGGTTCATCTGTTGACCGATTCATGGTCTTGAGGAACACAACAATTTCAGAAAACTCATGTATGCCGTACTCATTTAGGTTTCGAAAATCTTCATCCAATTCTATGCCTGAGAAGAAAAAGTGTCATTCTTTTGATGGGTGTGCCATCAATGATGTGAATTTTTTCTTTCAAGCTACGCACTGTATCTGTTCGGTCCACCTCTATGTCAATCTGCCTGGCTGAAAATTTTACTGTGATTTGCATTTTGTCAAAATGGCTAGGATGTGGCTCCATTGATTTGATGGTGAGGTCAACTCTTGTACCTTCAGTGACTATTGGGTAGTCTTCCATGTCTAATCCATCCACAAGTTCCCACCCAGAAACTGTAAGGATTTGTGAAGCCACTGGGACACCATGGATTTGTTCTATTTTCCTTTTGATTTCAACAACTGTTTCTTGGGTACCTACTTCAATGAAAAATTGGTTTGTTCTTGTAACAATAACAACTCTCATAGTGGAAATAATTTGAAGCCCCTAGCTCTCTTAGTTCTCAGGATATTCTTGGACAGGAAAAAGGAAACAAGAACAGAATATCAGTTTTAGCAGTTTTAGACTCATAATTTAGACAAACAGAACGGCCAATAGTGTGTCAGTAACAAATTATGAGGACAATTAAAACAACTAGTTAGCCTCATGAGATTATGAATGCAAATGGATATAAATGGTTGGAATCATGTTGAAGATATGAGTATATGACATATGTCTTAAATTTATTCTCGAAGCACTTCACATGCTTGTGGGGCTCAATATCACGCAGAACAACTCTTTCTATATGTATGTATTTCAGTTGTGACCATACACGTGCGATCTCAAGGATAGCTAGGAGCTGTTTATCAGAAATTTGCAATTTAGAATTGTTTTACCAATTTGTGATAGACACATACATTGAGATTTTTGAACAGTACAGTATACTGATCATCCTCTGCCATAATTTAGGTGCTGTTTTTATAGCAGCATAATATCATACAATTAATGTTGCTTAGAACTTCCCAGGCAAGCAATACTTTTTAACTACTAGACATCCTCGCACGCTCTAATTGGGAATTAAAGTCAAAATGTACTTTCATGTCAATGGGGATTAGTCTCACCCCCTCATGGTTTAAAATTTTTTTAAAAAATAGAACTTCTAATGATATTAATATAGTAGGCTATACCAGCTTCTTATAAACGTGGGCCCCATTTTTTTTCCTGATGAATAACTTGGGCCATATTTTACCTTTCTTGGTATTAAGCAAACAAAAAAGAAAGAGAGATGTAAGAGATTAAGAGCTTGGACAAAAAGGTACAATAAAAATTCAGTAATTTGCAAAACTACAGTCACAAAACCTTAAGGTTCAGTAAGGTTCAAAATTGTTATACTTCTACACCAAAGAGAAAAAATTGTTATACTTGGTACTTGGGCCCTTTTACAGTGGGCGAGCGTCGGTGAAAACAATGCACGAGAGTCGTTGATGTTGCAGGAGCCTGTAGTCAGAAGTGTCGGGAAATTCAAACAGTAGATAAAAGATTGCCTTGAGCCTTTATACATGAGATCGTACGAGACAATTACGTTGACCTAAACATCAGGAGTGATTTAAGGAGTCTTTTAAAAGCTTCGTAAACGAAGAGACCGCAACACAAGGCAAAATGATAATGTGTGATAGGTGGGAATCTAATAATAAAAAGAGTGCAACAAGCTTGGTAAATAATACAAGTGGCACATAATGATTATTCCAAATTAAATCATAATAAGATGCTTACATTGATGTTCAATGAATTAAGAGTACAGGGAAAGCAATTATAATTCTTTATTGAAAAAGAAAATAGTCATATGTTCATTAGCTTTTGGGTGAAAGTAATTCTATGCTCAAAATGTGTAGTCTATACTTTCGATTTTTATGTCAAACACTCTCCCATGCTAAAAAATCTGACAAAATGGGGTTTAAGATACGAGAAAGGGACAGCTCCTCCATTTGTTTTCTCTATGAAAGGGAGCTATATTGATTTTTTGTTTTTGGTCTAGAGCTATATTGCTTTAAATGCTGATATGATATCTCCCCAATGTTCGATGAAATGACCTTGCTGCTAGTGCTACCCACCCTGTAATTTTCATCTTCATTCATCTGTCTAAAGTCTAGATGGAATAGATTTGGGTCCGAGCGTGGGACTTGTGTTCCTTTTTGCTGGTAACTTGTTTTCATTTCGGTGTGCTTTTATCTATTATATGTAACCATGTAGCATGTGTCAATTCAAACGACAGAGTCGAGGCCCAGCATTTATACTTTACACCTAAGCAAGTTTACGTACCAGAAGGAAAAGCTCTACATTTCAATGTCGAAGAAACTAGTGGATATTTAGCATCCAGCTCCACATATTGGAGAAATGGAGTTTGGGGCATATTATTTTGTTGACATAATGGACATTTCTTATGCAACTCATTTTTTTGTTTTTGTATCTTCCATTTTAAATTATTGAAATCAGAATTAAATTTTCTTAATAATTGTTTAACAGTCAATAATTGTTTATCAAAAACAGTGTTACACCCAAAGCCAAGAGGCATCCTTGCCTCGCAATGCTTTCCGTCTTTACTGGAGGGCACATGCACCATTAGGGTTCAATCCCATGGCTTGTGCATTTTCACTGGTACAAGTGCCAAAGGTGACACCAATTCAACTTTACAGCTCGAATCACTTTGCGAAAATTTTGCAAGCTCAGAAATACCAGAATTAATGGAGATGGAAGCTTCAAAAAGTTTGATGACTAGTGTACTTTAGTTGCCGATAGCCAGAAGATAAGTTCTGCTTTACATTAAACTATCATTTTGATTTTTTAAAAACTCACTTAACATTAATTTAATTATTTAAAGATATATAACATCAAGTTAGTCTTCTAAAAATTTAAAGTGATATTAAAATAGTATTTTAAAATAATCTTTCGAAAGGATTACTTTGATATTATTTTAAATTTATTTAGAACTAATTTGATATTATATATTTTTAAACGACTATTTTAATATCACTTTAAATTTTTAGATAACTAATTTGATATCACATATTTTTAAAGGATCGAATTGATATCAAATGAATATTTAAAATATCAAAATAATAGTTTAATCTTTACTTTATTTTAACCGAATAAAAGAATAACATTATTCTAAGCACGTAATTTAATAATTTTTTGACTTATAATTATTAAAGGAGACTATAATAATATAAAAGCACAACTAAAAAAAATAAAAGTACAACTAAAAAATAAGAAAAAAAAAAGAAGATTACTACTTTAATTATTAGATAGACAAAATTGGGACATTTGCGTAAGATAATTTAACCTATTTTAATATATCAATAGAATATAACTTACCCTTTTCCAGTCCAATACAAAAAAAGATTCATTCGTTGATTTTCTCTTATTAGCTAGTTTTCTATTTACTTAGTTTATAGAAAAATTTCTACTAATACAGTCCCTGTTGACCAACATAAACCTCACGTCAATATCAGGGCACAACTCATTATTAGTACTTTGTTGTGGCTCGGGGTGAATGTGGGTAGAATTGCAGTCCTCACTTTAAGGCATGTGTAGTAAAAAAGCGATGTGGATAGTTGCTTTGAAATTTTGAATTGAATGTGCACTCTTGAATTTAGCAGCGATTATATGCCATACCTCTGAACCGTAGCCTAATTAATCAGAGAAAATTTGTCTGCCAAATTCCGATTCTTCTTCATTTTTCATAAAAAGCCAAAAGAGTGGGCCTTTTCATTTACAACATGGGGGACCTCAATTTGGCCTCCTTTTGTAAATTTATTATATCATTAAGATTTAGGAAACAATATTGCTGGGACAAGCAACCTGTTTTTGGAGCTATATGCTCTGCATTTTAACTTTTCAAAGTGCCAACCTGGAATTTGTTACTCTCCCCTCAGACAAAGAATCATTTCAATGAACTGCAGAACGCAACTTCCTTGCATGTGCTGCAGTATTTGAATGGTCCCCCCATCATAAAACATCTTGGCCCCCCAATCACTGTATAACCTTTGGCCAGAAGAGCAAGGAATCAGCAATGCTTTATTTTATTTGATAAAATCGTGGAAATTTGCTAGTAACATATATATATATGCATGATTTATCCCTAAAAGATTGCTGAGTTGTATATATATATATAGTATATACTGCAGTTCAGGGGTCCTAGATTTCAATATTATCTTAGAAATTACTAGAGTTTATAAGATGAAGATGGACTACCCGTTGTTTAGCAAAATTCTGACTATAAAGATGATAAAATAAAAATTGTAAACCTTTTTCCAAGGTTAAAATAACATGCATGGGATTCACACAGATCCATTTGGTGACTCTTCAAAATAAAATATGCATTATGGAACCATGTAAGATATTTTTTTTTTAGGTGTTAGGTGATTCAGAAAATGACAGTCCTTTGGTTTACAAATATATAAAATTGTCTCAGTATTTTCTTGGTTTAAAATATTTATGATATTCAACGGATCATTTTGCATATAATATTGGAGTACAGTGGTGGCTTCACCCGGCTGCCGACAGTCTTATGCCCTAAGAAGCTATGAACAGCAAGCAAAATGGATATGCTTCAGCTCTCCTAAGAAAAAGTACTCCCAAAAAGTAATTATTCCTTTCCTTGCATACATTGATCTAATCAAGAACCTCAACATATTATAAGGCTGATTGAAAAGTAAATTCCAAGCTAATATCGACCACCCAATTGTTTGAAAAACCTGGCTAGGTGAATGAATCTTCCTTTTTCTTCAATTTTCCACCTTCCTGGTTTCATGTCATTACACTCCCACACTTGAAACCAGGTCATTCTTTATTGATGAGAACCAATCATTGGTTAATATGGAATACCAAAAGCGTGGTGGATTCAAAGCCTTGCATGATTGAGGGGCTTCTATAGGCTTTGCTTTTTCGACATAAAATATGTCATTCAACGTTACAAAGCAGCTTGCTTTTGATATATATGGATTTGGAATCAGCTTTGAAATTTACATGCTTGCTGTCTGCAATATCTGTGGGACAGAAACGACAATGAAAGTGACCCCCATTACACTTTAGCTACGGGCAGCAATTTCCATAAATCACTTTACTTTGAATTGCTTCTGTTTAAAATGTTGAGAAATTCCCATAATGGGGTTCAGCTCTTCAGTATCCATTTTCGAATGAAACTTGACTTGATCATAATTTTAGTTTTTTTGTTTTTGATCAAGGTATCTTATAAATATTATTATGAGATTAATTCTTTAAATACTGTTGTAATTAGAGAGCTTTCTTAACAAGTGTCTCCTTCATAATTTCAACTTTAGTTCTCTCTCCTGATAACCTATATAATCAAGTTATCTATAGCCATGAAAAATGATTCTCTCCTCAACATTAGCCATAATTATCTCCGATTATCTTATAACTATATCCCTTGTGTTCTTGACTTTTAAGGATTAATCTAGTAATGCTTATAGTTAACTTTACTTACACTTATCTGGAGATCACAACAATCTCAAGTTCTCGACATTAACAGAGAGATGTAAATTAAATGAGTATCTTTAATGCACGTTTGGTATTATAAAAAAGAAAAGAATAGAATGAGAATATAAGCTTGCTTTTACCTTTGAAACTTAATCAGGTTTACTCCCAAAGAAGAAAAGAAAACCTATTCATCAAGCAGTTCCTGACTAGTTTGTACTGCTAGTCTCAAGTCCCACAAGTAGTATATGGGGATCATGTTCTCTACAAAAGCACTTCCAAGACTGTTTGTATCTGTCTCTATCATCATGAAGTCCTTTATGTGTGTCTATAATCTTACAAATTTTGTTTACCCACTCTATAATTCATATGTCACGCTTCCATTTGTAAACAATATGTCCATAGGTGGCAGTAGGTAGCCACCGTTAATTTAATTTGAAAAATGAACAGCTCAACTGCGGGACAGGATTAAAGCCATGGACTAGTACATAGGAACAGGTCAGACTTGCATATAAATTTGAATTCAATTTGCCGTTGGCAGATATCCATCGAAACCATGTGCATCTATGTTAGCCACCGCAAGATGTTGTTGTTTAAAATATTACTAGTATACAGTCTGATATTAATTAAATTAAAGCTATACACGGTCCAAAGAGGAAGATGTGGTATCACATCCTATGCTTAAAGAAAGAAAGAGTCAATAACCCAAGAGAATAGTTTAGGGGTTAAAGTTTACTACATAGGTTAACTATTCATGTCCGAACTTTGATCTAGCATTTAGAGAAATTAATTTCAATAAATGCATTACACCAGTATAAAGGGTGCCTCTTTGTTTAAAGAAGAACTTAATCTCAATTGACATAGAAGTGAGTTAAAAAGTAAAAACATTTTTTAACATAAAACAAAGTTCAGTATGTCATAATATATGCATTGACGCGTCTTGAAGCATTCAGAAATCCTATTATTTGGAAATTACTACACTTGTCCTATAAGGGCATGCCTAACTAACCATTTCTTTTATTAGACTACTTACATTATGACATGGAAATGGATGAAGTGGCATGGAGTATTACCTTATCACACATGTTAGTTAGCTGCCTGGACCGACGCTATGATTTGCCTTGTTTCTTGATTCTTGTACCCCAACCTAAGGACTATAAATCACCGACCACTGTTCTGAAACAACGAAGAAATAAAATTGCCTCTTTCAAGAAGTATCTGAGTTTTTATATCTATCTATAGTTACTCTGGCCACTAAGATCTCTGCCAACTACATGGAAATGGGAAGCCTGAATTACTTCAGGGTTTTGATTATTTGTCTGATGGCATTAATGGCATCAACTCATGCTCAATTGCAGCTGAATTTCTATGCGAAGAACTGCCCAAAAGCTGAGCAGATCATTTTAAACTTTGTTCATGAGCATATCCACAATGCCCCATCACTGGCAGCTGCCTTAATAAGAATGCACTTCCATGACTGTTTTGTCAGGGTAAGCAGTTCAAGCTTGTGCTTTCATTTCATTTTTAGCTAACGATTATTATGTTAAACTGAGGAACCAAGCATTTCAGGGATGTGATGGATCTGTGCTTCTGAACTCAACAACCAATCAAGCTGAAAAGGATGCTCCTCCAAATCTTACAGTCAGAGGCTTTGACTTCATTGACAGAATAAAGAGCCTGGTTGAAGCTGAATGCCCTGGTGTAGTCTCTTGTGCTGACATTATAGCTTTGGCTGCCAGAGACTCTGTGTTTGCCACAGTAAGTATTCATTTCTATCAAGTCTAAATTCTGCTTGGCCTTTATCTTTACACTTTCTTTTTGAGAACAGAAATGACCCATTTTCTTGTTCCTGTCATGACTGACATGGGCTTTCAGGGTGGCCCCTTTTGGAAAGTTCCAACAGGTCGAAGGGACGGGGTCGTCTCCAACTTAGTAGAAGCCAGAAACAACATTCCTGCTCCATTCAGCAACTTCTCCACCCTCCAAACACTCTTTGGCAATCAGGGACTTGATTTGAAAGACTTGGTCCTGCTCTCTGGTATATTAAACAATTTCCTGAGCATGGTATACTTTAAATGCTAAATTCTGTGCTTCTAATCACCAAAAGTTCCATTCTATCAGGTGCTCACACAATTGGTGTCTCCCATTGCTCATCAATCTCAACCCGCCTGTTTAATTTTTCTGGTAAGGGTGATCAAGATCCTGCTCTAGACAGTGAATATGCAACAAATCTCAAGACCTTTAAGTGCAAGAACATCAATGACAATACTACAAAGGTTGAGATGGACCCTGGGAGTCGCAAGACGTTTGATCTTAGCTACTATGGTCACGTTGTTAAGAGAAGGGGCCTGTTCCAATCAGATGCTGCATTGTTGACAAACTCTGTTACAAAGTCTCTTGTCACCCAACTGCTCCAGGGGTCGCTAGAAAACTTCTTTGCTGAATTTGCCAAGTCCATGGAGAAGATGGGTGGAGTTAAGGTCAAGACTGGGACACAAGGAGAGATCAGGAAGCACTGTGCACTTGTAAATAGCTAAGAATCTTGTTGATGATGAACCATTCGAATGCAATTTGAATGATCTATTTTTCTTTGTGAAATTTATTGTTATTTATGTTATGCCATAGCGGTATCTCAATATATGAGATACCCTGTGGTATTGGTGGTTTATATTTGTTGTAATAACGGGGTTCCATGGTAGTTTTCAGTTTAATGGTAGATCATGTTCTTCTTGTAATAAGAAACAGAACTTAGAGAATTTCTTGTGATTCAATACCAGAATGAAGTCCAGTCAAAAAAAATTGTCATCTCCTTTTGTATTTTGAAAATTTATCTTCCTGGGATTAAATTCAGTGTTTTTTTTTCTTGTAACAAGGGATTTAATTGACATTGCATGTTAAAATATATTTAGTCTGTTATATATATATATATATATATATATATATATATATATTCACTAGTAGGCTCATTCAATACATTTTTTTCTTTAATTTAGACGTATGCTTTTTTTTCTTTTTTTTGGTCTCTCGGGCTTAAGGTGAAATCGACACAAAAGGCGAAAGTGAATGAACTGTAAAGGCAAGACCATAAAAACCACCCAATCACTAGTAGGCTCATTCAATACATTTTTTTCTTTAATTTAGACGTATGCTTTTTTTTCTTTTTTTTGGTCTCTCGGGCTTAAGGTGAAATCGACACAAAAGGCGAAAGTGAATGAACTGTAAAGGCAAGACCATAAAAACCACCCAATCTAGGCAATTGCTTACTAGAGTTGCGCTTGTGCAGTTCTATTCTTAATACGGATATAGTTTTAATATCTTTGACTATAAAAGTCCACTATTATTATCTCCCACACCTGTACCCGGGGAGAAGCATCTCTCTCTTGTACTTGCTGACTTGTCTCTCCAAGTACCATAACTGTTATTTTCTCTAAAATAAACACAATTCTTGAACGACTCTGTTTGTGACATGAATAGCACCAAATTTAAATATAATTAAAACTTTTTGACATATTTAAATGATTTTCTCATAATATACGTCTCGACCTAAATAGACTTCAACGTTTTGCACCAATGGGGAGTGGGAACCAAGTTTTTAAGAAGGAAACTAGGGTTTGGTGGTGCGAGGGAGCGACGAGGCTTAATTTTAAAGCAAAAAGTAGGCCTGGTCTTAGTTGCTTAACATCATAGAGTATCTACAGACACCTCATTTGAGGGAAATGGTTGGTTAGGCCTTAACATGAGTAGGTAAGGGCTTTCCCTATATTATTTAAAGACAATAAATGTATCCTACCTTTTAATTAATTAGATTTGACAATCAATTGTAGATTATCTCAGCAAAAAAGCAAAGATCAATATTTAGGATATGATGATACTATGATTCTTCATATTCTAATTATGCGGAAAATATCTATATATAAAAAAGAGATAGCATTAACAGCAGTACATAAATATCAGTCATTATAACATTGTAGGTAGGTTTATACTTTATATATGATGTATGACTCCACAAGATATAAATTTTTAAAGCACACCTGTTTTTGTTTATCCCCATTTATGTACCGAAAAACTTTGATTAGTTGCTAGCTAGCTTAATTAGAAAAGAAAAAGGTGTTGTAATTAGCTTGCTAATCGTATTCAAATTGCAAAAATGATCCGTTTTCACACCCTAACATGGTTTAGGTTCAGAACTCCTTCAGATAACCAAAACTAACAAGCAGAAAGAGAAAAGGTCTAATTTCGTATTTGGTGGAAGAGAAAAAGATTATTACCTAAATCTAGGTGGTTTGATATGGGAGAAATGAGCATGCACAAAGGGGGAGAGAGAGAGAGAGAGAGATGTGATTTAAAAGACTGCCATATATACGAGTGTGAAAATAAAAACAAAATCAGTCACAATCTTACTTTAGGAGCATAAAATGTTCCAAGTTGTTAGTAAATCATAAAACACCTGACTAGACGAAGAAGCACACGTGCAAAAGTAACTAATTCTCCCACGAAGAAAAAATTTGTTGTGTCCGTTGCTATTACTGCTAATATTTACATAAGTTACTATTGGTTCTTCCCATCAAGTTGTAGGCATTTTTCTTGGGTCACATTTCTTACAAAAACACTCATCTAGGCCAAGCCCTAATAGCTCACATATCACCACTGTGGTCTTTCCCAGAATGAGCTTGATCTCATGAATTCAAACAGTGTTCCAACCACTCCCCACTTCTCAAGTTTACACCAAGGCTTTAAGGGGGAAAAAAACGACTAGTCATTTAAACAATCCTTGACTACATATATAAGTGGGACTTGTGAATGTTTACAAATTTTAAAAACACTTTGAGTAAAAAAAGAGAAATAAACAAGATAAAGAGGTGAAAAGTACAATTTTATGTTGTTATCAAATGTACTAATAGATACTAAGACTAACTCAGATGGCACTAAGAACATTTGCTTCAGGCTTTATTATTTTAAATTCAAATTTATCAAAATAAATAAATTATCATGTATTACAGCTGAAACCATTAATAGAATGTATTGAATATTTTCGTAAGTATTATTATATAAGTACTTTTGTTCAACATAGTTAGTTGGGTGACAGAAATTTTTGTTTAGGTCCAGAGAAGTGGAGTGTAAAGTTGGGCTGTGAACTTTTTTGGGAGGTTTCTGGTCCAGCCTACATGGGAGCCTGCACTAACTCATATGGGCCATAAGCCACAAGGCCTAGCCACCACTATCAAAACCCATAACACCAAACCCTAGTTTGGTTGTCCAAAAAACACCCAAATTTGGAGCTCTGCCAATATATACCAACACATACCTGCTTCTATGTCACATCCACTCATTCTACGCCTCAGCTGTCCTGCGCATCCAAGTTCCTTACTAGGTTTCATCTGGTTTCGCCACTTCGGAGGCGGGATTTTCGTCAAGATTGCATCTTTAGTTTAGATGGTTTTTGTTTTCCAATTCTTCAGTGTGCAGTGATGAAGCTTTTTTGTGGACTAGAGTTTCTGATCTGAGTACCTTACTCAGAACTTGATTACCAAACCCTTGGCTGTCTGAGCACACCTTTATGGATCCTTTTTAGTTTCAACGTCAAGAGTTTAGGTAAGCAATTGGGAAATCGCCAATTCTTCAATCTTTGGCTTTAAAGGAAGGAAGAAAGCTTGTCCTTAATTACCTATTAAGCTTCTTCTTCTTTTTATTTTTCTCTAATTTTATTAATTTTTAGAAGGTTGTTATTATATATTTTTGTTGAATTTGCTTTTAAAAGGATTCGGGCTTATGATGATAATTTTATTATCTTAGCGGATTTCAGTGAGATTTCTATCAATGATCTGATTGTTACACACACTGAAGCCCTCATTTAATTTTTCATTTTGGATTTTGTTTTCCAATTTGATCTTTTTCAGATGATTGTTTGTCTTCCTTATTAATTATTATGAACCTAAATTTTGTGCAATGATGAGATGAAAACACTTGGATTGTGTTTCTGGGCAGTGGACGTGACCACTAGGTTTCGCCGTGAGCCCATATTCTAACGACTTCTCCTTCCACTGAGCACTGTATACTAATACTAGTAGCTAATTTTGCTTGCTTAGCAGCGTAAACTGTGAAGTATTTTTGTTTATATTCATTGGGCATTGCATTGCTGCGTCCATTCGCAATTCCTGGGGGATATATTGTTCCTCTTGGTATAATGGCTCGGACGCCACATCTTTGATGTGGTCATCCTGATTGATGGTTTGTCTAAAATACCATTTGATCTTGGAAACGCCACCAACATTGTATTGGATTATTTTTCTTAACCACTTGGAGTAACCTTTGTTACAACATATGCTCATCTTGATTTTTGAAAAATAAGCCCGCATTTGGACCTTCTCTCCGTCGCTGGTAACAGTGCTTGTTTTAGGTTTTGGAGACTCCCAAATCATGCTTAGGTGGTTTTCTAACTGAACATCATTTTTGGAGGGAAAGAGAAACAAACACTAGGGAAAGAATGCAAATCTTCATCCCAAAAATTTTGGATGGCTTCCGTACAAACTTCGTCAGTAGCACTTGACTGAACTGTTGTAATCCAGTTCATATATTCTCATTCTGTAGATGACAGTATATTCACTTCATATATTCTCATTCCTGTAGATGACAGTGTCACTACTTGGCAAGTCATTTCTTGGATGAAAGATAGATGCCCGATATTATGGCCACCCCAGCTCCGGCAATACCGACAGAGGTAATGATTCTTATTGCAGAGATACCGGGTTTGGAAGAAGGAACTGTCATGAGACCCTTCATCTGAGAAACAGTACCGAAAATTGAAGTAAGAAAGTCTGATATGAATAATAAGGGAAAACGACTTTGATTTTCGAAAATATGAAATAAGAAAAAGACCCCTTAATTTAAAAATGACTAAAGTTTATTTGGACGAGTTTTTAAAAAAATTATTTTTTTATAATCTTTTTTTAATAGATCTTTTAAAAGCATAAAAGATATTTTATATTTGTATATAATATTTAAAAAATATTTTTTTTTTAAGTTCGAATAATTTTTTAATGCCATAATTTTTTTTTTCAAAGTACAAAATTTTAACTTTTAAAAGTAGTTTAATTTTTTGTAAAAAATTTATTCAAACATTCTAAAAAAAAATAAAAAAAAGTATTTTTTTTTTTAAAAATCTCTTCGTATCAAAAGAAACGCATTCAAAAGAGCTCTAAATGTACACATGTACATCAACCTCGACAGGTTGCTTAAATTCCTTGTAGATGGCCCCTTCCAACAACAGCAACAACTAAACTACTCTGACTTGCAACTTGCGATAATGTGTAGGACATATTACCTGGATAGACACAATATGAATTCATTTTTATAGACAAATCCTAGGCAGAGCTGAGGTCATATGAATTGATGCATCCTACCTCAATGCAAACTTGTGAAGTATAGCTAAAAGCATAACAGAGTCTCTATCTCAAAGTACAGTCAGGGTCTATAAAGGAGCGGAGAGACTGAAGGACTGGACTGTAGAAGTTACAAGGACTTTGTAGTGATCAAAATTCAGAAGGAAGAAAGAAATAAAAAATAGGTTGGAGAATAGCTCTTAAAAATGAAAAGACCCATGTTCAAAAGAGAACTTGCTACGATATACTGCTCATTGCATCTATAAATAGCTATTTGATTTAAACTCTCAGACTGCTCTAGTCTCTAGTGAACTAGTTATAAGTTGTAACTAGATAACATGAAAAAAAATTCCTTGTGCCATTTGCAATTTATAGGTTTTGCTTTATCCTGTGCTGTGACACAAATAGGGCACTCTGGGGTAAGAAGTTGAGATATTTGGATTCAGATCTTGAGGGTGGCTACCATATGATTAAAACGCCAATATCAGAACCATATCCAAGCACCCTTTCAGCTAAATGGTAACATAACTAGGATGTGACAAATGTTAACGGAAGCATTCTTTAAAGAGTAGGGAAGCAGGTGACAAGCAACACTGTAACAGAAGCAACCTAGTGACCAGAAGTTATCTTCTGAAACGAAACTGCTAATTGAATTAACAATTGAAAGCACAAGAGTACTTATTGATCTCGTTCATGTAGAAGGGTCCCCATTAAAGTTGGAAAGTCCTCACTCATCTCTTGGATGACAAGAGTTAGCATGTCCATGTCATCCATTTTCTTCAGCTGAAAAAAGCAAACACGAGTTAGGATATAAACAATAAAACAAGCACTGACATGATCAATGCACACTCATCACTTGTGTATGAGGATTATGAAGTAAACCAATTTATTGATTTCGTCAGGGCCGGGTAAAAAAGCTGCTTGAAAAATTAAAGAGAACAATAATTTTGTCTTTTGCCAAAGTGACACCGTTCTCCATGCTCTCTTTAATGTAATCTGTCTCAATAAACATCAAAATGCATTAATACGTTCCTAAGTCTTAAAAGAAAATTCTAGATCATTACCACACAATGCAAGCCAAATTGAAAACACAACATAATAAAATGCAAAATATTGAAAAATAAAAAATAAATTCAACTATTTTTGTACATTTTAATATTTCTCCCACGCTTATAGAAACAAGCATTGAGAGTAAAATTGTAAATATTGAACATGTTCCAATGACCATTTTAGGAGATTGAGGACTTGGAACAAGATATTTCTGATGCAGGATGGAAGTGTAAACTAATATATAAATCTGCCAGCAAAGGAGGTATGGGAAGTTCTTCTAAACACAAGGAGAAAAACAGGTGGCTTTTCTGTCACTGCCATATTGCCATTAGATATTCCTACTAGCCTTTCTGGTGGTTATATTACATGAACTTATCCTCAAGATGATAAGAAGACATGCTAGGAATGGATAACACACGACATTAGACTTAAGCAATGTCAGTAATTTTGCTTCTACAGACATACTTGTGGCTAATATTCTTTCTTTAATGCAATGGCTTAATGTGGCTGAAGAACTTTCTGGGAATAACAGATATTCAAGTATATTGAATCTTTATAATATAGAGAGTACTATTTTAAATCAGAAGTGGTTATATTACAAAAACTTATCCTCAAGAGGATACCAAGAGATGATAGGAAATGGATGATACAGGACATTAGACTATGCAATATCAGTGATTTTGCTTCCACAGACATACTTGTGGCTAATATTCTTTCTTCAAAGCAATGCTTAATGTGGCTGAAGAATTTTCTAGGGATAACAGGTATTCGAGTATATCGAGTCTTTATAATAGAGAGAGTACTATTTTAAATCTAAAGTGGAGAAGAATTCTTCCCAACATTCAGCAAACTCTAGGAACAAAGACTCATCCAACCTCTATGGGGCGATCACCAAGTATCACCCTTGCACCATATTTCATTGCTTCTTCAAATGCCACACGAAACTCAGCCAGGAAAGAACTCGATCTTACTACCGAGCTGTCAGAAATTTAAGGGGAGAAAAAGCACAGTACATGAGAAATACAACAATCTTGAATAAGAGTGGATCAAAGATTAATTATTGCAAATTTTATAGGGACAAGAAATATGATTGTCAAACATAGAAACATGCCTTGCCGAGGAACCAGCCATTAACTACTTCATACATGTTATGCTTTTTCTTCAGCTTTGCGGTCATATCTCGCACGGTGGGTGCCTGGAAGAAGCAGAAAACAAATAAACAAACAAACAACATAACTGAATGAAAACCAAAGTAGATGACAGTATCAAGGAAATTAGTTGAGGCTAAAGTTGAGTAATAACATATAGGCTATGAAACAACAATAATTGTATTTATTGCTGAAAGTAAGGATGATATTTTGTCTTTTATGCGAAAGACAACTCATAAGTCCCAAACATAAACGTTTAAATCAAGGTAAATAAGCCATACATTTTTAAACAATAAAAAAGTTATAAAAAGATTGATGATCTTCCTCCTTTAGTGGAACACTAATATAGATTTGGATTATCTTATTTTTGTTATCGAAACAGCTTATAATTAAAATCTTATTAAAATAAATTTTTGTAAAAAAATTTCTTAAAAATTAATCAAAACCAACATGCAAGAAATTTGTACAAATACTTCGCAGTTTGATACTTTAATCTTTCATCCCTTCCATCCTCTAGTAAGGAACTGAAACACGCTGATATTCACTGATAGCAAATATCCTTTCTCATATTTTGAAGACTCCTGCTCATAATTACACTGAAATCTGAATATCCCCCACAAAAAAGTAATATAATAATTATAAAAAGACCAAGTTAAAAAGTAGAAACCTTGGGACTTTGTGGAGTAAGCACTCCCAAAAGACTTGAGCACAATGCTAAGAAGACAACCTGCAGTGGTTTCATTTCATCATTAAAAATCAGTAAGACTGAAGAATGGCGTAAAATCAAAAGTAGGCAACCTGATGAATGATCCATCTATCAATCAATGCGTTATTGAATTCAAAGGGGAAGCACCTGTGGTTTCGGAAAACTGATTATTGCTTGAACTTCTCTGCATGATTTAAAGTTCCAAACTTCCCTCGTATTCTATTCCAGCCTACAGTTATCTAAGTTGAAAACAAAATTCCGACAAGACGCATTGTATTCTATTTCATCCTGTGTTATCCAACACGACTTTGTATCTTTTTTTTTTTTTTTTTTGGTAGAAACGACTTTGTATCTTTTAGTTTTCCCTTTTCTCTCTGTTATCGCTTCAACAGTAATACAGTTCCCAAGACAAGACAAGACAACACAAGACACTTTCACTTGTGATTCCAGAGACTTGCAAGGATATGTTCACTGTTCAATATAATATCAGTGCCAATTAGAATTAACATAATGAAGATAAGGCATTCTCTGCACTGAATCCGAATTAAAACGAATGAAGATGCAAAAGAAGATGCTAAAATACTAGTTCTATTTCCAATTGAAGATAGTGACAATGTCCAATACGACCAAGAAAGCAAATCTTGGTCTCAAATCAAACACAAGAAGATGAATTAATCAAACAATTACCTCGGAAACATGGCCTGTGCCAACCAAGAACACGTCACAAATACCGCCCTCAGCAGCTGACTCGCACGTCACACCAGCACGTTTCTTGAGAGCTCCTCCGGAAGTGCCGCCTGACGATGATCCGAACCCGCTGCAAGAGGAGTGGGTGATACGGCGGCGTTTCGGAGCTCGTTAGTTCGAGCCATGGTCTTCAACCAGCTCCTCGGTTTCATATGCTCAATGTGAATAAACTCTTCGCCATCGACGGCCGGTTCATCGGATTCCGGCGGTTGCGACTCCATCAACGGCCCGAGAAGAGGCTAGCGCCGGCGGCAGCTGAAGCAGTGATTTTGGGGTTTGGTGCTGTTGAGAATTGTCGAAAGGAGATGGTTTGGACACAACGGGGTTTATGGGGAAGGACGTTGGGGACGCTGAATCAACGACATGACTCGGACGAGTTGGGCACGAGTCACCAGGCGAGTCATGAACGGATTATCCAGACCAACACAGAGAAGGCGTTGAGGTGAAATATTAATAGTCTGTTACTCTTCCTGTGGATCGTCAAGTTATTATAACTTCATAAGAAAAACGCTTCATCTTCCTATACAAAATTAATATCACAAATTGATAAAGAATTGAATTTAGTTATTCAATATGGTTTTCGTCTTTTATGACAACTTTTTTTTTCTCTAGTTTTGAAAGATATATCTTCTAGCCACCTATGGCAACAATTTCTTAATATATCACTAAAAAAAAAAAATCTTCTAATATTACCATGTATTTATTGTAAGATGAACGGTAACATAAAAGTAAAAAAAAAAAAAATCTTATATGTTTAATAGGAAAAAAATTATAGAAGTTAGTTAAACAACTAGTTAGATACACAGCCAGGAGTCAGTTGCAGGAATAAAAGTAAGTGATTCGTTAGAATAACTGCAGCTAAGCTGCTGGAGAAACTGAAGTGTATAAAAAGAAATAAAGGAGAACAGAAAAGATCATTGAAGAAATATTGTATGACAAGCTCTTGATTTTAGAGAAAGAATAAAGATTAAAGTCAGTCTAATAGTTATTCTAAAATTGTGTCAAAACATAAAAAAATTAATCAATATGATTAGCATCTTGATATACTATTTTTATTTAAATAATAAAAAATTATCGAGTACATAGCTATTTACTAATCAATTTATTTTATTTTTATTTAAAAAATTAAAATAACTACACCACTAACTGTAATTTCTTCTCTTTTTTTTAAAATTACAGTATAGATAATTGAATTAATATGTTAATGTGAAGTTGATATTCTCAGCCATGTTAATTGTATAATGCCTATATAAACCAAGGTTACCCATCCCAAGTTAAGCAAAGCAAGGGAAGACAGAGGGTGCAATTCTTTGTTGAACCTTGCGATCGAGATGACATGATGGGTGGTAAAATCTGTTTTAAAACTTTGAAATAACACTCAAGTATCTCGCTGCTTATCCTTGCCAAATTCTTCGACTGATATGAAATGAAACAACTGGTGTTACATGTGTTGCATGTTGGGAATTGTGGACGCATTTAAAAGGACCAAGTTTCAAAGAAGCTGCAAGATCTCCTGCTAAATTACTAATAAAAATATGAGTCTTTCCTTTCATTTTAATCCCTTCTCTTTCCTTTGCATTTTAACTCAGTCACAGTTTTCATTGTCTTCTAAAATATTTCGGTTCTGCATGAATGTTTATACGAAGTTGTCGTCTTATGGCTCTTCTTCAATGCACTTTGGACACCTGCATCTAAAACCATAATCTGCAAGGGATGCCTGTCTCTCTTCAAATGGAAGGTCCTCGTCAACATATGAGATCGTTATCTGAAGATTCTTCCAAATGTTAGTTTAACAAGGCAACAATATCCATATATCCGAATAGAAACTTAATGGGGTCGGATAGATTAATCGACCTTATTGGATTTTATCAAAAACCAAATTTTTAGTAACACCATTAAGTTAGAAAAATTATTTGCCCATTACATATTAGCATAAACGAACCTCTTCTCCTTTACAAATGGACCTCAGTGCAATGATTGTTGCCTGGCCATCTCTATCCTGCACACAGAAGTGGATGCAAGATTTTAAAGATAAAAACATCCATGCATGTGATGACACACTGTTGTCAAAATAATTTTTTATAAAAAGCAAAACTGTAAGCCAGAC
Source organism: Castanospermum australe (assembly GCA_019955255.1). Taxonomy (NCBI): domain Eukaryota; kingdom Viridiplantae; phylum Streptophyta; class Magnoliopsida; order Fabales; family Fabaceae; genus Castanospermum; species Castanospermum australe. The sequence continues at coordinate 326,525 of NSJW01000152.1, forward strand.
GTATAGAAAAGACAACAAAATATACTCTTTTTTTTTTTCCTCAATCATGCACCACGAAAAGTAATTTACATAAACTCATTATTAACTAAGATGTTAGATAACAGGATATCCTACAATGTGGCAAGCTCGCTGATGTTTGAACAATATTATTTATATATCAAAACATTATATTATTAAGTTTTTACTATCTTGTACGGTCCCACATTGGCCTTAAATTTAATTTGTTTCATGATTCAACCTTTTAGACACCTGCATAGTCAAATAAGCTATCAAACCTAACAACTATGAGAAACTTATTTGAAATAAAAGGAGCAATATGCAAGCATAATTCATACATTTTTCGGGGTTTACTTTTATTTTGACCATTGAATGGCCTTGTTCCTACTTGTGTTAAAAACCATCATTTTCAAAGAAAGATAAATCCTATATTGCAACTTGAACATCCATAAGACGTTGCTCGATCTATCAACATTTTTTATAAAGCTAGGACAAGGCAATGTTTCCGATCATATATGTCAGCTATCTATTTACTAGGGATGAATCTTAGATTCAATGTTACATCCAGCAGAGGTAAATCAGTAGAGGAAAAAGAAAGGAGAAAAGCCAAACCATAATTGTTTTTCAATATTTTTTTTGGATAAAAGCCATATATGTTTTTCAAGATTTAAACCAAAAAACATTTAAATGAACAGAATCACCTAGACAGGTTGCACAATTGAGAAGTGCAATAAAACATGTTGAATCCAATCAAAAGAAAGAAATGTAGATGCAATAATGATGGGAACAAGTAATAGGTAGCTGACATTATATTCTGTACTCCAAACGTTGTTAAAGAATTGTTATTATTGTTTTCTTAAGTAATTTATGACAGGATGCAAAATCCACATGCTTATCCAACAAACCAAGCACAAAAGGAGTACTTCAACTCGTGAGAGGGCTTGGGGATCTTATAAACATGTCATATGGCAGCAATATGGACAAAAGGAAATCTCATTTTCTTTTTACATGTTAAAACAAACTCATGAATAATAAATCTAAGATGCCAAATAAACTTATCGTATCTTTGTGGCATCAAATGAGATCAAGTATGCAATCAACTCAAACCAAAATAGAAGGTAAAAGCAAGACAGTTTTGCCTCACACACCTCTTCTCTTTTGAAAGCTTTGGCATTAGGACAACAGGAATGGTTCATGCAGCTTTGCAAAGGAAAAAATGCAGTTCCTGAAATGAAATTTAATAACTATAAATATATTTACCACTCAATATTTAGAAAATAATTATCAAAATGATTCAGGATACATCCCTAAGGTATAATACAAATGAAACTGCATGATTCCAATAATCAGTAAGGTAATATTATAATTCTTTCCTCTGGAGTGTCAGATAGATAGTGAAATAAAGCAATCACAATTCACAATTAAAACTTCATCAAGACACCTAACATTTGCAAGTGAAACTAAATAAATGTTTCCACAGTGACAGATGCCTGATTTCCTGCTATTCATTTTTTAAAAAAATAATTGTTTTAGGTGGGTTGAGCAGGGGCAGGAGATTTTAGCGGTCAAAAGTTGAAGAACAGATTATAGCTCTATCATCCAAAACCAAATGATATAATTAGTCTATAAAAGGGTAACTTTTAACCACCCATCAAATGAAAGCCATCAGTCAACACCTCTGACTTGAAGATGATCTTGCATTAAGGCAATAAAGACAGAGCATGCATCTTAGTAACGATAAGGCAGCTCAATATTAAGAAAGGAGAGAGAAAACCAAAAGTTGAAGTATAAATATTACATAAAGAGAAGATAGGGACTTGTCTGCAGATATCAACAGACAAGCTGCAGTAAAATCAGTACCCTGGCAACTGATAGAATAGTCTTCTCCAAGAGCATCCAGAATTGGTTGTGTAATTTTCTCAGCTTCTTCCTGCCATTAATGATAATGGTAAAAGTCAAAGAACTTATTCTTTTGAGATAAAGTAGTAAAGCAAGGTGAACTAAATTCTGACCTTACTAGGATATGTCAGATCATCAATATATAAAAAGTAATCCTCCACAGGAGAAGCTACAACCAAATCACTGACAAATATAAATTTGGAATTAATATACAGATCGGTATAATCTAAATATCAATTAAGATTCTCAAGTGCAGTTTACTCCAATGGCTATATCACAATATTTCAGGCATTATGTTGAAGGAAGCAAAGATGACATAATATATGGCCAGACAGAATAGAAGAAAAACAAATCCCAATACAATGGACTCTTACAGATTATTCAGCTCATACATGCCGATGATATGTCCATAGATTTCAAGGGAGAATACTGGTAAGAGTGAAGGACTTTAATATCATTGGGCATACGCATGAATGAATAGATCACCAAATCAGCATCTAGAAGGATACACGGCTCACACTCCTTGTCAAATATAGCTGTCTTAAGAAGTTGGAGAGACTTGAAACATTCAAATAAATTTGTCAGATTGATAAAGCATAAAAGTAGGTCTAAAGTATATAGTAAAATTAATTTACCCACAAAGGGTAAATTGCTCTTACCTCCCTTGCATTTTTACACAAACCTCCCCTCCATTTTGATAGGAAGGTTTGTGAAAAATTATATAAAACTCAAGGCAGGTTAGTGTAGAGTATTTTTTATCTTTCAAGGAGTTAACATTAATTACAAAAGATCAGGGGAACTAACATTTCAGATTATGCACCAATACATTTGAAGAATTCTCACCTTGAATGCCAGCTCTTTTATCTGCATCCTGAATGAACCCTCATCTGAAGAACCAACATCATCTGGCAATGCAATGCAGTCCCACCACCTACAAACACATTGAAGTGACTCCTCTTACGTACTTAAAATAAAATGATAGAAACCTGATGGAAACTGATATTTATTTATGAGACAATGGAGACCAGCTCCTTACAGCAGAGGTAGACCTCTGTATTTCCACAAAACAAAAATAAATCAGAGTAAAAAAACTTAAGATGCAGCGGGTTCTTCGAGGGCACTTGCAACCTCCCTACCCAAAGGGTCCCAAAACCTTCCTCAATATTCTCCATACCCTCCTGTCTTCTTTCCTCTCTTCTTATTCTATTACAACTACCCATTCTGCCCTCTGTCCCCGCCTGCCACATAAGCAGGTTGTTACAAAACAAACCCACAATATGCTGATCACACGCCTTTCCCACATGCCCACACGTGCCCCCCAATTCTCTGCTGCTATTCCCTTTTCCCTTGCTGTATATCTTAGTTATGGGAGGGTACCTATCATAAAATCAAACCAGAATGGACAGCATCAAAAGGAATAAGAAGATCACGAGTAATGCAACACTTATACCATAGATATTTTAAAAACCTTAATTATTTGAAAACATGGTTGGTATCTCCCTGGAAGGCATGGATACACATGCATATTTGTCAAAATTCAAATTATTAACAAATACATTAGTGCACTTTGCCTTGAGAAATTCCATCATGCACTAGTAAAGCATAAACACTCTATATTCAGGCTTCATGTAAACAGGTAAAACTGGTCAGCAATTACCTTCTCTTGTGTCCCATTGATATAGGCCTCCAAGCTTCCAAAAGAAGAGAGAAATTACAGTGGTTTGAAACATGGGCTTTATCATATTTCCCCAGCTCTTCAAGACGGTTTGCCTTTAACTTGTGGCACCTTAATACGGTGGAAGAAATAGCCTAGTCATAAAAGCCAACCAGGCTTCCCATCAGATAAATGTAATGGAGATCATTTATGCAAGACTATATGAAAAACTAAGTACGTGCAGCAGACTACAGATTGATAACTTGATCATATCTGAACAGCATTCTAATATTTCTCAGTCCTACACTTCCTATAAACAATGTAATTAGCTTAGTTGATAAGTTGGACATTTATAAATATAAACATGTCTAATGTCACATTAAAGGCTAGCTTAGACAGAATACAATAGACATGTAAAATAATTAAAGATAAAAGGACCATATGATATTGAGGAAGTAACAAATTTCTTATAAAAGCAAATTTTTTCTAGGATTTTTTTTATTTAATGTACCAGCATTTACAACAGAATAATACTTACTAAACTCTAATGATAATATAATAAAATGAAACAGAACCAAAGTAAGGTGTGGATCTTGTCGATATGTCCCTTTTGCAAGGATTGACCAACTTCATGAAATATGTTATAACTTTAAGCCAATATCAAATAGACATGAATAAACAGTATGTTCCACACACACACACACACACATATATGTATATTCCAAGCATCATTCAGTAAAATGAGACCTTACCTTTGCAGCAAGGAGGAATATATCATTTGTTTCTGGGACGAAAAGGAAAAAGAGGATTAAATAAAATAAAAAAGACACAAAACAAAAAGATTCAGAACAAAATTAAATTGAAAAAAAAAATTATTGATGTCATAAGGCAAGAGTCTTACCATTAGCATGTCTGACGAATTTTAGAAGTGCCTCCCTCTGTACTGGATCAGACATCTCGCCAGTACAAAGTAAAGAATGAGAAGATTCCCAATCAGCCTCGGCACATGATGTGCTACAGGTATTGACAACATCGTCAGAAAAAATTATTTCATACTTCAAACCCAAAAGAATGATGTGCAAGAACAAATACTCCCATTAACCTCAGGAAGCTGCAGTCAAGAACAACTTCATCTGGCAATTCTTTTAAAAGTAACCTAACAACAGGAATAGAGCTACTTTGGGCTTTCTGTCAAATTGGATACATAGAACACTCAGCAATCTTTATAGGAATCTAGATTAACGCCCTTTTATCTCATGCCCTAGCTAGAGACAGCAACTCCAATGCTTGTTTTATAAGTCAAATTAAAACAAAAAAGAAAAAATATAAAGGGGTTTACTGGTCACTCTAAAGTAGACAAAGAGTCAAGATACCAAGTCCCTGTAATAATTTTTGGAAATTTGGATCCACATGCAGCATTCATTTCTGACCAAATTTTTGCAAGACTTTTAAGTAATCATCATTTATTCGAGCTCCTTGGTACGAAACAATGGCAAAATGAAAGCATTATATGCCCAATATTATATTTGTTCAGGCAACCATTGCCTTACCTGCAGTAGTAAGCTTCTCCACATCCACCAGGGCATGCAACAGCTGGTGGCAAGGAGAACTCCTTAGAGCAAGGCAATATCAATTGGCCATTCATTAATGATTGCACAACACCTTCAGGGAGACGAGTTTTAGTTTTAGAACTACCAGAAGTGCATTGCTGAGTGCTCTCCTCCTCTTCATCAGATGAATCCATTTCATGGCAGTTTTTTGACGTGTCTGAAAAGTTTCCCATATCACAACCATGACTCTCGGAAGCTCCTAATTCTTGCAAGTAAAGCCTCCTTCCAATTTGTAGTTCTATGGAACCAATAAAACGAAAGCAGGAGCTACAGACAAAACAGTCAATCTGCAAGGCAAGGTAGGAAATAAGAGAAAGTCAATTTAGAGGAGAAAAAGTTATAAATATCGCTACCAAGAACAAAAGTTGTGAAAAACCTTGTTGGAAGAGTGTTGAGCCCCAACAAACATTTGGTCTTTCAGAACAAGCTCCCCTTCTTTGAAGTCCCTGGCAGCATACACGCCTGCAGTTCTCCAGTTCAAGAAGAAATACCATAATACATACAAAAATTGAAAGAAGCCATTCGAAGAGCATATCTAAATTTTAGCAGCTTTCATGCATTAACAAGAGAAGAGAATCCCAAAATAAATTTACAATTAGCTTTCTTCAGTCAGTAATTAGTATAAACTCAACTGCATTTACAGTACGTAAACGAAATGAAAGAGTTATTATTTACAAGTACCCTTTCCAAAGCTTCCATCTTGTTTGACCGTGATACCAGTGCACTGCCTTGCAGATAAAAGCTGATCATAATATTCCTGAATAACAAACCAACAAAATTTAAAAAAAAAAAAAAAAGCATTCAGGGCGCGAAGAAAGCAGTAGCTGGATAGGTGGAGAGTACTGAAGAGATTGCCTGAACTTGAAGAGGCGATGGAGGACTGAGAAGAGCAGAAATTTCATTGGCACACCGTGAGTCAATAGGGCAAATGGCCTCCATAGAAGCGCGCTTAATTGTACCTTGTTGGAGTATGACGGCGCCCCCAAATCAAGCATACGTAGCTCTATCACCCAACTCCGTTTCGGTGCCTCCCTCTCACTGTCGTACTATGATGCTTCACTTTTGAGCTTTCGAGTTTCAACAGTAGTATTTTTAGTGCGTGTCTTGCTATTTATTTATTTTTTTTAATACAAAAAGAAAAACTTTTAAGAAACTTATTTTATTTGAAATTATTTTTCATAATTGTTATTTTTATTTTTTATTCTCTTGCTTTTAATTTTACCATTGCCTTCTTGTTGCTTTGATTTCACCTCTGATTGTTGGCAAAGCTCACAGAAATTTTGTTATATGAATGAAGGAATGTACTTGCTACTGGTAGGATTGTAATGAATGTGCTTATTTTACTGGTAGGATTACAAAATTTTACGGTGAAGATACACCAATCGCTAAAAGAGAAGAATAATGTTATGTGTAGAAAATTAAAAAAAATATTAAAGCTCACTTTTTTTTGTGCTATTAAGTTTATTTCAAAATATGTACAAACCATAGTAACACTTGTCTACGTACATGCCATCTTCAATCATCCCTTTTACCCTCTTTGACGTGACATCTTTCTAACAAAAAATGGAACAACTTTATTTACATAACAGATTCCTTTAGGAATATCAACGGGCTCCACGAGGGCGAGGCAGCTCCGTTTCCATATCTTCATTTATAATCTTTACGAGAAGGTGGATTCCTGTAGATGTTTATAAATATCTAATAATTTAAAATAATATTTTCAAATTTAAGTTAAAATATATAAATAAATATTATATATCACAATTTTTTTAATAATTTAATATTTATAAAATTAAAATAATATATCACAAATAACATATCAAATATAATCACATTTTATAATAATTAATTCATATAATTATTTATTATTTAAATTATATAAATTTTTTAATAATTTTTATCATTATAAACTCATTTATAAAAATATTCATTATGAAATAATAAAAAATATAAATTTTCGTATCATATAAAATAATATATAAAATTACAGTACGTATAAAATATTAAAATAAAAAAAAAACAAATTTGACCGATATTCAGGACAAGTAATATGATGCCTGTTGCCATTCCATTTTATTAAACAGATACACCTCTCTTGACCAAAACATTTTAACAATTCTAGGTATGTTTGCAACAATTACCCCAGGGGGCGGGGGATTCGATCGCTGGGTGCCAACTTTTGCTAGCTCTACCCTGGCCTGATCTGCAACAACAATTACTAACTACATTTACAAAAATTTTGTGCAAGATATTTTACCAAAGTCAGTTTGACTTATCCTTCAAATTGAGAATAAAAATCTAGAGATAAGTTTTTATACAAATTTCGGTATAAAATTCATCCCCAAATTTTTAAGGAAACAAACTGATCCCAAAAGAAGATATATATACAAGTACACAAATTCCTTCCTCCAAATTCTTTTCTTTTTTACTAAGTAATATAGCGTGAGTTGCTGCTCCGCCATGTTGGAGCTCATACGCACCCTAAAGTCACTTGGGAGGCGAAAACTACTTTGAGTAGCTCTAGCTAGAAATAGAGCATGCCTTTCACTAAACCTGCATGCTCTTAACCCATGACCATGTTGTTAAAAGAGCATAATTCCATCAATATTCCTCAAAAGTCACAGGGAGCCAAATTACTCAAGGATCTACAAACTGGGCATGCATTTTGGACTGGTCATTACAAGCCATGGACGTATTTAAATGCTACTACCAGAAAGAGTTCAATACACCAATGTTTCGTAACTGTACAATCAAGAATCAATATACTTCAACATAGCCACGTAAAGTTCAGAGGATGATAATTAATATTGTCCATGATGGCAATATCATGTAACTATGATAAAATCGAACATCTAATAAAAATTGCTAGCTTGCCAGTTTTTTTTTCAAAAAAAAAGTCTGGATGTTGAAAAAAAAAAAAAAGTCTGGATGGGATCCACTCTATGCACAAGTTTCAAACCAAAAGAGAAAATATAAAGAATCATACACATACACAGCTGGTCTTTCACCTACCTAGGGTGAGCACTCATTAAGCTTGGAGAAAACCTAACCTAGATCTCAAACATCTGGACAAGCTGGGAAAAATGTATGGTGACGGTGGAATCCAAGATGCAGACAGAAACAAACTAGTATAACTTTATGAATAACATGTGATTTTTAGCAGTTTGGGTTTCATATGGATCCGAAGAACTGTTCCAGGGACGAAGCACTGAACACATTAGCAGCACTTCGTTCAGTTCTAAAAGGAGAGACATGAAGTTGATACTTGATAAACCTCTGCAACATGATTTGTTAATCATTAGAAGATATAAAATACAGTGATATTGTAGCCGCAAAAAGAGGCTATTGTATCAGAGCATGAACTTGATACGTGCTGAATAAAGTTGAGATATATAGTAACATACAGCTAACTGAGAGATAATTTCAGGATTTGTGTCAACATGCCAATCTGGTTCCAATTGCCGTACAAATGATGACCGTCCATTCTCTGTGCTACAGAAGAGAACCTGTATATAGGTACCAGAGATCAAAATAGATGACAAGGAAGTTATTAAGAAGAAGAAGACAGAAAAAGTAGGCAGCAAGCAGGTTTATCAAAATCATGCCTATTTACAGCATTTGTGAGATACACAGAATACAGATATTGCAAGAAAGCAGAATCCCATTGATGAGTATACATTGTTACCATCTGATTTTGGGACATCTCTCCAATCCTTTTTCTTGACTGTTGCACCAACTATAATGATCCAGCAGATATAATTTTGCATGCAAGACGAGGAAAAAGTCACAACTAATGGGACCAAATATTTCAGAATTTCAGGTTCCAAGGACCTCTTCGAAAAGAATACTACCAGAAACAAGCAGCAAATGATCACCAACATAGTTTTTTTTTCAAAAAAAGAAAAAAAAATACCCCCCTACTCATTCTGACCATTCATTTTCTAGACCATTCCACATTGAATTTGTCATCGGTCTTCTCAACATCTATCATGAATCTACTTGGAAAGAACCAAACAACTAACTCTTAAACGTTCTCTCTCTAAGGGTACTCTTTAAATTAGCATATATGTCCTTTAGGCCATCTCTGATCAAGATGTCTCCATATGCAAAGGTTAATACAAATTTTACCATACAAAATAATGTTCATTTTTTAAATAAATAAATAAATAATTAAACAGATATTCCAATGTTGTCCATCAACATGTGTACTGCACTCAAAAGGATGGCCTCATAAAGAGGAAAAGTACTTGTGTATATGCACATTTGGTAGACAAAATGGCCAGCAATGCCACAGCAAGAAGATAGTTAAGTTCAATGAAGAACAAAAGTTTGTAATGTTTGGTGCCTTATTCACATACCTTGTCCTTGACCAAACCACCCGAAGTGAATACCCCAGCTTCTTCTAACGCTACAAGAACTCTTTTCTGCAGACATAATCCATAAGTAAAGTGTAAACGTTTTAACAAGGTGGTATATAACAACGAAGCAGCAACAGTGAGGAATTACAGGGTGGCCTGCAAGCAATTTTAGTTTGCACCTAATACTAACAGCTGTAAGAAATATACAATCTCAACAAGTTCAAATTAGCAGTTGGAAGATAATAATAACCTAGCAGTATATCCTCCATGATGGGATGGATAAGCTGGTCAAAGTGAAACAGAAGATATAACAAAATTATATTGATATTTCATATATCTACTGTGTCATCAACAATGGAGCCCAATAACAGTTCCACACACTGAATCCTAGCATAAGAGTTTTCACCTGAAACAGCTATACAATATCTCAGTTCATTTTCACAGAATCATTAGTGATAAAAAGATATTTTGTTTAACTAAGTTAGAAGATGGTGACAATTCGCTGTATATAATGTGAAATATTGCTCATCAATTCCATTAAGCTCATCAGATAAGACATGAAGAATGAATGATATAAGCTGATGAATAAGACACACCTCACTTTCATCATCCACAACTCGTTCCATGAGATATAAATCACAAAATTTTGTTATTTCCAACAATACTTCCAGCACAGAGGACCTCACAGTTGCTTGTTTCTGCCAAGAACAAAATGAACCATAATGATATCTTTCTTCACATTGATGTCTTAGAACAAAAATACAAGAAAGGACAATCACACCACCTGAAGCTCCTCTGGACTACTTTCCTCAAGGATCACTCCAAGAAGACGACAAGTTACCTACATACAAAACATAATGGAGCATAAAATTCTGCAATACAAGGCAGGAAACATTGACCATGCGAATGTATAACAACACAAACTTGTACCATAAATGTTCCTCATGTCATCATGCATATTTACAACCCCTATTCCCACCCTTAATAATAATAATAGTAATAACAACAAAAACAATAAAATACAATATATATATATATATATATATATATATATTTGCAGCCATTTGATTCTCAATCAAGGGGATTAGGAAATGGTTGGGGCCACAGAATTCAAAATATGGGCTAAAGCACTTCCCTTCGTCATTTCTTGAAATTTATGTTAAGAATAGATTGCAATTAAAACAACAGAATGAACAACTATAACGACGTATCAATTGTCCAAATCCTTTCTCATTGAGAACTTTATAAAGTGGGTACCCAACATGTGCCGAGCATATCTGTCTATAAAGCTACTGAATAGGCACACAATGTGCTTTGGCATAGTAATTTAAGTTTCAGTAGGTTAAGATTTAAGAAGGTCAATATCCAAGATAGATTTTTCTTATGATCATAAGAGATGTTAAATTCCTGTAGACCATAATAAGAAAAAACTAAGCATGAAACAGACTTAATTAGCACATAAGAGTACCAGAAAGAATATGTTAAATTACCTTTCTTCCTTCACTCAACCTCTGCCTAACTATCTGCCCCAAGGTTGGCTGAAAAAATTGAGGAAAAAGAAAGCTAAGAATTGCCAATCACACGCAAAGCAATCAAACTCAACCCATTTTGTTTTACGTTAATCCCAAAAGATTCATGCATTGTCTGAAGCAATCAAAAGTGACACACATTGTACCTTGACTGGCTGAAAGAACTCATCGACAACCTCCTGTGCCCTTGAATCGTCTGAAGGTGAACAAACTCCAGAAGGAACTACTGAGGCAATAGAATGCGTACTGACTCCAGGACTACTAGATGTAGCAGCTTGTCGTTTTCGTTGCCTCCTTTGAGATCCAGCAGGAGATCTCAACAGCCTCCAGGTGAAAACAATTGCAACAGCAAGACCCGCAACTGCCCCAATAGAGCGTGAATCCTAATATCAAGTATAATGATGACCTCAAAAGTTTGCCCATCCAAAGATGGTAGTTGCTTAATATTACACTTCCAAAATAAAGATGAGACACCCATTTAATCAACTTGGGGAATAATTACCAAAAGAATGAGGCATTATTGGAAGAGATATGCTCCAAACAAAGACAGAAACATTACTTTGATCTTCTATACTATATAACTTACTAGGCCTATTGAACCTAGTTTCTCCTTTGCCTTCACAATCTGCCACCCCCCCCCCCCAACCCAAAAGAAAATTCTATGCACTCCTAGACGCACACACAAAAACAGATCTAAGCCCTACACTGCTATTCCTCCCAACATCTCATCAGTCATGACCTCCCCACCCACCCACCCAAAAGAAAATTTTATGCACTCCTAGACACGCAAACAAAAATAGATCTAAGCCTTATACTGCTATTCCTTCCAACATCTCATGATACAAAACACTTGGATGCTGCAGTAAAGTCAAAGCTATGAATCAAGAAACTAGTTCTATACAGTTCAACAGTCTCTCAGAAAAGACAAGTCTAGCAAACATGCAATTTAAGTTCGACATAATATTGGTTATTATCAACAAAGTCAAAGAGCCAATAAAATCTAGATGTCTTTACAGTTTACTCTCACCTTCTGAGAAGGAGTAAATGAAAATTATTGATTTCTCAAGGTGTAAGCAATGCATCTAGAGTTTTGAGAACTTTGAAATACTCTATGGGTCTGAAAGGCAATCTAATAGCATTTTTTGCCTTTCGGCTAATGCCTTTTGCACAGTACTTGTGCATGTTAGGGTACACAGAAGGATGTCTTTTAGTTGCAGGTGGTTGGGCCTAGCTTTTGTGGTGGGAAAAGTCCCATTTGGAGTATATTTACACAAGTAACCTCATGATTTGACATAATACCATTATTCTAATAATATATAAACAAGTGGGACCTAACTTCCCAAAAATATAATTACAATTTAAGTGCATGTGTTTGGCACAGCTTATTTTTAAGGAAAAAATATATTTTGATTATAAGCTGTTTTGATCACAAAATAAGCTAATCCAAACACACACTAAATGTGTTTCTACTTTACAATACCCAAACTAAAAATTTTAAAATCAATTCTTTTAATATCAATTTTATTATTACTAGCAACTCTTTTACAATCTTAGCCAAACAGGCACTAAACAGAAATTATCTTCTAGTTTTGGTTTGTTCTGTGCCTGATGCCTACTGTCTATACTAAACATGTGCGCCTTTGCTATATTTCTGAATATCAAGCACCCTGTTGCCCTTTTCATGTACCCTTTTTTTTAATCAAACATGAAAGATTCATTTCCTAGCCCATGCTTTGTAAGACGAGAAGAACAAAAAGAAGTGCAGCCACTCCTCATGTAGCATAACCAGGATCAAGGTAATAACATTATAAGATTAAGATCACATGCTCACAAAAAGAACATGAGGTATTAGCTCAACAATCTATCTTATCCAACTCACCTCACTATAAGAACTAAGACATGATAAATCTTGCTTTCGACATATGTTTGTGCACCATTTCAATTAGACCGAGCAAGAACCAAGCATGGAAGACTATACCAGAATAGAGAGAAGAGTACCTTCAAACAGTTATTCAAACAAGAATTGGTGCCAAACATACCATGTCAACACAGAAAGTTTTATTGATATATGACAAATTGGCCAAATCAGTGAGATTACCGAGGTTTAAGGTTTAGAGGGTCGATTCAATGTGATGGTGATTTGATACCTCATTAAAGTGGCTAGGATTAAGCTTGATCACAAGTATGTAGCAGTAGATGCTAGTCATCGTTACTTTCCCAACAGTACTTCACTAATATGTACCCAAACTAACAATTTTAATGAACCTTTTATGAAGTACTGGGTCACTTCTTTCCATTAAGACAACAAACACAAACACAAACATAACAAGTTACAAGCTTTTCCTTTCTACCCACAGCCAACATGAAATTAAGCTTCAGCTGGTCAAATTTCATCTCAGATAATCATTGCTGAGTTTCAGCACCGCTTGAATTAGGCAAAAGTACCCACTCTTCACAATTCACGCTTGCTTCTTTTAGCAGTGGACTGTATCAACTATCAAAGTACTATCTTTTTTCTTTTGGGGGGCTAATCGCGCTCGTGTCCCCCAAATCATAGTTCGTATAAACCCAGTTGAGTTTTATCACGGAAAGAATAGACTTTCAGACATTCAGTTGAGAATCATATTATCCCCCAATCAACAATAATTGGGACAAACAGCAAACAAATAGAAAATTCAAACAGAAGAGTGAAAATATAACAATAAACAGGAGAAAAAAATTTAAGAATTTTACAAACGATAATTGACAAAAAAAGATATTTTTTAGATATTATTTGGCCCAGAGAAGGGAGATATCATATCAGATCTGCTGGAAATTCCGAGAAAAAAAAACAAAAAGCAAAAAACAAAAAACAAAAATTGGCGTTAAACGAAGCGAGTAGAGAGAGAGAGAGAGAGAGAGAGAGAGAAAACCAGGTTGTGGAGCGAGATCGAGAAGAGATTGGACATCTTGAGAGTGATATAAGCTCCGAGGCGTTTGATCAGCTGGAACATCTCTTGTTTGGAGGTGTCAGCCATGATAAGCGAAAAAAAACCTTTGTTCCAGTTCCAGAACGACGGCGTATCAGAGGATTGCTCAAATTGTAAGGCCCTTCAACTTCATCGTCATCGTCGAAACTCGAAACCGATCACTGTGGAATTTTCCGAAATCCAAAGAGATGAGACACGATGTTTGCCGTCAACGATGATACCTATGAGGCATAATCTTTCTGTGCCAGCAACACGAGGTTTTGTTTTTATTTCTATTCATCTCTTTTTTTTAATCAGTATTTTTATTTTATTTTTAATTGGTTGAGAGTTTCTTTTTTTTTTTTGGATACATATTGAGTGAGAGTTTTTACTTTTAGGTTTAGTTCAATAAATCTTTTTTCTTCGTACTTTTGTAGAGGTTTAAATACTTTTTTTTTAACATCAGCTTTGGTAAATTAGTAATTTTTTTAAAAAAAATTATTAATTAAAACTCAAAATAATAAAATATATTTTTTTCAGTAGGGTTTAACTTCTTTATCTAGGGTTACTTTATCACGATTCATGAATCTGTTTACTTTTTCTGTTTTTTAGTTGACCGGTTAAAGGAGGGATGGATTTGAAAATGCCATTAACCAACCACCATTTGCTGCTATTACTTTTAAATTATTATTTGAATAAGAAATTATACAAAATATCCTTAAGGTATTTATTAACATATCTTATTATTTATAAAATTAAGACTTTTAATTTTTTTAATATGAGTTATATAATAAGAAATGATTCTTTCCGTTCTAAATGATGATGGAATACCAAAATTTGTATCTATTCGTGTATTGTTCAGAATTCTAACTAATTTATTTTTCTTTGGTTAGTAGGTGTGATTAGAGTAGATTCTGAAACATGTAAAATTTACCTCAAAGACAAAGGAAATGTTACATATCGTAATTACAACTCCCTAATTTCGTCACGTACAAATATACAACAGTGATAGAGGTGATCCCATTAATAACAAGACAATTTTTAATATATGTTTAGTTTAGATTAATTTTTACATAAAAAATAGTTTTTATGTAAAAAAAAATTCTGTAACATTTTAATTATAATTTATTTAAATGTAAAATAAGTTAATTCAAATATGTATTAAAAATATATATTGCTTCATGATTGAATTATAATTATTGTAGGTTTTAAACTATTTAAATCATATTTAGAATAAAATAGGGCCTTGTACGTAATACGAGGGAGAGGCTACCTCTTGTCTAATAAAAGCAAAATTTTGTTTAAAATATATACATATTGAAGTTAACAAAGATTTCTTAGCGGTTCTTATGTAAGAGGGGGGGGGGGGGGGGAATGGAATCAATATGAGGAATTCAGCTTTGGAAATAATAAATTGGATGGTCAGTTTATCTCAAATTCGTTGGGGCTTTATGATTTTTTAGTATTGTCATTGTAGAGATAGTTGAGAGGCTCAAAGTGACACATGATATCATTAGTAGTTAGTGCGTGGGGTTGCTGCGGATGTTGCTACTTGTTATAATATTATTATTTATATAGAAATACAATCTAATATGAATTATCTAATATTAGTTGTTGTTTTCATAATATTCAAAAATCACACATATTATTAGAAGGGACACTCTTAATATTTTCAATAAAATTAGTCTCATACTTAATAAGAGATACTCAATAAAAACCAATAAAAAAAACAATAATAAATGAATGTTTGAACTTCAAAAACAAAAATGGATTCTAATTTTCTCGAGAAAAATGAGCTTTTTTTTTTTTAATACATGGGAGGGGGAGAAAAATGAATAGAACTGTGTTTTTGTTACAATTAAAGCCATATGAATATTGTTGGTATGAGTGCTTTATCAATCCCATACTTTTTCTGCAGGAAGAAAAAGCATGACCGGCTTTGACGTGGACATGAAAACTAGCCCATGAATAATCCAATAATTGCCACACCAAGAAATTAAGAAAGGATAAGTAAACAAAAGACTCAGGCCCGTCCACATTCACAATTTTTGAGGTGGGGAAGAGCTTTGGTTATCTTCGACTGATATTTCAGTCTCATGGTCAGCTTCAGCGTTCGGTGCCAATGCCCTTTCAATCTTCAGGCCCGTGCCATTGACGAGCATAGCTTTTTCTAAGTGCAAACAGTAGCTGTCGAAAACCCGAGAGCTCACCACAACTCCAAAATCCAACAGAAAGAGCAACTCTAATTCAAGCTTGTTCAGTTCAGCATTGCTCACTCCTCCTACTCGAGCATACACCGCATTGTTATAGTGTCTGCAATTCAGAAATTCAAAGAACAAGGCAAAATATTAGAGAATCAGAATACTAATAAAGACAACAAAATCTCTGTTGCCGAATTGAAGGATTCATAAACGAGAGTAAGACATAAATAAAAGGGGTAAAATTAAATAAACTAAAACCATCACTGAGCAGCAGGCATAAGCATAACACAAATGGCACTGTGAAATAGTAGTCCTCCTGAACAAAATTAGCCCATGGAAACCATGACCTTGACCAAATTTGCCAATAGAGAGAGCGAAGGGGGCAGGAACTCACTCATCGTCCAGCATCTTGGAAGCAACCATGACACTGGTAACTAGCAATCTGTGCACATTCAAGGATATGACAAGAGAATCAGGGTGCCTATGTGTCAGCCGGTCTACATACACATAGCCAACCACGAAACACGATGGGCTGCAATTGGTGTACTTGTATATCCTCTCCAGGTACTTTGGTATGCTGATGCTTGGTGCTCTTACGCCACGAAATGCATTCAAGCTCTTCCCAAGTCTTACGGGCCCATCTGGCTGCTGGCTCAGGCCATCCACGAGCTTGTCATTTCGAGCGACCAGCTTCTCTAACATGGAAGACAGGACGCAGAGCACTCTGGGCAAGGTCAGCTCGGGTTGGCTTGTTCCCGGCTGCAGCTGCCGGCTAGGGTTGGCGAACACACCGTCTGCTAACATTTAGGCCATCATGGTGGTGGTTTCAGCAGAGGGAGCTACAGTTGCAGATGGAAATAGTTGCAGGCTTGCAGTTTGAATGGTTAAGACTAGGAGCGCATTAACTCCAACTCTCCTTGTTATCAGGTTTGGACTTGGAGGAACCACTCACGGGATGGTTGACGCGT
Source organism: Castanospermum australe (assembly GCA_019955255.1). Classification (NCBI taxonomy): domain Eukaryota; kingdom Viridiplantae; phylum Streptophyta; class Magnoliopsida; order Fabales; family Fabaceae; genus Castanospermum; species Castanospermum australe. The sequence goes on from NSJW01000152.1 coordinate 343,689, forward strand.
GCACACGTGGCTCATGTCAGTCTGGAAGTTTTAGAAGGTTGCGATTGGAACTTTAGCGTCCAGTTCCTTGCAACTCTAAAGCCACTAAAATTATTCAACGGGGGCCCACTCCGATGTGGTCTGTCTCAGGAAGAAAACAAGCAATGCCTGAGAATATACAGTCTGGCAACGTCAACTTGGGCTGATTCGTGTGTACAACAAAAATGGAGGTCCACCTTCGTACGCTGCAAAAGACTAGGCTCCTAACTGGTGTTTATGTGTGTCCCACGGGCGAGAGCAGTGTTGCGTGAGGAGAACATAAAGTTATGAGTCTATGTACATTTTCCCCTTCCCCAATTGGCCAAGAAAAGGAAAAAAAAAAAAAAGAAACTAGGCTACTAAGGGCCTTTTAGGCGCAGAAAAGTTGTAGTGCCTACTTGACCAAGTCAATTAGTAATTACAGAACAGCATTAGTTCAATTTGTTCACGATGGTAAAATGGTGGCTATTAACATAAAGGCTAGGGCAGAATCATATTTTGCTAGCGTTGGTTGGTAGACTTGGTAAAAGGATGTGCTACGTAGCCAACTTTCAATCCGGAGAAACTAGTACTATATTTAAGGCTTCTTGCTGTTATACGATATCAGATTTCTTTTTTTTTTTATGTTAATGAACAACTGGGATGCTATAGGCACAACTGGTCCATTTATAAACAATGTTATCAACCAGAAGGCTTGCCAAGGATACATAATGACATCATTACAGAATGGAACAAGATATCACTGAATGAGCACTGTAATCACCGAATAAACTATCGAACAAAGAAATGTTATTTTATAAACGAGGGAAAGCCATTGAAATGACATAATGGAATGGAGATCTCCTATCGTTAAAATATTTGAAATATACCTCAAATGATGCTGCCAAGGCATCATTCTGTTCTCTAGCCTATACACTGTGGTCAATGGAATGAAGTAAAATCTCTTCCTCGTTTGACATGTCACCGGTTGAGAGCTGCACATGTGATTTGGAATTCATCTTGTTCAACTCATTTTCTACACGGAAAAAGATCCATTGGAAGCGGCGGAAAATCTCCAAGGCAGCAATTGTGAATACGGTGAGATGATTATGGCGAAGATGAGCAGACAGCTTGTATGTCCATGTGCAACGCAAAATCAGATTGCTTCCAATCACCCAGAAGGTAACCTGCAATTCCGTGTATATATATAAACTACTTCAGGACACTGAGGAACATCTATTCTTTTATTTAGGCACTCTACTGTTTTTATTATGGAATGGGTTTTCACATATTCAATAAAACAGTTAGAATCACGTTAATAAGATTACACGCATACAAAGAGTTAGAAGAGGGAGATTTAACCATGGGTTAGGCTATGGCATAATGAATTTAATCAACCTTTATCAAATCTTGAAGGCAATGAAATGATGGAATCAGATTTTTCCCTACTAGTATACATTCACGGATGGCTCCTCACTGTGTAGTGAGTAGGCCATGGCCCTTTCAAATTTTTTAAAATTGGAAAATTTTTCTTTACTTTTTTTTTGTTGTAATATATATACTTGGTCTCCACAAAAAAAAAATTACACTTTACTTAAGTTAAAAGCCCTTGCATATTTATATTTTGGCTTCTTCAATACCTCTATTCTAACTCCCCCCCCCCCCCCCTTTCTTCTACATTGCTAAGAGCTGTGCAGGGCACACTTCATAACTTAGTTAAGGTGAGAAGTCCCACAAATTGTTTACCTAGAAAATTCACTATAGGTTATCAATTCTTTCAAGAGAAAGATAACTTCTGAACTCAAGCTATTATCATATAAGAATCCTTACCCATCTCCTTCCATGGAACAATCGTGAGAACAGATGTGGCTTGCTGAACTTGAATATTCGAGTGAAGCCACTGGCAAAAGAGAAAGGGATATTTATCACAACATGTCACAAGATACCAATCAGATCTAACAAAAAAAAGTATGGTATCTGTCTAGGGGAGTGTCTATTGCCACTCTTAATTAACTAATTTTTATTTGATGTTTCTAAAATACCATTCTTCATTATTATTTTTATATTATACATACACAAAATAAATAATTATTACACATCGTTTTGACACAACCAATTACGCTGAAGTCGCACCTCTTTACTTGTATCGAATCACACTAGTTATTTTTAATAAATTTGTCTTAAGGTACTCAGTTTTTTTGGATGTGATATATTCTTATTATCACACTTTTTTCAGCAAATCTTTGATCCTAATAACACTATTATATAGACTTAACGAAAAGAGTTCTATAAGGGAATTTACTTTAGCTATATCTATATTTTCTTCATAATTTGATCATTGTTTTCTTATGTGAAAAAATAGTCTATTGTGTTTAGAAAAGAAGTTTAAATATTGTTCACAAAGAATGAAGATATCATAAAATAGTAATAGGAGGAGGCTACAGCACTAAAAAATATTTTTTAAAATTAATTAAACATTATAATTAATGATAAGTTTGAATAAATATAGAGTGGCAATAGACTATTATTTGACTAAGAATAAAGAAAAAGGGTATTTTAGAAATATCAAATGAAAATTAGTTAATTAAAAGTAGCATTAGATTATTAGGAGTGACAATAGAGTCTAAGCTCAGAGTGGCATAATTGCAACACATGTAAAATGGCTCTATCAATTTAACAAATACCCAATACATGCCATCAGACTCATCACTAGATGAGTTTTAAACATTGTAACCCCACAACTTCTCCAATGACTTATCCAATATAAACAATTGGGACACCAAATCACATGATCAATACTCAGATTACAAGTAAAATCATAAGCATAAGCAAGCTTTATGTGTCTGTACAGAAGAGGAATTTGCAATAAAACCTTCATGGGTGCACAGAAAAATTAAAAATGTAATCACCACGTGACTTCAATCTCAAGCATATCACACTAAAAAGTAGAAACCAACAGGAAAGTGAACTTAACCCAGCAGTTTATGCTGTGGCACAAGATAAAAGCACTTTTAAACCAATAAAAGCAATTTCAATCATTTTTAAAATGTGTTTGGCTAAGATATAAAGTCACTTCTCTGTGACAGTGAATCTACATTTCTGCAGTTAGAAAGAAGCTAATTTCCAAAGATACTATTAAGGTGCATTGTAGGGCAAACATTTGGCATACCTCAAGTCCCAATCTCGAGTCACATCCCAGTAGAAAGAGTATGATGAGTTCACAACACTTGACAGAAGCCAGAGAGGCCTATATAAGTTTGTCCAGCTATCAGGGAAGACATGATATTTAAGGGCAGAAAGAAAAATCACTGGCACTGCAGTTGAATATTTTAAAGCTGAAACCATACCAGATAAAAAAAAAAAAAAAACGAATATCATTATAAAGTAGTAAAACCATCTGTTTAAAAAAGCATGATAAGTTGTACTTTAATGATTGAAGAATTTAATCTGCAACGAAAAGAAGATATAAAAGCAGCAGTTAAAATACAAACAACAACATAATATAATTATAAACAAAAGCTGTCTAAGAAATTGAAATTCTTAACAAAATCACAATTCCAATATTAAATGAAATAATGAAATTTAAATAGTTCTGATACATCAAATGAAATTTAAATTTATACAATATAAACATGAAATGATGAAAATTATTGAAATGTGCACCTTGCAATCAGCTCAACAAGGTTAAAAAGGAAGCAAAATATTGAGGGTTATATGTTTCATTCTTATTTAATTTGTATTATTTTATTTTTTGAAAGAACAGGACAAATTCCTAATATCGCTACAAATTCCATATCCAGCCACATATCATGAAAACTCAGTAAAAATTGAATCATAAGCAGCAACCTATAATTTTTACATAGAATCAATAATGAGAATCCAGATATCATATTTGGTTCAAAATAAACTAGCATACAGATCATTAAAGGACAATGAAAGTACTATATAACCTGCGAAAGATTATTCCAATCTAGACAAAAATGCCCCAAGTTCACCTACCAAATTTTAATTAGCTTAAAATATATAACAGTCACATTCCAGCGATTCCACAAAGAGGAGAAATATCAGAAATGATTAAAACTTAAATATTAAGAGAATTCCCAAACAGCAAAAGATGCCCAGGACAGTGATAGCCACCCGGTTTCTTAGTTGACTGGAACTGCCAGTCATCAATAATTAGTCTTAGACTACCGGATCTTGTATAAATAGGAAGAGGGGGTCAGAATTAAGGAAGGAAAGAATTTAGGAAGAATTGGAATTGGGAGAGACAGGACCTCTCGAAAGTCCTGAACCTGTAACAGTCTCGTTTTGCTCCTGCTCCGCACGTTGCAGAATTGGGAGATCAATAATACATATTTTCTTTGGTGTTCATTCTCTATCTCTGATCCAGTTCTGTTAACTGGTATCAGAGCTCCCAATTCAGGGAGCATTTCATGGTGCAGAGGAGAATGGAGGTAAGATTGGAATCTTTGGAGAGAAGGTTCGAAGTTTGGAGGAGACAGTGAGCAGTGGAAGGTGGAGAAGAAACTACAAAAGGTCAAAGAAGAGTTGCAAGAAGCAAGATTGAAGAAAAGAGAGGATACCATTAATGAACTGTTGCGGCTTACCCGTGGGCTTCAACGGAAATACCAAGAAATGCAAACGTAGAAGACTGTTGGCGGAAGCCCAAGATTCTTCTGTTCTCAGGAAACGCGGCAGCTTGAGGGACGCTCACCACTAAACAGTCGCCGCGTACGGCTATTTTGCAAGGTGAGAAAGATTGTGAAAACCCACAACCATGGCTGTGTTCAGATGAAAGAGAGAAGGGGAGACAGAGGAAGTGAGGAAACAAGAGACTAAGACCAGCACCAATGGTTACCCGACCCCCAAAGGTCACCAACTTAGCACACCCAACACCAGCCAATGATTTGCTAAGAATCAGCGTAATACCATGACGGAATACTCACAAACAGACAGCACTGGAGATCCTCTGTTTCGTGCACAAGAAACAGAGGCCCAAACCATGGGCAAAGTGCAAACCGGCCCATTCCCACAGTGGGATCCGGCCTATCCCCCTCCACCGCCGGCACCGCCGGACAAGAACCACCTTGCGAAGGCCTATTGCTGCAACCCAAAGGGCGAAGGCCGGACAGCAGAACTAAAACCGAAGAAACAATGTGACGCTGAATTAAGAGAAGCAGGGAGTCTCAAAAGCTGCCCAGCACTGCGGCTTGTTGCTTCGTGGCATGACGGATCGGAACGCACAACTGAAGGGAGAGCTGTCTCCATTGACAAGACATAGGTGGGCAGATGCGTTCGGTGCCATAGAGGGAATAGGTGAGTATGGTTTGGATTCTCCTTCAGTAATGACGGGCCAAGCCCAAATCATTCATGACAAAGAATGTGGTTATACAAAGCATAATGGGCTCTTGCATGGAGCTGGAAAATGGGAATAATGGGCCCAGTCTTGCTAACGTTGATGGGTTTAGGATTCTTAATGAGATGATCCAAAAGCAAAGGGCTATTTCAAAGGAAAACGAAGATTACTTTGCTAGACCTTGGGCCACGGCCCAATTTAGTTACTGATGGCAATAGGTTTAGATGGCTGACTGATATGTTTGGCTTGAATGTCGATGGATGTCTACAAGATCACGAAAGCTGCGAGAACAAGGATATGCAAGGCAGAGACGTAAAACAGGAGGTGCATACATCCATCAGTCTTTTGTTGATTACATGGATCCCCTGAAACTTCTTTCCGAAGGAGTTCTGTCCAGACCTTGTTCTCGGAGCTATCTTGGAGATCCTGAATGGAGGGAAGGAGGAAGGAGGGGCCACTGAAAAGGAAAGAGAAGGATAAGATATTTTCAGCATTCAATTTTTCTATTACTAATTTTGTGGCTATTGGAACTTCTGCACATTTAAAAGACACAGACATTGGTTGCTGCAAATGATGTGCTTCTAGATTCTTCAGTTTTGAAATACAGCCCCACAAATTGCCAGAGACCAGAAGTTTTAAACAAGTTGTCAGAGGGGAATATTCTTCTGTGTGACTATTCTTTCAACTTAATTGTTGGTACTGCATCAATAAAGAAAGCCTCAGAAACAGCAAAGACCCTTGTTTTCACTAGAGAGGCATGGGTTTACCTTGGAAGTAGGAGATTTTTGCTACACTCGGGTTTCTTCCGCTACAAATCAGTCAAAATCCATAAATTCTCATCATCTGACATTACAAGCTTTGCTTCAACAGCCCATAAAGAGAGATCCAATTAGACCAAAATATCATTGTGTCACAGCTATATGGAATGTGATTGATGGAGTTTTTCATTTAGAGTGGCAAAATGGGAAGATTTTAAAGGTTTCAGTTCATTCTTACATAAGTGAAGTTCAAATTGCTGCTTCTCTGGATTATGCAGGACAGTTTTTTGGGGGGTCACTTCTTAACATTTCAAAATGCATTTTGGGATGTCCAACTTTGATCCCTAGTGGAAAGTTTGCAATTCAAAATTGCTCTATGTATACAAGCTTGGGTGATCAAGGTCGATGGGTTCCCGGTGGAAGTTCTTACACTTTGAGTATAACTTGGTCATTACACTTCAAGCAATGGAACCCTGGTGGGAGTTTCTACAACTATAGTATTCTTACTCGCACCTTTACCTTGAGGACAAGGTGAACGTTTTAGGGGGAGCATTGATAGCCACCCGGTTTCTTAGTTGACTGGAACTGCCAGTGATAAATAATTAGTCTTAGACTACCGGGTCTTGTATAAATAGGAAGAGGGGGTCAGAATTAAGGAAGGAAAGAATTTAGGAAGAATTGGAATTGGGAGAGACAGGACCTCTCGAAAGTCCTGAACCTGTACCAGTCTCGTTTTGCTCCTGCTCTGCACGTTGCAGAATTGGGAGATCAATAATACATATTTTCTTTGGTGTTCATTCTCTATCTCTGGTCCAGTTCTATTAGACAGCTGACATTGCAAATGAATAATTATAAAATATAGGTGATGCATAGGTCAGAAGAAATGGAGTCCTAAACCACTTGGAAGCAAAGCACATAGAATGGATGGAAACATGCACTAAATTCTCAATTTTCATATATGATACTAATTCGACAAAACCATTATTTTATAATAAAGATCTAAGAGACGAAAAAATTCATTTTCTAGATTAATATATATCAATTTCATAAACTTGCAAAAATTTATACAATAACCAATACAGTACAAGTTCTAAGACAGAAACAAAAAAAAGAGCATTAATTAGAGCAACAAAGATTTCTCACCATTCAGAAGAGCAGTTTTCTCCCCAGTATCTTTGTACTGTCGGACACATTGGTTTAAACGGAAAAGGTAAGGCAAAACAAGAACTAAAGGGATTGCGACAGAGTGACTGCCACAAACAGAATCAGCTTCCAACCAAGCAATTGTGGCAACCTACAAAAGTTTAAAAAACATATCCCCTAATAAGAGAACAGAAGCATATTTTTAAGGCAATAACTAAATACATACAAGTCCAAAGAGTCTAATTGTTAATAAATAAGCTCTATGGGAACAGAGAATGGTAAGCACAATGAAAAGTTGAAAACTATAGTCACAAAATCAACCGTTCTGATTTAGCTGATACGGAGAACAATGATACCTGTTCAGGCTTAACGCATGGACACAACAGAGGTACCTTATGCTGAAGTTTAATTTAATTAAACCCAAGGATCAACTCCTGAATGTTTAATCAAAAAGGCTCTAATACTATGTCAGATAACCAATCATCCTAAAAACTTAAGATGTTAGATGTAGGCAGAGGAATAGATTTCATCACTAACAAACATTCCACCCAATCTACTTTAAATCTACTTGATTAAGTAATGGTAAACAATAGGTATTTGACTGTAAGTTGGTTTTTGGTCTCCACAAGAAGATAGCATCTAATAATATAATACAAAAAGTAACATGAAATCAAGGGAAACAAGGAATAAACAAAATGATTGTACTCAGTAGCAGCCAGGAACAAGGCAATATCATCAAATATTTGATAATTTTATTCAAATTTAACACAATATAATACATAAGTTCAATTTATCAGAATCAAACCTGTCGATGGACCATTCTACATACTGAACGCTCCAAATCAGAAAAGACCTGCATAAAATTGGCAATCATAAAAGAAACATAGTAGTGCATTAATAGAAACTTAGAAACCAAAATTTAGATCAACAAATTATGTCAATTCTAAACTCTCAGCTTGTGTGTGTCAGTACTGGACCTCTGTATATCTAATAATACAAATCACTAAATGCATGCACAAGTACATACCTTAAGATCTATAAATAAACATGTAATTAGAGTTAAAAACCTAGTAAATAGAAATTAATCATAAAGATTAACGTGGAAGAGGACACAGATTTTTCTAGAGAATAATAATATTGAAAAGGAAGCAGACCTTTGCCATAGAAGTTAAAATATCAGCCAAGAAAAAATCAGAGAATGATATTGCCTGTTTTCATTAAAATACAAAACATTAGATCATATTCAAACATAGTTCCAACAAAATACTCAAAGCATCCATTGGTAAGGGATGGAGTGAAGCAAAGGTTTAAGCTCAAATATCAAGTCTTAAAAAACATGAATTCTTCAATGTGTCTTAAGTTTAGCACTGTAATAGTTCCAGTGATCTTCAAGGAAAGATAGTAGAAAGGTTAAAACTTATGCCTCGTCAAGGGTTTTACTTCCTCAAGTAATAGTTTATGTTGGGTACACTAACAACTTCATTGATTGATGGCAACATCATGAAAAAGGCTGTGATAATAAGGTTGTTAATTATTATGAATAATTTACAATTTATGATACAGAGTCTTGCCCAGCATTTCCCCTCACTTCATTACACTTAGAACAGCATGTGTATGAGCATCTTTATTGCAATCATCTCACCTAATGCACTAACACTGGTTGCATTCTTTTTTAGTGGCTGCCAGGGGGGGGGGGAGGGAGTTGCATGACTACTTCTGTTATTTTTATGAACACTGAAAGCAGAGAAGAAGCAAGTGAATAAGTTACATATGAATCTAGTATTCTGGGTTCATGTTTACGTCATCTGCCTGCTTATGCAAAGCACAAATATAAAGGTCAGACATTAACAAACAGTGTCAGCCATTTCAAAGCACTGCAAGAACTTACTAACACAACGTATCCGAATAAGAGCCAACTTGCCTGTAATGGGAAAACTATACGCCAGAGTGTCCTTAAGAAGAAATACCGGGATGACAAATAAAAGATATCAAAGGGGAATATCAAAATCATTACAACAGCAGCATACAAGAGCACCTGCAGAAGAGTACAAGGCAAATTCAAAAACACTTCCAACAAGATAAAAAAAAGGAAGCACAAAATGGAAATAAATTACCATCAATCATAAATAAAGCAGTGAACAAAATATGATCAAATGTAATATGTATTTACCGCAGTTATTTTCTGCATGAAAAAAAAATCTGAAAGTTATGATATACTGACTATAGACCTTTTTTGGTGCTTCATAATCTAGGCTACACAATAGTTTTTTCTTTTTTTTTTTTGGGGGGGGGGGGGGGAACAGCCCACTACTTAAATAATAGTCCCCATACCACTCTAATGACACTAGCTTATCAATAAATCATGCTTCAACTAACTAGATGAACCTTATCCCAATAACATGAGCAGTACTCATGACCAAAGTCATTTTGCAGCCAAATGTGCAGGAATCCCTTAAATTATGAAAAGTAATCAAAAGTAATAAACAAACATTACAATCAAATTATATACTGATAAGATATGACAATACTACAGCACTAAAATGAAAAAGTGATAAGCAAGACAAAACCATATATAATAACTAGTAAGAGTGGATGCATCTATTACACTGGTTGCGATGCAGCATATGAGACTTCTCCATGAGAATAAAGATAAATATATATGCTGTCATACTGGTTGGAACAATAATTGTCATCCATGTGGCACACTGCAATGATCAACAGAAAAGTTTAAAAAAAAAACCAGTCAAGCATTCAAAACTAATTATTATACAGATGGAAGAAAAAAAAAAGTGTAAAATTATAAAAAAAAAAAAAAGGTATTGGAGAAATGGATGAGAAGAAAGCCATAAAAATTTTGGTGTGCCAGTTAAGCAATATATTAACAGTAAATGAAGACCAATCACTAAGAGCAAATTTAGTACACAGAATGATCATTGCATTCCTACCTCTATACAAGAATGAGGAATCCTGAGCTGGTAAAAAAATAATAATAATGATTACATTCCACACCTTGATCCCACAAGGAAACGAATCCATATGCCCTCCTAGAGAGTTGGGAATGGTCATTCCTTGCAAGCTGGAACGAATTCATGATTGTTTTGTTTCCTTGTTTATCTTTATTAGTTATAATTAAGATTCTATTCTATGCTTATTTCATGCACCAAGCATCAAAACAGAATGGACAAGAATAAAAGTACAAGTCCATTCTTGAGCAAACCAAACATTGGAACAGAAACGTGGTTCCATTCCAAGCCATTCCACTCCCATTTGTATTCCCCTTCCAATTCTGCAAAAATTGATTCCAAATACCAAATATGACATAAGTGAAAGTGGCGATAGTTTTTAGTTGTCACCTTCCATATTTCTCTGTGAGTCAGATGATTTTGATCAAGATCAAATATTTTTGCATAATTAACACCACTCTGAGCGAAAGACCATAAATTGATTCCCCAAAGCCAAACCATCAAAGCCTGAAACATAAAAATGAGATGAAACACAATGATACAACAAATAATGTAAAGAAAATTTAAAAATAGTGTTTTAACCTCCTTGAACCCAGATGATATACTCACACAAGCACACAGACCGCGGCATGCGTATGTGCACACACAGACACTGAGGGGAGAGAGAACTTACCGGAAGAAGAAGAGGATTATAATACAAAAATGCCTCATATAGAAATAAATCCCGCTTGTCTGCACTCATTCGCATGACAGAATCCCATCCGATCTGCAATTTTCACATACAGCCAATGAGATTGTGGCAATATGATGACATCCTTAAGTTAAGGGGATACTGCCTCAATTTCGTTAGTTATAAGCACCCCTCAGTGGAGTTGAGGAGAAACATTGCAAAGAGAAAATGTTACCGACCTTGCAACAGATGAAGCCCCAGATAAGGAACAATACTACCTGGACATCCATCTGAATTAGATTCTGGAAAAAGGTAGAAGAACTAGAACAGGGGAAAAAAAAGGAAGAAAAGCAGTACAAAGCACACAATAGGCTTAAATTCAAATTGCAGCTCATAATTACAATATTGCATGTAACTCGAAAAAAGGAATTGAATGATTGTCTGTACACAAATAAATATGTCAACCAACCACATCTTTTTCTCTGGAAAAAAATAAAATATAAAAGCAGCTCCAGAAAAATAAAATGAAAGCATTCCATCATTAAGTCAAATCAATCTGGGTTTACTCAGATAATAGCATCAAAATACATTCTAGAAGAAAATTTACAAGAAAGTTCCTAAATGCTTCCGAAAAAGTAAAACAACATAAAACCTTGAATCTCCTCAACAAAATAGGTGAAGGCATTATTGCAGCAGTACTTATTGGTGCTGTAACACCCCTTAAATCATTTGCCTCCGCAGAATACAATAACCCTTCCTCAACGCCATTTTCCCCCTCATTTGCATCTGGGAATAGCACAAGCATGAGATGTGTTGATAGAACGCGGATTTAAAAATAGCACAGAATCACAGATGCTGTTAAGGGACTTGTAAACGAAGTTACCAAGATCAGAGACAACAGATCTGCTTCCAGACTTCCGCAAGTGTGGACTATTACTAGGAACGGCAAGACTTCCAAACATAGATGAAAAGACAAACAAATATGCAGTTGTGCCTGTACCTTTTCAATTGTGCCAAGAACCTGTCAAGTCAACCTACAAAAGTTGAAATGACAGAAAAAATCTCTATACACAAACTGATTTCATTAAAGAAAATCAATATTATATTTATTATTATTAAACGGAGGATAATGAGAGTTTCTACGGCTTTTTTATCCACGCAATTACTCAATGAGTCGGAAGAAATTGCCTGAAAGGACGTAACAAAGTAAATCGACGGAAGAATAAGCATTGTGCATGAGCTACATTATAAAATCTCAAAAAGCATAAAAAGCAAGTATATAAAAACAAATTATCCAATTGCACGGAAGATAGATTAAAACAAATTACCCAAATGTTTGCCAGATTTTAAAAACCAAAAAAAAAAAAAAGAAGAAGAAGAATGAACCATGAAAACGTTGATCCAAAAATCGGGGAGATAGAAAGAAGGTAAAGAGCAGAAAGCGAACCTAATCGAATTGAGGAAAAAAGACGCGGGAGAAGACCAATGGCGCTCATTGCTTGATCAATTGTGCGAACGGCGAAATTGCGACATGAGTGGAAGGCTGGATCTCACTCTATCTCACATGACGGTGGCGTAGGAGGATCCAGTTAAGACGCAGGACAAGAAACCCGTAATATTTCAACTGTCAGGGACCGGTGTTGCAAATTTTGAAGGGCTCGTTTCGTATTTGATGGTACAGCACAAAGTACTCGTATTTTTATGTGTTATTAAATATTTATTAATTGATAATTTTTATAATAAATATTTAAGTATTAATTAATGTCTTAAGAATATCATTTAAAAATTGTTTATATTTTTATTTTAATAAATAATAATTATTAAAAATACATATTAAATAATTTTATATTTTTAAAATATTAAATATTTTTATATTTCATTTAAGGCACTTGTTAATAAATACTTTTATAATATATTAAATATAATAAGTAATCAATAATTATTTAATAACTAATTGAGACACTTATAAAAATGTGATTAAGTAATAGACATGTGAAAGTTAGTTTTAGTAAAATAAATTTTATTTATAATATCATAAAATTAATTTTTTTTTAAAAAACCTTTTATAAGAAAAGAGTAGTTTTATATATTAAATAAAAATTAATTTTACACTTAAAGTATGTAGAAATATTTTGTAAGAACAAAACTAAAAAAATTCAATGCTATCAATTTTTAAAAAAAAAAAAAACCTTAGTACGAGAATCATCACGAAAACAAAATACTTGTAAAATCTACAAAATGTTTAGCATAATTTCAGGTGAGACAACAGTTTGAAGTAATTATTAATCACTTTGGGAGGAATAAAGAATGCACAAGTGAAAATTAATGTCTAATTAATTTAACAAAAGAAATCACAACATAGTCAAGCCTTCCACGTAGCTAAACAAATCACGAGTCACCACATGCGAAGCCTTTGGACACGGCATGTTCTTCAGAGGCGAAGTTCCCCGGGTAGACATCAAAGTAACGCTGCTTTTCTTCTTCAGCACCCATTGCGGTCTGCGGGACACAACATGCTGTAGCTTAAAGTTGAAAAACTGCTTTAACAAAGGGGAAGGACAAACAACGCTATCTTTTATTAGTCTTATAGGATGTTTAGGATAGGTTAATTGTAGAAAAAAATTATTTTTTAAAAGTTTTTTTATAAAAATTTTAATTATAAAATAAATTAATTCAGATATATACTTATATACAAGAACATTTAATGCATGTGTGTAATGGACTAATAGGCCAAGAATGTGAAATGTAAGGTTCTGAAAACTAAATCGGGTACTGAACCAGTCGAAGTATTGATTTAAAGTTTAATAGTCGAAATGTGGTTGAACTGGAATATAATTAAATATATATTTATATTTATATATAAATATAAATATATTTATATATATATAATTATTTATATACTAATAACATAAATAAAAAAATATAATATAAATCAATAATAAAATTAGTTAAAACATAAAAAAATAATACCATAAAATAAAAAAATATTGCATTCATATAAATAATACAACAAATATTCTGAACGACTCTTACACATTGTCTAAGATTTTTCTTTAACAGCTGCAAGCTATACATGCAAAATTTAATTATTGGATGGGATCTTCAATCACAGAAGTTGCTTGCCTCAATTTCAAAAACTTGTCAATTTTGATAACCTATATCAATTTTTCACAAATTTTATGCCTAATACGTATTTACAGAATCATAATTTGACCTCACTTTCACTTCTGTTTTATATAACGTCTCTAACGACTGGTGAAGACACAATCACACACACACACACACACACATTGAGCAGAAATGAGTAACGGATACAAGAATTAATAAAGTCTCTACCTAGAACAACAACAAAATTGTAAGGCTTCAACTTGGAGGTGCGGTGTGGAGGCGGAGTAGCGGACGCTACAGTGCTGATTGCAGAGGCGAAGCGGACGATGCTGGCTGGCTGGGGTGCACGACGTGGGACGGAGGCGGCTGGGGTTCGCGACGCGGGACGAAGGCGGTTACTATGTGCAACGCAAGACGGAGACCGGGAGGCGGCTGCGATGCGTTTGTTTTGCTGAGTGCGGAGGCAGATTGCGCCGAAGGAGGTTGCAAGACGGAGCCGCCTGCGGCTACGATACATACGTTCCGCCAGGAGGAGGTAGACTGGGCCGAGGGTTTTCAACCCCCTCTGAAACCGACGCGCGGCGATGCATCCGTTTTCTCCATTCTACGAGGAGGAGGCAGACGGGGGTTTTCAACCCTCCCCAGAAACGACGTCGTTTCTTTTTTTTTTTTGTAAAATTAAGAGCAAAACGACGTCGTTTTGCTTAAAGAAATTTCAAAAAAAAAAGTTCAAAATCGGTAACCGTACAGATCGGTACCGGTTTGACCGGTTCAACCGGTTTGAGACCAATTTTTGACTTTACTAGTTTTGGGAAGCCGCCCAACCCGGTGAGCGGATCAGTTCCCAATCCAACCGGTTGAACTGGTCGGTCTGATCTAGTTTTCAGAACATTGGTGAAATGCATTACATGCCATTAGAGCTTATATTATTTTTTATAAAAAAAAAAGTCATAACATTATCACTTTTAACTTGAAAAAATTAATCTTAAAATTGTTTAAATGAATCAAATCCTACAAGAAATATTTTTTGTTTATACTAAAAAAAGCTCATATTGTGTTTGCTTCCTTGCAATTCGGTCAAAGAGTGAGTGAGACAGAGAAATAATGATGGGCTTTGTGATTTTCATTCGTTGCTAGAGCTCTTACAATTTCTTTTTTGTTTTTTTTTTTTGTAACGGACAAGATAGAAGAGTAATAAAAGGAAAAAAAAAAAACTGAAAAGACGTTGATAAATATTAGAAAGAGGATGATCTCAAAACTAGCACTAATCTTGCAGTTCAGAGCAAAGCTTTTTCAAGGAAATCTTCAAGCTGGTTTTTCTTCTCAAAGAACAAGTTGTAGGTTAAAGAAACCAAAGTGGTTTAGCATGAATATAGGGCTGTTCAAATTCTCGATGAATTTAAAAAATTAAATTAACTCAACTGAAATTAATGGCCTAATTTATATTTTTACTTTTTGGATTTTTGGCTAGTGTTGTGTTAATAAATATTGTAAACCATACTAACTCAACTCAATGCAATCCAACTATTTCCTAAATATATGGGTACTTGTCATTAGTTATAGGATTTAACTTAATTTGATTAATTATCAGTATAAAGTTTTTTTTATATTATCATTAAATCACATATTGTCATATGTTTTGACTTTTAATGTAATTATTATTTTAGTTAAATTCTTTTAATAATTTGACAACATATGATTAAATGATAGTGTTAAATTTTTTATACTGATAATAAATTTAAATTAAATTCTTAGTTATAAATGCAACATAAAAATTTTATTATTTATTGATAAAAGTTACTATCTCTTATTACTAATTGTTAAGTTCTTTTTATCTTATTGATAAAATGGCCTATTACACATGACCCTCGTTCCCTTTATTTGCGGTGTTTTCTATTTGATATTTTACAAGATAACTATTATAACATTTTTCATTTAAACATGCACTAATTTACTAGTATTTAAATTTACACAACTTGACAAATGTATAACATTGAAATGATAATTAGCAAAGGCTCATGAAAATGGCTTAACTCGAAAACCCACCCCAACCTTGTTTTTATGGTTTTGAATCTTTTGATCTATTTGTTTGTCATCGAGACTTTTTTCTTTTGATTGAAGGATGTAACAAAAATTATTAATTTGGGTCTTGATTGAGCTGAATTAGTTTGTTAATGTAAACCAACTTAGCTCGTGTATTTAGGTATGGCAAATATACCCTAATTTGTAGGTATCCAACCCCCCGTGCCCTATGAGAAGCATTTAAAACCCGCCTTACTACTAGGCAGGGTAGGTTACGATTTATTTCACTTGCAAGGCGAGGCAAATTCGAATTTAAAATGATTCGTCCCGTTCTACCTTACACTCCTAATATTTTATTTTTTTTTATTTTTATATATTATATTATAATTAATAATGAAGAATGAGAGAATGATGAAGAGTTGATTATATGATGGAGAGTTATGCAAGAACAAGTGTTAGTTTTTATTTTCTTTGTTGACTTCATATCTAATATTTTAATTTATATTACTTTATTATATTTAGAATTGATCATATTATTGTACTAAAAAAAAAATGATCATATTATTAACTTGTTTAATTTATAATTCGTTAGAATTTGAATTCTTCTTGAAATATATATTTTAGTTTATATTATATTATAATTATTTTTTATATTTTAATTAATTATTTTATAAATTTATAACTAAAATAATAATAGGTGTAAGTGAGGTGTAGATTTTTTATTTATACGATATGAGACGAATTCAGATTTTTTCATTCAAAATTCAAGTGAACATATTCTCACAAAAAATATAAAATATAAAACAGGATTAGAATGGAAAAAAGCTGGCTCCTACCCTGTTCCTGCCTCTATTGCAATGCCTACGTGTATTGAGTTTAGCATAGATAAAATATTAAAAGAATTCTAAGTACTGACGAGTTGTGAATGAGAAGTGAACCAAACTAATAATTTTGTCAATGTAAAAGAATTTTAAATACTAAAATTTGTGTATCATTAAATATGTGTGATTTGGGGCCAACCTTAAAAAAATCATACAAGACCATGAATGCTTACCCAAAGAGTATTACTTTTTTATTTTTGTACTAGAACGACCTCATATTACCATCAGGCTGGTTGGTTAATGGCCAAGGCGTACAGCCTTGAAGCATGGCACCCAGGATCGATTTCTTGCCGAGAAGATTCAATCCTCCAAAATGATCAAAAAAAAAAAAAGAAGAATGATCTCACAATGCACAGTTAAAAAAAATTATTATAATTTTTATTTTATTTATTTATTTATTATAAATTTTTTTATTTTCAAAATTTACATATATCTTTTTAAATATTTATATAAACTTTTTTATCATCTAACTATGTACACAGATATTTTTTATATTTTAAATATATATTATATATAAATCTGTTAAAAATAAATATTTATTAAAATATTTAAAAGATAAGTATAAAATTAAAAAAATTTAAAAAACAAATAAATAAAAAAAAGTCAAAGAATTTACTTTAAAAATGATTTTCGAACACGGCAAAATTTTGTACAGTGTATAATATACATAAGTTACACGTCATTCACTCCTCTGACCATCAATTTGTGCCTATAGTGCGTACTATTGGAGAAGAATGACTAAAAAAATTAGGTGAGTAACGTACGAAATACTTGAATTTTCAAGAACTCTACAAACTAAAAATCTTCCAGTTCCTAGGCTCACCCAAAAAAACCAAAAAAAAAAATCTAGTGTGCTCTGCCTGAAGACGTTAACGTACACTTGATGACTTGACAGTGAGACGTGCGCAAGCTTCTGAAGCTAAACCACGAAATCAGAATCTGTGACCTCAAAAGCCCAGGTGGATGCTCTCCTCGTCTACACCAACACAGCACTGCACATGAAAATCTGTTAATTCCACATATCTCGCCCATTGCGATCCAATTTTCTTGCCAATATTATTTTCTTTCTTTCTTCTTTTTTTCTTTAATTTTTGTATTTATTTAATTGCAGATTGCAAAGCCAGTGTCCGAGTAAATGGCTGAAATTTTCCACCGTGAGCCTCTCCACGTCAGCCGAGCCATCACTATTCAGAGCCCAAATTTCGCCACGTGACAGACACCTAGCAAACCTAGGAAAATAGGACTAAGTACCGACCAAAGCAACTTTGTCTGCTCTCCCATGCTGTCCCCGCTCGCCACACCCAACCAACCTCGCTTTATCCCTCAGCGCTCAATTCCGAAAGCACCATCTTCCTTCTCTGAATCTGCATCTCCTTTTCTTGCTCCCATTAATGGATTCCGTGTTTCTTGATCGTGGATGATTCTTTGTACCAGCTGTTGTCTGGTAGGGAATTCAGCACTCTTTTTTTTTTGTTTTAATAAGTGTAGAGCACACACCTTTATCTCTTTTTTCGACGCATTACACAATTAGAACGGAACGACCAATGTGGGTCTCATATAAGGTCGTATTGATTTTGTATGCTGATCACTCCGCAGGTTAGACTTATCTTTGTTTGTATTTAATTTAAAATGGGTTTTTTGTTATTTTGCGTTGATGCTTTGGTTTCTTTGATTGTTTTGCTTGAAATGGTGAAGGGTTAGGTGCTGCGTGGGTGGAAGATTAGAATAAACAAAGCTGAATTCTGTCCATCAGCTATGTTGGAGTTTAGTTTAGTTAGCATGAATAATCAGTGACATCGCAGGAGCATGGAACCTCTATGTGAGTTTTGTGGGGTTTTAAGAGCTGTGGTTTACTGCAAGTCAGATTCTGCCCGTCTCTGCTTGAATTGCGATGAGTGTGTACACTCTGCCAATTCTTTGTCGTGCAGGCATTCCCGTTCTCTCCTATGTGATAAGTGTAATTCCGAGCCAGCAATTGTCCGCTGCATGGATGATAAATTGTCTATGTGTGAAGGTTGTGACTGGAATCAAGATGAGTGTTCGGTATTGGGTCATAGGCGTCAGGCATTGAATTGTTATACTGGTTGTCCCTCTTTTGACGAGTTGTCTAGTACGTGGTCCTTTGTGCTTGATGGAAATTCCTCGGGTGGTTTAGATGATGGTTGGGGAGCAGTTAGTACATTGCCTAAAAATGACAGCTGCACTAGCATGTGTTTGGAGCAACGGCAACCTGATAATGATGGCTCCTTTGGTTTGGTGAGTGGCAAGTTGAATGAAATAGAACCACGTGTCAGGTATGAACCTTGGATGGGGCAATCTTCCATCATTCCATCAAATCCAAATTACATGTACTGCAGAGATCAAGAATTTTTCTTTCCTCAAGACTCAAACCAGGCAAAGGTATTGCCTCCTTCTGGTTTTCTTTTTGGTCTGTAACATACTAACATATCAATATAGACTATATTCGTTTTAAAGATAACGTACCATTGATTGGCATATAGATAGTATATTTCATTATTTCACAGGGTAAGAAGTACTATAGTAATGACAAAAGTGGTAAGAACTTGCACTATGAGAACTAGTGACGTTTTTTGTATGTTTGATCAGTCCTGATAAATTCCTAACAATACTCTGTTTTCCTTCTAAACCAAAGCTGATCCAAGTTTTTTTTTTCTTTGAATTTTTTTAACTCGTTAAATGCAGGGATGTCCTAATTTCAAGGATCTAGAAACTCATGATGGTGATGGTCTCTGTGAAGGTATCAACATGGATGATGTTGAATTAAACTTTGAAACTGGTGATGAAATATTTGACCGCTCTCAAGGTGCCACAAGATACCACCCTGAGGATGGAGGAATGGACTGCCTATTGATGGAAAAAAACACATCAGTCACAGAATCTAATGGTCTTATTGAGAGTGCCATGGAGGTTATCCTGCAAATTTATTTTTATTTTATTATTCTCCTCTCTAAAACTCCTTATCGATATAAGGTTTACTAGTGATGCACAAACTAATTGTCACCTGTGTGAATATTTTAGGCATCATCATCAGTCCAACAAGAATGTGTGGTTCAGTCATCCGGAGCTGGTGGGTCAGCTAGTGTGATGCCGGCTATCAACAATAATGCAAATGGTGTACTTATGAATCCTAGCTGCAACAGAAGCATCAATCTGGGATTTCCTCAGGGTCAAGTTCATTCAAGCATATCACTTCAATTATCCAACATCACTGGTGAAAGTAGTGCTACTGATTATCAAGATTGTGGGTTATCACCAGTGCTTCTGACAGGTGAATCCCCGTGGGAGTCAAATTTGGAAGTAACATGCCCACAAGCAAGGGATAAAGCTAAAATGAGATACAATGAGAAAAAGAAAACTCGAACGTATGTACCTTTAACTCTTGGTATATGTGATATGGTATAAATGTAATGGAGTCGGAGGCAGTTGTTTTAATCTCTGCAACTTTTGAGACACATATGCCCCTTCAATTTGACATGCATGCACAGACAGAGCAATCTAAGTCACAAGAAATGCCTAGAACCGTTTTTTTTTCTTTCTTTCTGCTGCATAAATTACAAATACATATTTAGGTTTCTTCTCTAATTTATTTTATTAATGCTCATAATACAAGTAGAAAACAGAAAACAAAAATAAGTGAAATTGTGTGCTAACACATCTTTTGCACCTAAATCATGTAAGAGGACACATGACTTTTTATAACACAAAATATGGGAGATCATGAACTATTTTAATCTTTTGGGGGTTCAACTGGAAATATACAATAATTGTGAAGTCATTTTCTGAACTATGCAGAGAAAACTTATCCTATATTAAGCAACTCCACCCGAATATGTTCTTGTGCTTCACTATAGTCAACTATTTGAAAGATCATCTTATCAGCTGCTCAGATCTCATGGATTTCATTTACTATAATTTCTTAGAGAGCCTCTTTTTTTTTTATTTTTTTTTATGGGGTTGGGTAGAGCCTCCTAACAGAGTTGCTCATTTCTTATGTGCAGGTTTGGTAAGCAAATAAGATATGCATCTCGCAAAGCAAGGGCTGATACAAGAAAACGTGTGAAAGGTAGATTTGTTAAAGCAAGTGAAGCATATGATTATGATCCTCAAGTGACAAGGAACTTCTAAGCATATTATCTGCAATCACTATCTTTTCCATGCAAGATATGGTTCTGATTGATAAGGTAGTCACTGGACATTGTGAATACATTGTTATGTTTTCCCAATTATTAATCAACAGAAGATTTGTTTATCTTGAGAATGTGGGATAGAATTTTAATGCAGCTAGATAATTATTCAAAACTTGACTACTTAGTTGATTGAGACAGAGTAACAGATCTCTTAGAGCTTTTAACAGGTTTCACAATCACGGCATTAGTCTTTCGATGAAAAAACAAAGATATGAAGAAGGTGTTGCATTTCGAAATTGCATAAGAAGGGATTGCATGTATAACAAGATATTGCATTTAATTATATGTAGGAAGTGTAAGAGGTAACAGGCATGGGACATAGAGGAGCAGGAGGTTTGAACAGATTCAAATTGCATCACAGTCAATTTCAATTCTGACAAACAAACAGAGGGTAAGATAAATACCTCTTTATTTATCAAACCATTTTTCTAAAATTATAAAGGATTGGACTGAATACATCTACCCCAAGTCTACCATACCTTCACCATTGGAGTAATATCCAAGTGGTTATTAAAAAATTTAATTGAGTTCCTGAATCCTGCTATATGCCTATAATTCCTAATTTGTTTACCATTTGCTTCTGCTTTCTGACAAATAAGATAAGACTCGTTGTTGCTTAATTATTAGAATTGAAGATAGCATATTTTTTTCCTCTTCCATGCTTAATTTCAAGGTAATTTATTTTAAAAGCATCTTTTTGTCTTCTCTGTTAACATTTGGATTTTATTGTTTCTATTATTTGAAGGCCTAGGTACTCTTTTGTCTTCTCTGTTGACATTTGGATTTTATCGTTTCTATTATTTGAAGGCCTAGGTACTCTTTCCTGTTTTCAGAGGGGATGTGCATGCTAATCCATCCTGAATTCTAACAGGTGAGATTGTGTGAGTCGCTGGGCCTGAGTGTCTTATATAAATACTATCTAGTAAAGAATAAAAGGGAAACTGGTGTTTGGCAAGCAACTATATCCAACCTCACATTTTCTGCTTTTACTTTGGTCGTCCCTTGTAGGGATGGACCCTAGACCTACACAAACACTACCTTACTCCATCCTCTTAAGCCATTGTTGAAGTTGAAGGACAGCAGAAATTATCTTTTGGAAACTCTTCATTTATTCCATTTTCATCAGATTAGTGAGCATGGTCAGCTGTTGATTGAAATACTATTGATGTTGCTTGCTGGAAGCCAGTTTCTCCTGGAGCAACCATGTGCATCTTTGACAACCTTTCTGCTGCCTCAATTCTAGTCATTTGTTGTATTGCTCCATACTTTCTTAGAGGAATGGTAACTATTTTTTAACAATAGTACATTGTTTGTATGCCATCAAGGAAAGTTTGTTTCTTCTATGAAATTGGAGACATTGATGACTATTTGTTTATTTTGCATAAATCCAATGCCGGAATCACCAGCAATGCTAGTCCATAAGTCTGTTATTATTCATTTAATGTCAGAATAAAATCTGTCTAAAGGCCATTGCTCATCATTTCAGAAGATCCAGAAGCATAAAACAAGAAAAAGGACTCATCATATGGTTCTTTTCAAAAACTCTTCTTCTTCTTGAAGGGCCTTTGCATTTCTCATTGCACATTTTCTATCCTTAATTATTTTTTTGTTTTAGAAGAATTAAAATCACATGATTCACATATAAACAGCATTGAGTGATACAAATCAAAGAAGACTGATTATTATCAGAAAGAAACTACTGCTTTACTGTTCTGAGTTGTTTGATAATAAACCAAGAATTAACGGTAGGGTCTAATTGTGGTCAGCATGCTGAGTTTATAGTATCCATTCAGTGGGTTGTTGAATTACTAAAGCATTGCAGGCTTGCAGAATCTTTTGACAGGGAAATAGTAATGGATTTGAGCTGAGAAACCGCTTTAGGTTTTGGTGACGGGAGTAAGGAGTCTGCTAAACATCTATTTGCAAGAAACCAAATATCTTAAGGAGGTGGTTGATATACTGACATTTTAACATCAGGATGCTATTCAATAAAAAAATATTCAAATATTAGTCATCTCATGCATATTTTGAATCATGTTTAGTAGTCATACCATGCATGAGAATCTTTGAATTTCACCGCATCTAAGATACTCAGGTATTTCATCTCCCGAAAAAGGAAAAAGATACTCAGGTATTTTATATTCCTATATAAAAACTCAGGTATTTTGTGTTCCTATACAAAAATGCTAGTGAACCAGACGCTTCAAATGTGTAGGTATTTGTGCTTATGGATTCCTTCAGACTCTACAGGAAATTACTGCAAGAATCTGATCAGGTCAGGTAGGAAAAAAAAAAGAAGAGAAAAAAGTGAAAATGAACCAGTAAGAAGTCTAAGTTGATGTTTCATGTTGCCTCATACTTTTTACCAATTTCGTGGATTGTTATCCGAATCCTCCATATTGATCGGCTGTCTTTCTTTACCACCAACTGCTATATATGAAGTCTGTCAATGATTATATTATTAAGGCAGACACTAAAATAAAATTATGACCAGATAATCCATTTTTGGACAATATTTGGAACTGTAGCAGTTACTCTTAGTAGTTTTTTGAGCATATAATTTATGACCAAGCAATTATTGCAGTGTGATATGCGAGGAACTACATGGCAAATATATGTAAGATGCATTCTTTCACTATATCCGCTAATATAGTATAAACCATTGATGCCAGAATTGTGTTTCGCTGCTTTGGTATTGTTTTTAAATACAATTACCACAGATATTAAATTTGAATTAACCACATCTACTAGAAGTTAAAGAAATCTAAAACATCGCACATGTGTTCCTTAGCATACCAGAGATGATGTTCAGTTGAGCCTTAAGACATGTCCTGACGGTGGATTAAGGGGAGCATTCTGTTCAAGTTAAATTTTTAATATCACCAAAAAAAAGAGAAAAAGAGATGATGTTCAGTAGGCTTTCTATCTTTTTTTTTTTTTTTTTTTGGGTTACAGTAGGCTCTCTATCTATCAACCAAGAGAAAACCAACCCAGAACATAAGATCATCTGAAGAGAAAGATGGATATCAAAGAAACAGGAAAGTGCTGTTTTGCACTAGTGAACACTTTCTGTCGGTGCTGTCGTTAGGCAGGTTTCCCACGGTGGCTGGAAGAACGACCTCTAGTGAGGCTCCAATGAGATATCTTCTTGTAAGGTTCTGACATGTGTTGCAGAGAAAGCACCTACTGTGCCTAAGGGCCAAAAAGTTGGCTTTATGAACCCATTTATCACATTTTCTACATAAATACGCGTCATCAGCTTGGCAATACAATGAAGCCTGTAACCCGCACAGCTCACAAGACGTTGAACCCCTGGCTGCGCCATGTAAAGCAACCTCTTCAGGTGGGAAGCTCCTGCAGAAACCACCACGCTGTTTTCCTTCTGCACCTTTGCACATATTGAGAAGCTGTATATGGTAATTAAGCTTAGTATGGTTTCTTGAATAGATGGTATAGCTTGGTAGATGAATAAAAGGCTTTTATAGCGAGTCGTCAGCTTGAATCACGTACAGTTTATTTGGACGAATTCTTCTGGACAAGGACATGAATGCCACATTGCCACTGCGTCACGAAATCACCAGTGTTTTATTTTACCCCATTTGTCTTTTTCCAATCACGCCAAAAAGGTCAATTGGGTAATTGAAGACGAAGAGAGAATTTGTGACTCTCACTAGTTTTGGCAAAACAGAAAAGAAAGAGAAAAGCCAACATATGATTAAACTTTAAGCTTCATCAGATGCTCTAAGAGTTGTCATGCGCCATAATTTATGTTGTTGAGTGGTTACCAAGCCAATTGAGGTTCGTAAAGAAGAAAGGTTTATTATATGGCCTAGAATTAGCAACTTTAAATATGTGACCCACCAAAGTCCATTTTGGTTCGCTGCACGTAAGACCACTTGAAATGGAAACCATTTGACTCTGGTAGAGGGAGAGAACTTCTGTAGTTTTGTACCATTTTTTGGCTGGCACGGTTGGATCCAAAAACTAATGAAGGGTACTTTGGCAAGCCAGAAGAGCAGAAGATGTCCTTGTCCACAAATTGTTCTTGAGGTGGACAGATTAGTCCACATGTATGGTCGAAACCTAGGGAGCTTCAGCTCATTACTTGCCACGAATATGAGTTGGTGACTCCAAAGAAACAGAAAGTTGATGGACATGAATGATGATTGGGTTTGGTGCTTTTGGTGACTTTGCAAGAGTTTTGCTATGAATTCTAACCGTTCAATTTGACACAACAGACAACCACTAAAGAGCCAATCAGATTGGATATCAAGCAACCAAATTTATCGAACGCAGACTTAGAAAGATTTGTTTCTGATTTGGTACGGTTTGGGGGAGAAGGAAAATTTCCGTTTGGAGGAACTGAAACTTGTGACTAAATGCAATGATTGAAAAGCCTTAGCAGAGAAAAAAGAAAAAAAAAAGAGATAAAAATAAAGAAAATGGAAAGCTGGCTGCCAAATATGTTCGGGAGAATTTTACATATTTCACATCATTGAAAACTCGTGCATAAAGGAGCTGTATGTTATTTTGCATGAAATTTTTGTATGCATATAAGATGTGTTAGTATCTTTTAGGTTGGAGATTAGATTAATATATCGGAATTTTTTTGGCTTGTAGGAACATAGAGATATCAGGTTTTATATATATATATATATATATATATATAGAGAGAGAGAGAGAGAGAGAGAGAGAGAGAGATCCTTTGCCATTATGAGAGATTAACAATGTCAATTGATAATGAAAGAGAAAATAATTTATTAAATATAATTATTATTTTTTAAAAAATAAAATTTATTAGATAACAATTTAAATGCAACTCAAGTAATAAAGAAAAGACAAAAAAAATCCATTTTCTATCCCTTAATTTATTTTAAATTTCATTTTCATCGTATAACTATACATCATATTTATGTCTCAAATCTTTTCAAAACTTACTAAATTTGTTTGAACCACACTTGCATCCCATTTCCATTTGCCGGTAAAGCTTTCTTTTTTTTTTTTTTTGGTCAACCATTCCTCAATACAATGGCCCAAAGGACCAAAACCACCCAAGAGAACAGCCCAGACGTTACAACTTAACAAACAGATAAAGCTAAGCAATACACAACGAGTTAGCACGCAGGGGCAAGATCTCTGAAACTAAACTAAGGGGGGTTTTGATCTGGTCTGCTCTCACAAGACAAGCTATGACGAGACCAGCCTAAAGATAGCTTAGCTACCTCGTGGGCTACTGAATTATCTAGATTTCCTACCCACAAGAAGCAGCATCTGCTGAAGGAGGAGGACCTGAATGCTAAGATGTCTTCGACAATGGCCCGGATCTCCCAATTTTGTGTGACTTCTTTGCAAGCCTCCACTAGCTCGAGCCCATCTGACTCGAGAACTCTCTGAAACCGAATTCCTTCCTTCATTATCTCCAGTTTCTCTAATTTATTGGGCTCCAAGCTTGGTTGGGCTTTCCCTGATTTCAAATCGACCATAGTAATTTCAACTTGGTTACTTTCAGGAGTATCCCCATTACTCTGCACGATGTTGATAATTTCTCCATCTTCTAGGTCCCATCTAATCTTTGTACCGTGACTCTGATTTTGCTTCCTGGATTGACCTTACCCTTCATATGTCTTCCCTACCTCCTGGCACTCCTTTATGAGAGCTTTCCTGACCCTCAGTTGCCCTTCTGCCATCTTATGGACAATCGTGCTTACTGAGCACCCACTTTCTTGCCTCTCTGGTTGTACGTTCTCTAACATCGTTCCTCCACGCGTTCTGATGAGAGTTCCATGTTCACGCGCCACTTCCTGTTGTGTCTTTTGTCAGCTTCTTCTCCCTAGGGTTTTGCTCTAACAAAAAGGAAGTCAGCGATCTACCGGTCGAAACACCAAGAGTAGGTCCATACCTGGGTTTCTCTGGATTGAGTATTGGCATAACTTTTGATTCAGAACAGTTTTTCTGCTCGTGGCCCACTCTCCCACACTGGAAACATAGCTCTTGGAGGCCATTCCTTAGACGCTCCTCAAATCACAAGAAGGCCAGCTCCTGCATTCTAAGAAGAAGTAGGGAGAAAGCTCCTATTGAGAGGAGAGGGAAGCTCCTACTAAGAGCAGGAGAAGTAGGAGGGAAGCTCATCGCTGGGCCTCTCTTTTTTGTTTTTGGTCAACACGGCTGGGCATCTCCAATGACCAAGTTGTGTTGCTCGGTCAACTGGTCCGGACCTGACATGGATTGGGCTTCAACTGATTATGGGCCGAGCCTCATGGCTACCACACCCAGAATATCCAAGGGGGCTTGAAAGCAAATACTGAGTCCAAGAAAGACTAAGCATTTCTCTGAACAAGTCATTCGGATGAACAAAAAAAAATAAAATCGAACAAGTCATTCTGAGGGAAACAAAGAACAACTCATTGTGGAGTTGACCCAAGAAAAAAAAAAGTCATTCTGGCTGTGGCTGTAGATTTTATTTTATTTTATTTTATTTTCTAAAGGTAGGTAAACCGTTCGTTTTGAAGTGGGAAAGAACGAAAAAGAGAAATTGGTGTACAATTTGAGGAAAAAACAAAGAAGCTAGTACGTGTCAAGGTAGTATTGACCAAGAAAGCTAGTGTGTGTTTTTGGACCTAAATTGTCAGACTTTCTTTACTCTTACTCTTGCTTTTTAATGCGCATCTGTTTCTTGTCAATGTTAAATGCATTGACCAAAGCACTTGAGGTGGGAGAAATTAGGGTAATTAAGATTATGTTTTTATTTAATTATATTTTAATATTTTAATATAACATTAATTATATATATTTGAGTATATGTTTTTTTTTAATAAATACATTTTTTAGTCATCCGTAATTTTATTAACACTCTAAGAATTAGTAAGAATTTCTCCTTAAAGTGGAGTAAGGAGGCCATCCCCTTCTCTTATGCTGCGATCCTAATTGGTACCCACCAAACCCGGGGAGGACACATGCTCTTGGAGAAGTAACTAACTTGAAACGTCAAAGTTCGAAGCTTTTTTAACTTGAAAACGGAGAAGTAACAAACTTGAAAAGAGTCGAAGTTGGATTGAAGTTTGGAAACTTTTAACTTGAAAACGTCAAAAGCTCCAAGCTTTCGTACGCCGAGGATCGCGGTGGCACTTTGCATAATTGTGAGTAATGTTCAAACTTGTCTGCAACCTTTCTCCCACATATAACAGCAGAGCCCTGCTCAGGTACCAACCAAAGCAACAATCCTCTGCATCTGCAGAACTAGATCCAATTCCCTCGTTAATATGCAGCTATTTCACAACCCCGCCAAAACCCAGTCTCTGATGAACTTCATCTTAGTCTCCTCTTTATCTTGTGCCATTTATGTCTTTGTATCAGTGCTACTCTTGGGCACATCGAAGCTAGCACTCTTGCATTCTTCATCACAGGATGTGTCTGCGCCGACCACTCTCGATCATCTTGTGTTTGGGATTGCTTCGAGTGAGACTTCATGGCCTAAGCGGAAGGAGTATGCCAAGCTCTGGTGGAAACCAGACGGTAAAATGAGAGGATGTGTATTCGTGGACGGCCTCCCAGCTGAAGACCATGCCAGCAAGAACGATAGTTCTCTTCCTCCTCTCTGTGTCTCTGAAGACACTTCCGGGTTTCGCTACACTTACCGGGGTGGTCTGCGATCAGCAATCCGTGTGGCACGCGTTGTTAAAGAGACTGTGGCCCTTAATCATTCCGATGTTAGATGGTATGTGTTTGGGGATGATGACACGGTTTTCTTTCCGGAGAATCTGGTGAAAACTCTTTCCAAATATGATCATGGGCTTTGGTACTATATTGGTGCACACTCTGAGATTTATGAGCAGAATCGGTTCTTTGGTTTTGGAATGGCTTTTGGTGGAGCAGGCTTTGCAATCAGTTCCTCTCTTGCGAAAGTCTTGGCCAAGGTTTTCGATTCATGCATAGAAAGGTACCCGCATCTCTATGGAAGTGATGGCAGGGTGTGCTCTTGCTTAGCAGAGCTCGGTGTGGGATTAACACATGAACCTGGTTTTCACCAGGTAACAACTATTTTGAAATGCCGAAAATTATGGGTGATTTTCTTTTTTTGTTTTTTGTTTTTCCTCTTTATCCCCTTACTAATCGTCTAGTGATTGTGGAATCGGATCAGGTTGATTTACAGGGAAATACCTTCGGCCTATTGGCAGCACATCCAGTAACTCCATTGTTGTCCCTGCATCACCCAGATTACACAGATCCAATCTTTCCTAACTTGACAACTACAAAAGCTCTGCAACATTTATTTGAAGCGGTAACTGTTGATTCCCAGAGGATCCTACAACAAACAGTTTGCTATGACAGACGGTTTTCGTGGACAATTTCGGTGTCATGGGGCTACGCTGTTCAGGTTTTCCAGAACCATATGTTTTTGCCAGATGTTCTGAACGTGCAAAAAACATTCAAGCAGTGGAGGAAAGGGTCTGCTTTGGCAGGAGCATATACTTTCAACACAAGAGAACTTCACCCTGACCCATGTAAAAGACCCACCATTTTCTATCTAGACAATGTGCATTCTGGTAAGGATGGCATCATAAGCAGTTACAGGAAATCTTTTCAAAATTGCTCATACGACATGGCGTCACCGAAGAAACTGGAAGTGATCAAAGTGGCCACAGATAAGCTAGACCTTGACATCAAACAGGTAAGCTATATTAGACACTGGTATTTCCTCAGGGATATTAGGAGGATGGCTTTGCATTGGTAATGGTACTTATAAACTATTCTTTTCTATTCAGTTGAAGACTCCAAGAAGGCATTGTTGTGATGTATTGCCCTCTAGCGCTCGTGAACAAATGGAAATTGCAATCAGAGAATGCAAAGACGATGAATTGATTTACATGCACTGACAGAACAGAAGTATATACTAATTCTTTGTCTGTTGATATGCTCAAGCAGAGGTGGATCTTGGACTAAAATTTTGGGGACATATAACACTTCGATGATGTTTGAGGGCCATCTGTAATTTTCTTAGAATATAGAAAGCAGGAAAAGAAAAAGAAAACAAAAAACATATAAGATAGGGGAATCTTTTGGACGCAATATCTCTAAAACTTCACTTTATGTATAGGTTCAGCAATGCAGCTGTCAGCTCAGCTAGCGCGATCTCTGTAATTTTATTCTGATGTATGTCTAGAGACACTAATAGCACGTGAGACAACTAGCGAGTTGCTCCATCTCCACTGAGGCATTATGATTTTGATTTTATTGTGAGATGGTCAACGAAAAATATTTTGTAATGAATTAGCGGATTTTAGTTATATTTTTAGTCTCAATATTCTCTGTTACTAGGATAGAGTTTTTAGTAAAAGCTGTACTTTCGAAGCTTTTTTAGCATTCTTATTTGTCAAGTTCTAAATAAATAGACACATACTGGCATCCATAATCTGCTTGTTTTTGCTATTAAGTATGTAAAAATAATACTCTGCAAGCATCTTTAATCGGATCGCCTTTTCAAAGAGAAAAAAAAAAAAGCAAAAGAGAGAGGAGTAATTCTCCATAGTCCATACAAATTGAGTTGGTCCTCTTCGCCTCAACTCATGATTCACATACTCCAGAGATCTTTTGCTGTGGAGGAAGAGTACTTTCTTTTTTCAACATCTCAAAGTTTGAATTATAGGCCTCTCCTATTGTATATGCCCCAAGTCACTGTACTTTCGATGAAGTAATGAATTGAGTATTACATATCCGGATGCTATTAATCTTATTCATAACAAGATTTTTCTCTCTTTAGGTACCCTGAAATTTAGTACTAGTTCTAATGTACACAATCGATCAATGACTACGACAAATTAGTACCAATTGGGCAAAGGAGGTTCTGACTTATGCCACGGATTGTTCTGGTCTCAAAATCTCTTATATTTCTCACTTCTTTGGGAATGCTGATTGCTGGGAGCCTGGGATAGTTAATACTTCTAATCTTCTACCTGTCACTATCAATTTTGTGATTCCATAGTTGAGGAAAAACTTAGCAGTTGCCACAATACCACCGTAATTAGCTTAGCCTTAGGATTTATAGGCTCTGCTGCCATCTGATATCTTGCTTTGTTCAATTTGAATTACCTTCACCTTCAGCTGGCTGGTTTGGTTCAGTCTCCATGTCCCAACTTTTTATTTTGTTCTGCTTGCTGATTTTATAGATTATTGCCGGAGTCCAACTGTCTCTCAAATTCACACATGCATATCCAGAAGCTTTCGCTACGCATTGGTTTATTTTCCCAACACTTGCTTTAAAAATTATAGCTGATATTATTTTTGTCTTCCTCTGTTTCACATGATTCGTCGTGTGTCTATGGCTAAAAACAATTGGTGTAGCCTCTGCAGTATATGATATTTAGAAAGGAACCCTTCTCACTAGTTAAAAAGATTTTTCTTCTCACTGGCTATTAAGTGACTGTTGCTTGTGATCAAGTCTATGGCTAAGTAGTGTTGTGCCTCAATATTGCTACTCGTTCTTGAAATCAATTATAGCATGCTGACGCTCTCAGTACTGAAACAAAATAAATGACGAAAGAAGCTGTACATTCTCAATAAGGGGTGCTATAGAGTAATAGAAGAATTTATTTGTCAATGTTAACCAACATGAAGGTGACTTGAGCAAAGAAAATTACCATCTGAAGATCCAAGTTATGCAATTGATTGCATTTAGGAGAAATAAAACAAAAAGATTTTGAGGCCTGCACTCTGGCGAAAGAGATGTACTTAACCATAGGAGAGGATGGGTCAAAGTTAATGGCTGTTTTGCAAGCTCTAAATTCACTCAATCCTATGTAATAAATTTACTTTCATGCCAAAAGTATAACAAAATGAATTGCACCTACAACTGCAAGAGCAGCCGAAGAGACATTTGACCGTACACCGCCACAGGCAGCAATTAGTAGCACAAATACAAGTAGTTGCACCCAAGAAAGCAATGGGTTGAGTGAATTTTTTTTTTTGAGTGAATTTTTTTTTGAAAACTCGAACAAACTCAGATTGCACATGGGTTAAACTGACGAATCTAATATACATTGAAATAATTTTATTTATTAAATTAAATATCGAAATTAATATAAAACTAAAAATTCATTATACATCATAATAAATAATTTAATAAGTCTCAACAAAATATGATATATAAAGTCTTAAATAAATTAAAAATAAAAGATAATAAGTCATAAATCATAAAAATAACATAACAAATTTTAATTTTAAATATACAAAAATTAACACGTTTCAAAAGTTAAATACAATAAGTCACATAAGATATAAAAAAGAAAAAAAGAATAAACAATAGATTTAGTATGCTGGATATTAAAAAAAAACATAATTTTTTATTTTTTTTAAAAAAGATGAGTTGAATTAGATTGAATGGATTGAAATTTTTTCAATTCACATCCTAACTCATCATCATCGATTTAGAAATTTTTAAACTCAACTCAACTCAACTCGCAAACTCCATCTAATCTGTTAATTATGAGTTAGATTAGATCAAAATACTCTGATTCATGGGTTAACTTATATTAATGGACACCCCTAAATACAAGTAATAATTGCATATTCTTGATTATTGATATCAAAGAATAAAATTAAATTAGAAAAAGTTGATTTACACACACCCAACTCCGAGTAATAACTATAAACTGATCCACAATGTTGGATTAATATTGATCTCTTAACAAGTAAGAAGTTCAAATTAAGAATTATAATTATACTGCTCCACAATGTTGCTTATTTTAAGCAACGTTGCCGACTACTGAGACTATACTAGAGTATCTGAAATTGAATACAAGTCTTTTAAACCTCCAATTTCCATGAATTTGCTGACACTCTGCCTGCAAAATGCAGCGCCTGTATTGCTCAGGCAATCAATGATTTAGGTTCTCTCTGTTAGCCTAGAAAGGGGGGGGGGGGAATCATATGGTACTCACAGTCAGTTGAAGTACTTGAATGCAGATTTCTTCGGTCAGATTGACCGTACAAACCGGCACTTCATACCTGGGACCGAAACTCGGAGTGAACCTGCGTCTTTCAATCAAAAAAGGTTAAATTTGTTGAGCGACTTGGCAGAGATAGCTTCTCGCTACAAGACCATCAGTTGCATGCGATAGGTAGTTTGGATCTTGAAGGGTCATTGAGACTATATGTTTTGATGGGAGAGAAACGGTTCAAAAGAAGGAGTTGCGTAATGGGATAGATCAATCACTCATTGATCTACAATAAACATGTAGTTTTTATTTTCTTTGATAGATATATAAAAACTTTTCAAAATAATTTTAAATTATAATGGCTAAATTGAATTTAAAGAAATTGCAGAGATTAAATGAATTTTTTAAATTATTATAAAAAGTACTTAGCTTTGTGTTTCCTTTTTTCTCATGATAATTGCATAACAACATTTATTTATTTATTTATTATATAAAAGAGATTGTCTCTTTTAATCTCTATTTTTTATTTTCAAAATACCTCTCTATTAGTTATTCAATTATTTATTTAAAAATTTTAAAATTAAAATTATTCACATTTTATTATAGTTACGTTTTTAGAATTTTTATTTTATTTTTATTTTTATTTTCACATAAAATAATTATCTTTAAAACTTAAGTCTTTTTAATTTTTTATATATCATTAATTTTTAAAATAAAAAATATTAAAAAAATAAAAAATACGAATTGACCTGGGTATATTTAATTAGCGTCTTTTTTTCTTGAACAGTAATTGAGCACACTATGAAAAAAGATGCCAAGTATGTTACTCACAGCAACTAAATAATAATAATAATAATAATAAATTACACACTGACAATTGACGCAGAAAGCAAGATTACTTTGAATTATGCTCATGCGTGGATCAATTCCTTGTATCTAATAATTAATTTGGTCCGAATCGGTCAATAAATAATCAATCGACTGCTAATTAATATTTAAGAAAAGCAATTGCCAGGCCAATACCTTCACGGCTTCACGAATTATGATTCTTTCTTATCTTTCGTCAAACACTAATAAGCACAGTCTTCACCAAATCACATGCATTTTGCCATTTAACAAATAATTCCTTCGTTGATTTTTATTTGTTGTTTAAATTTTTTACATAATATTTAAAAAATTATTAAATAATTTTAATTATAAAAAATATAATTTTAAAATTTATTAATTTTATTAATTTCACTTATTTTATTAATTTTTATTAAAAAATAAAGATAAAATTAAAAAATAATTAATAATTTCTTAATAATTTTAAATGATAAATATTTTTAAAAATATGTATGTTAAAATTATAAGGTTTAGGTAGTGAGAGAAGGAAGAAAGTAAAATGAAAATTAATAAATAGTATTTGATAGATGTGTTTATATGTTACAAAATATAAAGTATTAATTTCTATTTATATTCTGGTAACCCTAATCAAATAAGGAAATAAATCAAGAAATATAATAAAATTATGATATGACTCTTAAATTACTTTATCAATTAGAGCACTAATTGATTTCACAATATATTCTAAAGATATTCTAAATATATTATAACACTCCTCCTCAAGTTAAAGTTTACTAAGCTTTAAGCTTGTTACAAATAAATACTTTAATTAAATAACATAAATATAAAATAGACTCCATGACTGAAACACAATTCAGGATGCTAGAGACTTCGAAGAGATGAACATTACTGAAAAGAAATCACCATCAGAATAATCGTCGATAGGAAGATAACATCACAAATACTAATATCGAAAAGTCATCACACTAATATGACTCATCAGTGGGAAAGAAATCATCATCATAATGACCGTCATTAGAAAGAGAATAACATGACAAACACTAATATTGAAGAGATGCTACCACTAGTATGATTCATCAGTGGGAAAGAAATCACTATTGAAATGATTGTCGATGGGAAAATAACATTACGAACACAAATATTGAACAGACACCACTGATATGACTCATCAGTGAGAAAAAAATTATCATCGGAATGATCGTCGATGAAAAAGATAACATCACGAACACTAGTATTGAAAAGTCACTACTATCATTATCACTCCCCCTCAATGCTATGTTAGCATTGAAAAAGAGATAAACAGTAAAAAAATAAAAATAAATGAAAAAATAAGTTGAGAAAATAATAAAGGAGAATTTACAAATGAGTTTTATAGAACTAGACACAGCAAAAAGCATGGATACCCTCAAGGCGGATGGTAACACTCTGATACCATGTTGAAATTATAAGATTTAGGTAGTGAGAGAAGGAAGAAAGTAGAATGAAAACTAATCAATAGTATTTGATAGATGTGTTTATATGTTACAAAAAATAAAGCATTAACCTCTATTTATATTCTAATAACCCTAATCAAATAAGAAAATAAATCAGGAAATATAATAAAATTATGATATGACTCTTAGATTGCTTTATCAATTAGAGTACTAATTAATTTCATAATATATTCTAAAGATCTTTTAAATATATTCTAATAATATATATTATTTAAAAATATTTGTCATTATATTATTTAAAAATATTTATCATTTAACATTATTAAGATATAGTATACTTAACCCGGAGTTAAAGTAATCAGCTGATAATAATTAATAAAAACTAATATACTTAGGCGTAATCACCTGACAGTTAGTGAGTTTAATTGCTTTTTCTTTTTCTTTTTATTTTTCTAGATTATTGAAAACTTCAACAGATAGGCCTCCCAGCTAGTTAGCCTTCATTATTTTTTTCACTTCCACTGCAAGTTGGGAGCGTTGATGATGTGCGGAATATTCAGTTACCCAAAGAAATCAAGAAACGCAGACCCCATCGGACATTGTCTCGTCAAATCGTGTTGTCAGTAATTAGCTAGCAGAAAGGTCAATAGAAAATGTCAACATTTTCGTCTTTTTCTGACGTGCAAACTAAAGATTTTCACAATCTCCATGTACCACTCCAAGCACAAAATCAGAGAACCACCAAATCAAACATAAGTTCATTGATCAACAAATCTTCCAAAATGTCTTCCTCAAAGTTCACTCTCACAGCCCTCGTGCTAGTCTTTGCTCTTTTTCTCCGAACTTGTTATGGAGCCGACCCTCTCTACTATGTCTGTTCAAGCTCTGAAAATTTCACCGCCGGCAGGCCCTACGAATCAAACTGGAAAACGCTCATCAACTTTCTTAACTACAAAACCCCTCCAACAGGTTTTGGTCGGGGCTCAGTTGGCCAGCTCCAAAACCAACGAGCATACAGGCTCTCTCTCTGTCTCGGCGATCTCTCACCCTGCAAGCAGTGAAATCCTCAAACTCTGCCCATATAGCAAAGGTGCCATCGTTGCATATGACAACTGCTTGTTCAAGTACTTGGATCAGGATTTCTTTGGCCAGATTGACAATGCAAACAAGCTGTATTTGCTAAACGTGCAAAACGTCAGTGATCCTGCCACATTCAACTACGTGGCCAAGCAGATTTTGAGCCTACTTGCCTATAAAGCTTCTATGGACCCTAAATTCTATGCGACCGGAGAGCTAAAGATTGAGATTCAGAGAGTTAATGGGTTAACTCAGTGCACCAGAGACCTTTGTAGCGTTGATTGCAAGTGTCTTGATGATGCAATTAGTGAACTTTTTCCAACTTGTTGTGACGGAAAAGAAGGAGGCAGAGTCGTAGGCGGAAGCTGCAACATCCGATATGAGATTTACCCATTTGTCAAAGAGTAGAACTTACTGGGCTAAGGTTGACATAAAGATGAACTTTAGACAATCTAAGGAAGAGTGAATGAAGTGGGAAGTCCAATTGTTATGTTAACCTCGTTATTCCCAATTGTTATGGTGTCTTGGAAGACCGCACCGCCGTTCGAGTCCTGCAAGGACCATGCCCCTCCCCTTCCCCTCCTCCCTGAAAAAAAAGAAAAGAATAAAATTTGTTTATTTATTTATTTCAAATGTGCATTAAGAGCATGTTGATTATAGTTTTTTTAAGAAAAAAATTATTTAAAAAAAATTTAAAAAAAAATTGATTATAAGTTATTTAAATAACAAAATAAATTAGTTTAAACACATATTAATTAGTTTCAGAAATTCATTTTTATTGAGTAACTGTTTATAAGTTTGATTTTGCTTAAATTTTACATAACAATAACATTTTAAGCAAAAGGTTTCTCTTGGCCATGTTGATTATAATTAATCTTTTTTGAATATAAAATAATTTAATCTAAACACATATTGATGATTTTTTTTATTTTAACTAATTTTTTTATTTTAATTTTTTTTATATTTTTGCGTCTCCCTTTTTATTTTTAATTTTATATCATAATTTATTTGTATTAAAAACTAATTAGAATAATAATAAATTATAACTAAATAAATCATAACTTAATTAATTTAATAAATAATTAAAATTAACCTAACTTATAAATTTATAAATAAATAAATCATAACTTAATTAAATTAATAAAATAATACTGTAATAAATCTAACTTAATTAATTTAAAAATTAAATATTTAATTAAAACAATTTTAATTAATTTTTAATTTAAAATATAAAATAAAATACTAAAATAATTATATTATATGTTATTTTTTTCATATTATAACATTTTATTTTCAATTTTTTTAAAATGAAAAATGTAACCTGAGTCATCTAATCTTTACACGACTCATATATTTTTTTAAAATTTATTTTATAAAACATTATTTTTTATTCTAAAATTAAAATAATTAAAATAATTAAAATAATATTTTATAAAATAGCAAGAAAAGAAAAAAGCAACCTTCAAATTAAAATATTAATAAAAATGAAAAGTGTCACGTATCAATAAGTTAAAAAAAAAGTAATACAGGATAAATTTTTTTCTAAACTGACACACGATGGTAAAATGGGATTCAAATTTTTTATCTTATTTTTTTATTTTTAATTCTGTATACTTAATTAAAATTTGATAATTAGTAAAAAAATATATTTATTTCAATTAATATTGATTTTTTTAAAATTTAAATATTTTCTAATTAAGTTGTTAAAATTTAATTAAAAAGACAAAATTAAAGACAGAAAAAAGAAACAAAAATTTTAAATCCGATAAAATGACTCAATTCAAGTCCAATTATTCTTTTTACTCTGAAATCTTTGATTATGGTATCACATATCATTCTCTTCCGTTAAGCTTTTCTTCTTCCTTCTTCAAGCTTTCGAGCATCCGTCAATGGTTGCCAATCCAGTTCCAGACCACGTACAGAATCCTTTGCATCTTTTTTTTTTTTTTTTGTGAGTCTGAAATCTTTCATTAACAACCCTTTTGAAGCAAACTTGAAAGAGCTCCACAGTCAATTTTAAATTATAATGACTATATTAAATTTAAAGAAACTATAGAAAACAAATGAACAATTTAACCTATCATAAAATTTACTTATATAGCTTCTTATTTCTTTCTTTCTCATGATAACTGGTTAACAACATATATAATTGGCGTCATTTTTCTTAAACACTAATTGGCCTCACTATAAAAAAAAAATGCCAAGTATGTTACTCACAGCCAAAAAAATTAAAAAATTAAAAACTAAATAAATTGGATACACTGAAAATTGACACAGTAAGCAAGATTACTTTGAATTAATTATTTTGGTTAAAAATTACAAGTTATTAAACTATGCTCCTGCGTGGATCAATTTCTAATATATAATAATTAATTTGTTTTGAATCGCTCAATAAAGAGTCAATGGACTGCTGATTAATATTAAGAAAAGCAATTGCCAGGCCAATACCTTCACGAATTATGATTCTTTCTTAGGTATCTTTCGTCAAACATTAATCAGCAAAGTTATCTTCACCAAATCACACGCGTTTCGCGGTTTACCAAATATATCGTAAGGGCATTAAGGACCGTGGCTTTGTAATATACATACATATAGTATACTTAACACGAAGTTGAAGTAATCAGCTAATAATAATTAATAAAAACTAATACTTGGGCGTAATCAGCTTAAAGGTAGTGCGCTTAATTTCTTTTTCTTTTCCTAGATTATTGAAAACTTCAACTTGTAGGCCTCCCGGCTAAAAGCCTTCATTTTTTTTTGCACTTTCATGCGAGTAGGGAACGTTGCTTATGTGGGGAATATTCAGTTACCCAAGAAATCAAGAAAAGCAGACCACATCTGACATTGTCTCATTTAGCTTAGCAGGAAAGATCAATAGAAAATGTCAACCTTTTAATCTTTTTTTTCTCACGTACAAACTAAAGATTTTCGCTATAAATTGAGGTTGTAATCTCCACGTACCACTCCAAGCTCAAAATCAGAGAACCATCAAATCAAACAATATTTCATTGATCACCAAATCTTCCAAAATGTCTTCCTCAAAGTTCACTCTCACAGCCCTCGTGCTAATCTTTGCTCTTTTTCTCCGAACTTGTTTTGGAGCCGACCCTCTCTACCATTTCTGTTCAAGCTCTGAAAATTTCACCGCCGGCAACCCCTACGAATCAAACTTGAAAACGCTCATCAACTTTCTTAACTACAAAACCCCTCCAACAGGTTTTGGTCGGGGTTCAGTTGGCCAGCTCCAAAACCAACGAGCATACGGGCTCTCTCTCTGTCGCGGCGATGTCTCACCCTCTGATTGCAAAACTTGTGTGAGTGAAGCAAGCATTGAAATCCTCAAACTCTGCCCATATGGCAAAGGTGCCATCGTTGCGTATGACAACTGCTTGTTCAAGTACTTGGATAAGGATTTCTTTGGCCAGATTGACAACGCAAACAAGCTGTATTTGCTGAACGTGCAAAACGTCAGTGATCCTGCCACATTCTACTACGTGGCCAAGGAGATTTTGAGCCTGCTTGCCTATAAAGCTTCTGTGGACCCTAAATTCTATGCAACTGGAGAGCTAAAGATTGGAGATTCAGAGAGTGTTTATGGGTTAACTCAGTGCACCAGAGACCTTTCTAGCGTTGATTGCAAGAAGTGTCTTGATGATGCAATTAGTGAACTTTTTCCAACTTGTTGTGACGGAAAAGAAGGAGGCAGAGTCGTCGGCGGAAGCTGCAACATCCGATATGAGATTTACCCATTTGTCAAAGAGTAGAACTTACTGGGCTAAGGATGACCTAAAGATGAACTTTAGACAATTAATATATGGAAGAGTGAATAAAGTGGGAAGTCCAATTGTTTGGTATGTTAGCCACGTTTTACTTGTAGTACTGTCATCTGCATTCTTGTATTGTCGAATAAAATTTGTTCATTATTTATTTATTTCAAATGTGCATTGGTTTCGGGCACTCATTTATATACGAGTGACTGTGTATGAGTTTGATTTTTTTTTTAAAATTTTACATAAAATAACTTTTTAACCTCTTAATACCATTTTGATTATAATCTTTTCTGAGTACAAAATAATTTAATTGAAACATAAATTAAAATTCAAAGTGACCTCATGAAACATTTTATTGTTGTTTGTATAAGCTTATTGAGAATAACTTTTGAAATTTCTGTAAGTTATTTTGAACATATTTTCATAAACTAAATTTAAAAAAATTGGGGTCAATAGCTAAAAAGGCCTTGGCTAGTACATGTTTATAAAATTTTGAATATTTTAACCTTAATTGATAGGTTATTAAAATTTCAAAGATTCATTCTCAAGGTATCTATCAAATGTTATTCAAAGTTTAATTGATAAATTATTAAAATTTCAAATATTCATTCTCAAGGTATCTATCAAATGTTATTCATAGTTTAATTTATATTGCACTTATGACAGTAGAGTTTTTTTGAATAATAAATACTACTTTATTTAAGCTATTTATTCAAATATGGCCTGGAAATTAAACTGAGAAATTAAAATTTGAGTTTGTTTCTTTTGAGAAAATTTTTTATATTTTTTTACGTTTATTTTTTAAAAAATAATTTTATTTCGGATTTTTAAATTGTATAAAATATATTTGAATGATATAACTTTTATTTCAATTGCAAAGTTGCCATTGCATTTTTAATTTTTTTGTTTTTGACCTTATTTTAAGTTATATTTCATAACAAAAATTTTCAGCAAACTCAACCAAACAGAAAATACAGAAACTAAACGCACCCACGCTTCTTTTCTCCCTTCTCAGTGTAGTTCTCTCCCTTTTATTCTCTATTTCTCCCCTTGTAGTCTCTCTTTCCCTTAATTTTCTTCTTCCCTTCCCATTATCTCTTACCTATTCGGCTGTTCCATATCAGTTAGATAACTATTTACGGGTAGAATTTTGATTATATATGGTTCTCTCAAATACTCTTCCTTTTCTAGAAGCTCGCTCATATATCCTCATTAAACATGCATGCATGACGAAAGAGAAGAGTTTTCATATAACTATGTTCATCCGTGTGCTTAAAATGTCGCCGTCTATCTCTTAAGTCAACACGCCGCAACTGACAATTTTACACTCAAATCTTTTGGAAATTAAGGCCAGTTACATTTATAATTCCCCACCGCCCTCTGATTTGCAACTCTCACTTTCAAAGCTAGAGGCGCCATGGGTGAAGGCAAATACCGAGCATATGGGAATGCCCTTTGCGTGCGGGCACTCGACCTCCAAAATGCGGCGACTGTATTGCTCAGGCAATCATTTAGGTTCCCTCTGTTGGCATAGAAATGGGGGAATCATATGGTACTCGCGTTGTCAATCGAAGTACTTGAATACAGATTTCTTCGGTCACAATCAGATTGACAGCGCAAAACGGTACTTCATACCTGGGACTGAAACTGTGAGTGAACCTGCGTCTTTCAATCAAAAAAGGTTCAATTTGTTGAGCAACTTGGCAGAGATAGCTTCTCGGGACCATCAGTTGTACGCAATAGGTAGTTTGGATCTTAAAGGATCATTGAGACTATATGCGATGACTCAGTGCACACGGGACCTTTCCACCATAACTTGCAAGAACTGTCTTAATGAATCGATCATAGTGCTGTCCAGTTGTTGTTCTGCTCTTAAGAGTGTCTGGGTTTATAGCGGGACTTACCAGGTAAAGCATCGTGTCCTGTTAAACTAATATCATATGCTGAATTTTTCATTAGATTCCTGATTTGAGAGAAAAGTTTCAAAAGAAGAAGGAAACCCATTTTGCTTGTTTATTTTTAAGCTGAATCTTACTTACGTAATGGGATAGATCAATCACTCAGCACATTGATCTACAATAAACATATAGTTTTTCTTTTCTTTGCTTCTTCAAATTTTAGTCCATAGTATTTCTTTGTATACACACAAAAACTTTTTGAAACAATTTTAAATTATAATGACTAAATTAAATTTGGAGAAACTATAGAAAACAAATGAATAATTTAACCTATTATAAAATTTCCTTTGCTTCGTGTTTCCTTCTTTCTCATGATAATTGCATAACAACATATATATACATAATTGGCATCTTTTATCTTAAATATGAATTGGCTTAACTATAATATCAGGAAGGAAGATTTCATTCTATGGTCATTTCAAAGAATATTATGACATTCTTATATTTGTTTACAAAAATAAGTTTGGACTAAAATTTTCATTCTATGACTCATTCTACAAAACTAGAAATGTAGCATAAAATTTATTCTCTCCAAGAGAGATAGGATTGGGACTTCAAGTTCTATAAAATAAGATTTAATTATTTTTTTCTAATATACTCTCATTAGTTTTTTAAAATGATAATTATTATTTTTATTAAATTTAATGTGCTTAAATTATATAAGAAAATAGATTGTGGTATCACTTAACAAAAATATAAATAAAAGATAAGATAATTAAAAGTTTAATGATTATATTATAATTTATTTCAAATAGCAACGTATACACTTTAATTTTTTCACAAATAAAATAATATTTATTTTTTTCTTTGAGTAACAATATTTATTATTGTTAAGTTATAAAAAAATAAATTTAAAACATTGCTCTCAAGAATATACATTTATATCACATATATAAGATATACATAAAAATTTAAATTTGTTTGCTATTTCTTAAGAAGGGCATTCATATCATTTTAATCATTTTTAATTATATTTCATATTGATTTCGTATACTAATTTGAAAACTATCAAACTATTAATTAAAAATGACTTTTTCATTCTATTTTATTTCAACTCATTATATTTCATTACTATTTCATTCTCATTATTATTTCGTATAATAAATGCCATGTAAAAAAAATGCCAAGTATGTTACTCACAGCCAAAAGAATAAAAAAAATTAAAAATTAAATAACTTGGAAACACTAACAATTGACACAGTAAGCAAGATCACTTTGAATTAATTATTTTGGTTAAAAATTACAAGTTATTAATCTATGCTCCTGCGTGGATCAATTCCTAATATATAATAATTAATTTGTTTTGAATCGCTCAATAAAGCGTCAAAGGACTGCTAATTAATATTAAGAAAAGCAATTGCCAGGCCAATACCTTCACGAATTATGATTCTTTCTTAGGTATCTTTCGTCAAACATTAATCAGCAAAGTTATCTTCACCAAATCACACGCGTTTCGCGGTTTACCAAATATATCGTATGGGCATTAAGGACCGTGGCTTTGTAATATACATACATATAGTATAATTAACACGAAGTTGAAGTAATCAGCTAATAATAATTAATAAAAACTAATACTTGGGCGTAATCAGCTTAAAGGTAGTGTGCTTAATTTCTTTTTCTTTTTCTAGATTATTGAAAACTTCAACTTGTAGGCCTCCCAGCTAAAAGCCTTCATTTTTTTTTTGGCACTTTCATGCGAGTAGGGAGCGTTAACTTATGTGGGGAATATTCAGTTACCCAAGAAATCAAGAAAAGCAGACCACATCTGACTTTGTCTCATTTAGCTAGCAGAAATGTCAATAGAAAATGTCAACCTTTTAATCTTTTTCTTACGTACAAACTAAATATTTTCACTATAAATTGAGGTTGTAATCTCCACGTACCACTCCAAGCTCAAAATCAGAGAACCATCAAATCAAATAATATTTCATTGATCACCAAATATTCCAAAATGTCTTCCTCAAAGTCCACTCCCACAGCCC
Organism: Castanospermum australe; assembly: GCA_019955255.1. Classification (NCBI taxonomy): domain Eukaryota; kingdom Viridiplantae; phylum Streptophyta; class Magnoliopsida; order Fabales; family Fabaceae; genus Castanospermum; species Castanospermum australe. The sequence goes on from NSJW01000152.1 coordinate 387,791, forward strand.
TCATGCTAATCTTTGCTCTTTTTTCACCAAACTTGTTATGGAGCCGACCCTCTCTACTATGTCTGTTCAAGCTCTGAAAATTTCACCGCCGGCAGCCCCTACGAGTCAAACTTGAAAACGCTCATCAACTTTCTTAACTACAAAACCCCTCCAACAGGTTTTGGTCGGGGCTCAGTTGGCCAGCTCCAAAACCAACGAGCATACGGGCTCTCTCTTTGTCGTGGCGATTTCTTACCCTCAGACTGTAAAACTTGTGTGAGTGAAGCAAGCGGTGAAATCCTCAAACTCTGCCGATATAGCAAAGGTGCCATCGTTGCATATGACAACTGCTTGTTCAAGTACTTGGATCAGGATTTCTTTGGCCAGATTGACAACGCAAACAAGCTGTATTTGCTGAATGTGCAAAACGTCAGTGATCCAGCCACATTCAACTATGTGGCCAAGGATATTTTAAGCCTACTTGCCTTTAGAGCTTCTGTGGACCCTAAATTCTATGCAACTGGAGAGCTAAAGATTGGAGATTCAGAGAGAGTTTATGGGTTAACTCAGTGCAACAGAGACCTTTCTATCGTTGATTGCAAGAAGTGTCTTGATGATGCAATTAGCGAACTCTTTCCAACTTGTTGTGACGGACGGAAAAGAAGGAGGCAGAGTCGTCGGCGGAAGCTGCAACATCCGATATGAGATTTACCCATTTGTCAAAGAGTAGAACTTACTGGGCTAAGGATGACATAAAGACAATATATAGAAGAGTGATTAAGTGGGACGTTGTTTAATATGTTAACCTTGTTCTACATGTAGCTTATATATGCTGTCATCTGCATTCTTGTATTGTCGAATAAAATTTTTCAAATGTGCATTGGTTTCGGGAATTCATTTTTATATGAGTGACTGTGTATAAGTTTGATTTTTCTTAAATTTTTACATATAAAACACTTTTTAACCAAAGTTTTTCTACAAAATTTTAATGATATTATTTTTTGAATACAAAATAACTTAATTTAAACACATATTAAATCTCAAGGTGATTTCATGAAATATTTTATTGTTGTTTGTATAAATTTATTAAATTAACTTTTAAAACTGGTGTAAGTTATTTTGGACTTATTTTTATAATTTAAAATTATTTTTTTAAAAAATAAGTACTTTTTGATATAGCTAAAAATACCTTGAGTAGTAAGTGTGTTTATAATATTTTTTAATTATATTGACCTTAATTGATAAATTATTAAAATTTGAAACACTCATTCTCCTTTCTCAAGGTATTTATCAAACGTTATTCATATCTTATTTTAGATCACAGTTACTGTAGAGTTTATTAATAGATTCTACTTGAATAAATTTTTATTTAAGTTGTTTTTCTAAATATAAATGGCCTTAAAAATAAATTGAGAAATTAAAATTCGAGTTTGTTTGATTTGAGAAATTATTTTATTTTTTTCTATTTTTATTTTTTTGAAATAATTTTATTTTTAAAATTTGAAATTTTAAAAATATATTTGGTTCATCTAATTTTTATTTTAATTGCCAGGTTGCCATTGCAATTTTAATTTCTTGTTTTTGGTCCCATAAATATTTCACAACAAACATTTCATCAAACTCAACCAAATATAATGTACCGAAAAAACTCAACCAAATATAAAATACAGAAACTAAACTCGCGCGCTCACACTTCTTTTTTCCTTTCTCAGTGTATTTTTCTCCCTCTTCTCTATTTCTTCCCTTTCTTTCTCTTTCCCTTAATTTTCTTCTTCCCTTCCCTTTCCCTTTTACCTGTTTGGCAGTTCCATATCAGTTAATAACTGTTTAAGGGCTAGAATTTTGATTATATGTGATTCTCTCAAAAACTCTTCTTTTTCTAGGAGCTTGTTTATATATCCTCATTAACCTAACGTTTGGATAAAGAGAACGAGCGAAGAAAGAAAAAGTAAGGAAAGAAAATGAGTTGGCTTGAGAGTTTTCTCCTGTTTGGATGTGGAGAGAAAAAAGAAAAAAAAGAAAAATATACCTGTGAGTCTCACCAAATTTTTTTCTTCCCAAGAGTGCTAAAAAAACACAGAAAATGAGAGATTGATACTTACAAGTACCATTTTATCCATCCTAAAATGCAGAGTGAAAAATACGTGTCCTATACCTTTATCTTGCTTTGAGAGAGACCCATTAAACCAAGGGCTGGGATGAGTGGGAAAATTGAATTATTTTACAAGGCATTGGGTGCAAAGCTAGGACTGTTGTTTTTTATATTAATATTTGTTTTAAATTATTTTTTAAATTATTTTTTTATAGATAAATTATTTTTAAATTAATTTGGATATAAAAGTAAATTTTTATATGAATATTTATTGTAAAATTAATTAATTTATTATATTTATCAAAAGTATGTTAAACATGTATAAAATAGAAAGTAATAAATATTTACATTTAATTACATTATAAGAGTATATAAGTAATTTTATATAATTACATTTTCTTTTTTATCACTTTTCTATACAATCAAATAAAAAAAATCATTTCTCATTTTCTTTCTTTTCTTTTTTCTCTTCATCTAAACATTAGAAGAGAAAATAAAATTTTCTCTTTATGTTTTCCTCTTTTCATTTTCTTTCTTTCCATTTTTTCTTCTCATCCAAACAAAGTGTTAAGGATGCATGCATGGCGACAGAGAAGAGTTTTCACATAACTATGTTCATCTGTGTGCTTAAAATGTCTTGGTTGATCTCAAGTCAACACGCCGCCTCTGACAATTTTACATTCATATCTTCTGGAAATTAAGACCAATTAGATATATAATCCCCCACTGCCCTCTGATTTGCAACTCTAGACTACCAACTAACTAAAGTCCAAATTAAGGAACTTGTTTTCAAAGTTTTATCCAGAAGCCGAACACAAACTTAGGTCATATGGGCATAGCTGTGCATGAAGTTGACCATTTTTATATTTCTTGCGGTTATACAACTGGATACACGTTAAGACTATATAATTAAGGAGATGTTTGAGATACAGATGCTTCTTATTTTCTGTTTTTTATATGAACATTATTGATGTCTACCCAGCCTTTGAAGTATTAATTTCATAGAATGTATTCATTTTTATAATCCCCTGGATTGAATTTTATGTGACCAAATAAATCAGTATTATTTTAAAACACCGTGGAAAAATGGGATTTAAAATTGTTTTTAATTAGGTGAGTTTATCAATATATGTGTGTGTTATGGGTATTATATAATATATATATATATATATATATATATATATATATATATATATATATATATATATTCCCTTTATTCGTAATAGATAGAAATAATTTAATTTATAATAATAACATATTTTAACTAAAAAATAAAGAAAAAAATTAAAATAGATTATGTTTAATAATTAACATGTTTGGTTAGTCATTCCAAAATGACATTTGCACTGCAAACATCAATTATCTGGAGTAATTTTGCATGTGTCGTTTGGCTATCCCACAAAAATTAATGTTTTTTTTTTTGGTGCTCAAATGTACTGTCGTGATGGTAATGATACATTGTATATTATCTAACCATATATTACTTACATAATTTCATATAAAATACTACACTCTCTTAATAATTTCAAAATCAAAAGTAGTTTTTATTCAACATTATCTAAATTATAAAATTATTTTTATAGCATTAATTTTAGTAAATATTCAAACATAAACTCTTTCTTTTATAATATATTTTAATTAATTAAAAATAATTTTATACTGACTATTCAAACATGCACTTATTGATTAGAGACAAAATTGCATATGAAGTCAGTACCAAAAAAAAAATTGCATATGAGGTGTGAAAACATTTTTTCAACTTTCTGAAGAATTGTGAATATAATTTAATTCTTTCAATATTAAAACTTTATGATTTAGTTATGCGCGCACCATATATGCGGCCTTTATTATTTTATTTGGGCAATACTACAATTCAAACAGAAGAAAAAGATTAATGGACATCACATAATTGCATGGATATATATGTATATATATTGACTTATAAGAGGCTTGCCTACCAGAAAAAAATAAAATAAATAAATAAATAAATAAATAAATAAATAAATATATATATATATATATATATATATATATATATATATATATATATATATATAATACAAGGCAATGATAATACTGCTGCGCCGTAGGTTTTAGGTGATTATGCACTAGATGGTGCTGGCTTTGTTGTCTGTTGATTAGTATACAATCACGTATTTTAGAATTTATACCCTTAATTAGAAAACTTATTACATTTTGTCCATTTGTTTTTACCTTAAAACCGAAATGTGGTCTGCTGAATTAATGAACCCAAAAAAGAAATGTGGTAACGCTATTAGAGTAAGTTTTATTGGATAATCATGATCTACTGTAGAAGCATCAATGTGTCACTGTGATTATATAACTTTGTGAAGCTTATGATCACAATAACTCACTTGATCTTTGACTATGTGGAATAGCCTGATATAAATTATAATTTTGATTTTGCCCTCCTCAACTAAGAATGTTAGCTATTCAAGACTCAATAACGAGAAAGTATTGTGTCATTAATTTGAGAGACATTTGGTATATATGCAGTAATAAGAACCGTGCTTTAGCACTTTGGCATGGAAATATATGCATTTACAGGTACTTTAGATACGAAAGAATTTTATATTCTAATGTTTGCTATAAAAATTACAAATTATTAAAACATGCATGATATACTAAAGAATAATGTTGAGATTAATTTGGAATCCTAACGTCTCACATGTTCAAATATGACAATAACACCAGTATATCGTGTCAATCCAAATATCATAAATATCGATATCAAATTTTCAGCATATATACTAGCCAAACACTTCATTTAGTTGTCTAATATGATTCTAAGGGCATGCTCATCAGGCATCTTATGTCCGCTTCTTCCCTAAAGTGAATCTTCGTTTTTTTAATTGAAGTTTTGCGTAAATAAGATTTATAAATTTATTAGAGATGTTTTACATACATGTCAAACTAAACGATGTATCAACCATATTTGACACGGCCAAAAAGAATAAATCATATTTTTGAAAATTAAAAGGGATGCAAGCATGCTTGAATTTGTAAATCTTCATGCCTGAATTAGAAACCATACATGGACACACACAGACGATAACGACATTATCCAAAATGTTATTGCGCAGCCCACTTTTGACATTTTCCCTGCCTAACTGGCCAGTTAAAATGGTCAATGGAAAATGTCAACTCTTTAAACTTTTAACATTTTCCCTGCCTAACTGGCATTTTCCCTGCCTAACTGGCAAGTTAAAATGGCCAATGGAAAATGTCAACTCTTTAAACTACTCCTCAAAGACAAAGCAAAGGATTTTCTCTATAAATAGTCTCTCTCTCAACATTCCCATACACAAAACCATATATTAAACAATATATTTCCCTGATCAATACATTTTTCAAAATGTCTTCCTCAAAGCTCATTACCACTGTTCTCTTCTCGCTAACCTTGGCTCTTCTCCTCCAAACATCTTTTGGAGCTGACCCACTCTTCCATTTCTGTTCCAGCCCTGAAAACTTCACCTCCCACAGCCCCTACGAATCAAACCTGAAATCGCTCATCAACTTGCTCATCAACAAGACCCCTCCAACAGGCTTTGGTCTTGGCTCAGTTGGCCAATACCAAAACCAGCAAGCATATGGGCTCGCCCTGTGCCGTGGCGATGTCTTATCCTCAGAATGCAAAACTTGCGTTTCTGAGGCAAGCAAAGAAATCCGCAGTCCTGCCCATACAACAAAGGTGCCATCATATGGTATGATTACTGCTTGTTCAAGTACTTGGACTCAGATTTCTTTGGCAAGATTGATAACACAAACAAGTTCTATATGTGGAACTTGAACAACGTCAGTGACCCTGCGACATTTAACTACAAGACTAAGGCGTTGCTGAGCCAGCTTGCCAGTAAAGCTTCTGCGAACACTAAATTGTATGCAACCGGGGAGCTGACACTTGGGAAATCAAAGAAACTTTATGGGCTGACTCAGTGCACCGGAGACCTTTCCAGCAATGATTGCAAGAAGTGTCTTGGTGATGCAATCAGCGAACTTCCAGATTGTTGTGATGGAAAAGAAGGAGGCAGAGTTGTGGGTGGAAGCTGCAACTTCCGATATGAGATATACCCCTTTGTCAAAGAGTAAATAAGCCTCGAATCCTCTGGATAATGAGCTTGATTGGTTCACCTTCTTGGAAGTGAAGATTAATTAACCTTGTACGCTTGTACTATATAATGCATAAATAAATGAATTATGTGCTGTGTGATGAGGGAAGAAGACTAACTGTTGTGTTAGTCTGGAAAACTCTGTAACATGGCACATATACATGTACTCGTCAACAATATTGTCTAATAAAGTTTGGCCATTTGCTTAGTTAAAATTTGATTGGTAATTTTCAGGAACTAATCTAGGACGGACTGGATCACGTATTGACTGACGGATTACTTGCTCTTGAGTTTATGCAGATCGAAGAAAGTGGACTTGGTTGCCCCAGAGCTTCAATAAATAAAATTCATCCATCACAGTTATATAACTGTTTTAGATTTTGGAAGGTGTAGAATCACTGATCTAACATTGAAGAATTAATCCTAACAATAATGCAACTTGTTTTGGTGTTTTTTCAGAATCAATTTTTATAAAATTCTATGTTGTAAAATTAATTATGAGAAAGTGAATAGAATTGATTATAAATATGAAATTGACGAAATTTTTAAAAATATACTTATAATTATATTTCAAAAGTAATTTTACTTTACAATTACATACCACAAAATCAATTTTTTTAAACAAGCTTTTAAAATATCATTTTTAAATCTAAATTAAATCAATTCTTTTAATATCAATTATTTAAAAATCAATTCTTGTAACATTAATTCTTTTAAAAACTTTTTAACTAACATATAAAACAAACATAGTTGTCTGCACTGGATCATTTCTATCCAAGTGTCTACAAATTTTTTGTCCACAACCTTAAGCAAGCTTTTCGATTAAAATAAGCAATTTGAGTTACTAGTCACTTGATAATGAGAAATTATTCTAGTACATATATCATAATATGACAAATAAAAAAACACTAGATAATTGTATACCAAAAAAAACAACACTAGATAATTGAAAAATTCAAAATGGAAAAACTAATTTCATGTGTAAATAATTTTTTATCTTTGGAATGAAATTAGTTTAAAATTTTAATTCATTTATAAAATATTTTATGTGTAATTTTTATGATCTGGAAATTTTACTATTTTTGGTAAGATCTGTAAATTAAATTATTTTAAATGAATTCTTTTCAATTCTAAAATTGAAGTGTTTTAAACATAAGAATACATAAAAGACTAATGCGGAATAACTTTTCGTCATTGCTCATACGAAGCTTCCAATAATCGATAGATTTCTTCGGAGATGTCACGGTCAGCATTGCCCTACTACAAGTTATGGTTAACCGCAAAAGTTTACTGAAAAATCATTAAATTACCCTCACATACTATGTTCACTCTTCGTATTCTTCCTTGTTCTAGAAGCCAGTTCTTTTTTGTTTTTTTTTTTCAATGTTATTCTTTTCAAGCATATCTTAAAGATACGTTTGACAAAAGAGGAGAAGAGGAGAAGCTTCAACACAATGTAATCATCATCTCTCATATTCTATGTTAAAAATATAAAATTATTTATTTATTTTTATTTAATAATTTAAATTTTTAAAATAATTAATTTATAACATGATATATTTTAAAAACTTAAATTATTAAATAAAAATATATAAATAATTTTACATTTCTCACAATCTCTTAAAAGATCAGTTAGATATAACTTTCTATAACTTGCAAGCGGATTGTAAAAGTTTATACATATATATTTGAATCTTTTAATAAAAATCATATATAATTTAGTAACTCTATATTTATTATTTTTTATCTAATTAAGTGCTATTCGAATAGTATTCTTATAATTTTATAATCAATAAATATTGAATTTTGATCATAGTTGCGGCAATTGACCTTGTGCAAAGTGGCCAATTTTTTAGTGTTTAGTGATAATTTTTTGTAACTTTCTTTATTTTAACAATGTCATAAATCAATTATTCTGAGCACTTTTTTATAAAGATTCTGATACTATGTCATGGATCAACTCTTTTAAAAACTTAAACTGTTAAGTGAATACATGTAAATGATTTTAAATTTCAAACATATTATGTAATTTTTTATTTTTTCAAGAAAACATAAAAATTATAACCTTCATATTCTTAAGTTGTAAGTTCTTATAATTGATATATAAAAAAATTTATATTAATTTTTCTGTACGTAGCATCATTAAGGAAGTAAGGATGCATAGCAAATGTTGACTTTGTTACATTCCCATTAAAATTAAAAGTATATTTAAAGGAAAGTTAATTTTACTTAGATTATGTTTGGCGGATTGAGGAGAATTAAAAGAAATGAAATGAAAGAAAATATTTATTTAAAAATTTAATTTTTAGTCACTGATAATGTAAAGAAATTTTATGCTATTATCTAACTAAATTAAGACACATCATTATTTTTTTGCCACATCATTCTTTGAATAATTGAAATATTTTATTTAATGAAATTAAAACATAATAGTTGAAGAAGTAAAATCAAGGGTTTTTACTTTTCTTTTCTGCAGTCACACGTCGTCCCACTCTTCTCATTTTCTTCTCCCTGCACATCTGTTGTTGTCCCAAATAAATCAGTGGATGGTGGCTTCAAACTTAATTTAAAGAGAATAACCTTTAACAAAACAAAGCCAAAGACTAAGCATTAAAGCCTTTCAAAACATGCTTCTCTTCTTTTTTCGCCTTTTGCCCATAAAAGATTGTGCACGATTCTCAATTAGGAAGGAGACTTTTCTAGAAATCCAATTGAAATAGTATGTTAATAGGTTCTTTGAAAATAAATTCAATTTTAATTGTTTAGACTTTAAAAGTATAGTCATGAACTGAAGGTTGATGAGGTGTTGATGGCCTTTAGGTGCACTGGCCATGTTTATAGTGGGCGGCAATAGAATGACAAGGCCTGAGAAAAAAATCTTGAAAGGGTGAAAAAGATGATAGAGGCAACAGATGTGGTTGTAGACAAAACCCTTTTAATTTTATTTTTTAAACTATTATGTTTTAATTTCATTGAATAAAATATTTCAATTATTTAAAGAATGATATGACAAAAATAATAATGTATTTTAATTTAATTAAATAATAATATAAAATTATTTTATATTATTAATAAATAAAAATTAAATTTTTATTTTAAACATTTTAAATTTAATATTTTAAAATAAACTTTTGATTTTCCTTTTTTTCTTTTATTTTCCTTCTATTTAAATGTACCCTTAAAGTTAAGTCTGAAGGCTTTAATACTTTTTTCCTTCGTTCGAAAAAGACCACAAAGGAACATAGCTTTTTATATGACGCTGCGCTAACCTACTATATAATAGTAAGACTCCAAGTAATTTTATTGTTTTACTAGCGTAACACTCGTATAATTCATAAAAAAAATTTAAAAATAATTTAAAAATAATTATATGTTATTTAAAAATTATAATATAATATTTAGTTAAAAAATACTTATAATAATTTTTTAAAAAATATTTAATAAATTACTATTCTCTTAATTTTATATAATTTAAAATTATATAATTATTATTTATTTTAAACTTATTTTTGTATTTGTTAATATTTTTAATATTTAATAATTTTTTATTCAAAAAAATTTAATAATAATTATTGATTAATTCAAACTGATACAAAAATTAAAATTTTAAATTCAATTTATAAAAAATTTAAAAATAAGAGAAAAATATTATTAAATAAAAAGAAGAAATAAAATAATTTTAATAAAAAAAAAGAAGGAAGAATTTTAAAAAAATTGACTTGTGAATTTTTTTTAAATTTAAAATTATGACCTATCAACTATCACAATAAATACATTTAAACATTCAAGATCTACATTTCACATAAATATTATTTATTAAAATTAAATGTCAAAATAAAAATATCAAATAACAAAATCAAAATGATATATAATAAAATCAAATTACTTAATTCTTTTTATATATAAAATAAATTAAAATTTTATTTTCCTCCTTTTCCACATCCCAACACTGCCTCAGGCAAGCATAATGATAATACAAAACAGAATACATTATTAATATGTTATGACAGAAATCTTAAAAAAGTTTATACTCTATGACCATTTACAAGAATTTCGATAGAAAATAGTGCATGTATGTGTGCACATATATATATATAAACAAATGAACACTTTTTTTTACTAAGCTAAATATAAATTGCTATCAAAGCAAAAAGGAAGGCCAAATATTCTTTTTTTGTTTTGGGTTAGTAGGCCGAATATTCTTTGAAATGCATTTATAAGCTGCCCGGTCGTAGTTGGGTATTCCGTGACTGGCAAATCATTAGCGTAAAACACGCTTGACTTCAATATGATCTCAAAGTCTTGCCGAAGAACATGCTACTCCGGGGATTTCATTGCTAATTTTATGATCGGAACGATGTTTGAACGGCATTTTTTCCCAATTGACTTTTTACACAATTTTTTATACAGAATTAAATGTTGTGCAAGAGCTACACACACGTAAATCCTTGAATTGACCCTAATATCTTGAAATAGTATAAAATAAACACCACTTTAATAAACAATGGATATATATATACCACTTTAATAAACCCAATGAGATTGATCTAACGGTTAAGAATGTGTGCTTATTTTCATTACTTTGATTTAAATTCTAGATTAACACCTAAAGAATTAATTCTCTTAAATTTACTATGCTGAACATAGGAATGCGTCCTTAAAATTGTTCAAAAAAATAACATAAGCTCAGTTAAAAAAACAATACACCAATAACTTGCAGATTTCATGTTCCTATGTGATTTCCACTTTCTGTAAGTTGATTTAGTGCGTCTCGGCTGCCTCCAACTTGGACACTAATGGAAAAAGTAATGGTGCAAATGGGGATTTGATGAGGTTCCCACTAGCCCTAGGTCAGCAATTTCAACTCCATATATACTTGCCCAAAATATCACAAACTAACCTCTATTTATAGGAAGCAGATAATGAAAAGCGGAATCACATCCCCATAGAACCAACTGAATCCCACCAACATGTTCTCCACCGTTCTCAGTCTCTTGGTGTTCTGCCTTTCTCTCCAAGGAGGCAATTGTCTAAGCCCATTATTCCGTTTCTGTTTTAACCGCGAAAACTTCACTGCCTATAGCCCTTACGATACTAACCTGAACCAGTTGTTTGACCTCTTATACAACAAAGTGCCTCCTACTGGTTTTGGACTTGGCTCCGTTGGCCAAGGCAGTGACCAAGTGAACGGTCTAGCCTTGTGTCGAGGTGATGTCTCCACCACAAACTGCAAGTCCTGTGTCATCGAAGCAAGCAAAAAGCTCGAAGAGCGCTGCCCAAAGAAGAAGGGGGCAATAGTTTGGTACGATTACTGCCTCCTGAAGTACTCAAATGAACACTTCTTTGGGGAAATTGATGACAAGAACAAGTTTTATATGATCAACATCTACGACGTAGATGACCCCACCACTTTCAATGGCAAAGTAAACGAGTTATTGAGCAGCTTGTCTTACAAAGCATCCGAAACTCCCAACTTATATGCCACCGGAGAATTGAAGCTCGACGAATCAAAAACATTGTATGGTTTGGCTCAGTGTACTAGGGACCTCTTGGGCCCTGGTTGTAAGAACTGCCTTGATGATGCTATTAGTGAACTTCCAAATTGCTGTGACGGAAAGCAAGGTGGACGGGTTGTGGGTGGGAGCTGCTATGTCAGATATGAACTGTACCCCATTGTTGAGGCCTAGACCACAACAGCACTTTTTCAGTTTCTACAAATGCACCCATATCAAACTGTTATATTGTACTTGACAGCTAAGTGCATGTTTCGGTTTATCTTTTGGAAAATCCCAAACCAAACATGTACAAAATAAATGATCCCGTGGAAGTGGAAGTATCTCTCTGTCTTCTCGGTTTCTAAGCTTTTGGAACGGAGTGGTAATGACCTTTTTGGTGTAACTGAACTAAGAGGAGGTCAACATAGATGTAAACCTTTTTGGTGTAACTATAAGTCTTAAGTCTAAACTTTTAGATGGAATATTCGGGGGGTTCCTAACACATCATGGTAATTATAACATTCAGATCGAAGAGTACTTCAGAAAAGGAAAAACGTAAAGCTGGCATGGGCTAAAGTTCTAACCTTTTTTTATTTTTGCCAGGGCTGAAGTTTTAACTGGAAGCCTGGATGTGCTATGTGAATACGGGTTGATTACTAGCAACAAAAATGCATCAAATTGATGCATTCTCGAAAGGGTTACTCATAGCTGACAAATGAGGAGGGAATCTGTAACTGAAGCAGAGTAATACTACCAAGTACAAAAGAATTTCACGGTACTCAATGGTGATGCTTGATATTCATGCGTACATGAAATGTAATGCTACCAATTTATTAGTAAATACCAGTCTCCTCTGCTTTTTTTTGCGATTCAATTTTTACGTTAGATTCATTATTGCCAACATCTCAGAAAAGACACATATTTGGGCACGATGGGTTGGATACTTGGATTAGGTGCACCGCCTGGGAAATGGCAAAGGCTTGAAGCGACTTTCCTGTACATCTTAAACGTTGACTCCATAAACCATAGGAAATTTTTTATTTCCAACTGTCTTGTGCTGCCAGATTTTGATTGGTTAGACTCGAGAAAACTTTCTAATGAAAATTTTTGGTCGATTTATGTGCGTGCAAGCGAATTAAGTTGGAAATCTATAAAAAAAAAAATCAAATTATATAGAAGAAAAGGCCAAACCTGAGTAACTGAGTTGTTGTCAATCCAACTACCTAGTTATCATCAGAAAATTCTACATCCGTGAATCCGCCAGGCACCAACCACCCACGCCTCCCTCTTCGGCCGAAAAATTATGTAAGAAGGGGAAGATAGGGAATCAGATAGAGGAGTCAAGACAGGCAGGAAAGAGTTCTTGCATTCCAGATAAAATAATCCCTCTCATTTGCATGATTATAACAACTCCAGCGATTCTATGACTGAACAACAAACACATACAATCATCGTCATTCTAAAGGGACTTCGCCACATTCCCTTATGCCTCTCTATATATGGACTTCTACAGTCATGTCCAATGTCAATCATATTTTGATCAATTCTCACCTTTTAGTGCCTCTTCTCTGACATTCCATACTTAGCAAACATGGGTGTACTTGAAATCATCATCAGGGTATCATTTGTGGCTATACTCATCAAATTGACCATGGCTACAAATCACATTGATGGAGGACCAAATGGTGGGTGGGATACAAACTCAAAACTTCAATCATGGGCGTCATCCCTACAATTTTCGGTGGGGGATAATCTCAGTAAGTCACTCGCATGCATCAGTGAAACACTGTTCAGATTCATGCTTTGATTAATTTCTAAAGAATACATTATCTTTTTGTTGAACTAAATGAAATTATATGCACAATATTTATTATTAAGTTGACGACATGGACACCGATATGTGCAGTTTTTCAGTACCCCCCAAACTATAACGTGCTCGAAGTTACAAAGGCAGATTATGACTCCTGCCAGCCAACTAACCCAATTCAGTCTTACAATGATGGCGCCACAACCATTCCTCTCACTTCGCCAGGCAAAAGATACTTCATCTGTGGGACATTAGGACATTGCAGTCAAGGAATGAAGGTTGAAATAGACCTTCTAGGCAGTGCAACTTCTTCTGCCTCACCAACGGCATCTCCTTCACCCGCGGCTTCCCCAGTGATCCCCATCATTCCCTCTCCAGTTCCGGAATCTACTCTTTCACCTGCCGAATCTCCTGAATATATTCCCGAAGCACCCAGTCCTTTGTCTGAAACACATTTGGAAAGTCCTACATTCTCTCCCTTCATTCCTTCCACTGAATTTCCAGCCGCTGCCTCACCTCTAGCCGAACATTCACCTGACCCGTCAGCTGCATCAACCCTTGTTACTGGGCTAATTCTGTGTGAAAGTTTTCTGGTGATTTTTTAGTTGTTGCTATGATGTGATTAAAAAATACAAATTTCAGAAATACTATGATATTGAGCATGCTTTATTAGTTGACAAAAATATGTCGTATCAACAATGTGATTTGATGTTATAACCTTATATTGAATCTGCTTTTTAGATCATCCTACAAAGGACAACCTTGCTTAAAAAACTCAAGATGACTCTGAACTAGTTTCATACTATAGCAGCTTCGCTATGAACAAGACTGAACCCATACATGGGAATTTCCCCCTACTTAAATGATCCACTCATCCATCATTAATACACCCCCAAGACCAAGTTGCCTCCCAAGTGCACTATATAAGCATGAGGTGGTATAACCCACTCTCATTCTAAACACTCCACACTCTCACCCTCCCCACCCCAGAGCTTTGGCTCAGCAAGTATACGGTGATTTTCTTGGTGTAAATCTCGAATCTTGTATTATCTGATCTGGGCTTGGCTTTCAGCTAGGATCAAGCATCAGTAGACACTTTCACTTATTGAAAATTAAAGAAATTTAGGTTATGAATATAGACATGCATTTCAGCTATTGCGTTTTGGTTGGTAAATTTTCCCTTTTTCGAACCTGACCAAGAAAAAAGAAAACATTCTAGTAAAGAATCAGTTAAACTCAATTTCATTGTTAATCATGCGACATATCTTTGTAACCATGACATAAAGCATTTCCTTATTATAGTTTAGACTGTAGCAGCACAAATTTTCCGAACAGACTTTCAGCCAGTGGCTTTAAGATACACACGAGAACATGATTGACAACATGGACAAAAATATAAGTGAGGCATACATACAACAAAGCAGTGGATGCTAACCACTTTATGCAACTGGAGGTCGAAGCAGATGATCCTTTGATGTATCAACAGCAGTAGGGGGCATAAATTGCCAAATGGCAATTCCAGGGTAACCAACGAAAGGTATCAGCTTGTGGCTAGCAGTTTGCCCTTTAGCTGCCGAGGGATGAGGGAGGAAGCTGGGCTGTACATTTGTCACTTTGAACTGCTGCTCTAACTTTTCTTTATCTACCTTCAGCCTATTCTTCTCATCACGAAGCTCATTCTTCTCAGCCTGCAAGGAAACAGAACTGCAATTCACAGATACACACAGGACAGGATCCCCACATTGAGAAACGAAAAGCATAGCAACCTAAATTTTAGAAATAAACATATTACTTCAAAATACCCAACAGATACAGAAAATCACCTTTAAATCTTTAACCTTTACAAGCAATTCATCATTCATTGCCTTCAGTTTCTGGGCTTCATTTCTTAATTGGGTTACCACTCGAACTGCATCACTTAATACAGCAACCTTTTCTATTTTGGGAAGCCTACCAGGCTCCAAGATAGAACTCAATTCCAGAAACCTTAAAATCATGCCAAATTCAAGACATGAGATTTAGAAGACTAAACTCAATCAGTCAAGATTCAAAATAATAGCATGCCTCTCATTCAGCTTATCCCTTCGCAATTTCTCACGACATGCCTTGGAGCCAGATGCACATGATTCAGACCTCAACCTGAAGTAAGAGTTGCAAATGATTTAGGAAATATAATGACAGAGAGAGCAAGATGAGAGAGATAAAAAGAGAGACGGCAGGGAAAATTAATAACAAATTTTGAGTTAAAGCCCAGACTTGCTGGAGACATGATTTCCTAAATCAATTAATAGACGAATAACAGAAAAACATACAGCATTTATTCAAGATTTAATTTTATCACAGCCAACACCCAGCAGGATTCTTATGTATTTAGTGTCGACTGATGTGGAACAGAGCTGACTAGTCAGCACCCATGAAATGTTTAGGCCAGTACCAGCTAATGTCATAGCCTCTCCAGATTGCTAACAGCATGCAAACGGAATGACAATATCCGAATGATGTTAAATTTACAGAGTCGCTTGAACTGTAAGGTGATATTAAACTGAAACCAAGCATAACAGAGAAGTATACTTAATCCTTCTTGTCATTAGTTGACAGTTTAGACATAACCACTTTTAACTGAGTAACAAAGGTACATAATGGGCATTCCTAATCTCCATATTTATGAAGAATGTCAATTAAGTGAATTAACATATCAGAAACATTTTTAATCTCCATATTCTTTATTGTTTTGTCTAATAATGATTAGGTAGCAATGGCAATTGAAAGCATCATTTCAGAATTCAGTTATGAGAAGACTCTTCTACTTAGACTCACACTTCAATACATAGCAATAATTTCTTCTTCTATATTCACATATGCAGAAAAACGATATATGTAAAGATCTAGTTGATAGCATTCGGATGCTCTATTGGCGTAGAATCTCATAAAGCATGTCATAGGCCAGGCTGCAAATTATATAAATTTATAAACTTTCCTGTTCATCACTCATATATCCCTGCTATAAGGTCAAAATGCTACATAATAAAACTTTGAAGCCTTTGAATAGTAATTAAACTGTTATGAAGGTACAAAATCATATATTCTTTACAGAACCACAGAAGAGATTATACCTCTTTCGAGGGCCATTTTCCAGGATAGTTGAATTTTCCGGTGAGTATTCCATTTCCAACCTGTAATTATAAAGTAATTAAGAGGGAATAGAACATGAAAAACAAATGATACTGTGTAGTAGCTAAAATATATAGCCACATATGACCTGTCCTAACTGACATGATTCATTCACTCTATGTATGTGATAGAGAGGAAAACCCCTACTAGAATCCAGGCCAATAAGAGGGAAGAGCCTTCCCTCCACTATAAATGGGAGTTCTGTGTCTCACTACCAGCCAATGTGGGACCCATGATCCTGCATTTATCCCATTGGGAGGACCCAGCACACCAGGGGTGAACAAACTAGGCTCTGATAATATTTGATGTAGAGGAGGACCCACCCCTAAAAGCCAAACTGATAGGAGGGCGAGCCAGCCTCCACTATAAATCGGAATTTTGTGTCCCACACCCAGTGGACGTGGGACTCATTCTCCTGTATCAGTATGAAAAGTGTTGCCTTTTTGCTAATTCACCCAGCTAAAAAAAACCTTCGGACAACATGAATGTTACATCAATTTACAGCTTTGTTTGTTTTACGAAAAATATATCATGTTCTACTTTTTCTGGCGCTTGGAGGAGAAAACATATCATTTTTCTATGTCCACTGCAGCAATCACCAAAAGACACTTTCCTGGTCAATGAAAACAACGGATCAAAAATGAGGAAAATGATTGGCCCTTCAAAAAACACCCACTAGAACATTTACAAAGGATGCAACGTTTTCTCATAAAATGTCTTCCATGGAAAATATTTTAAAAAAAGAAACATAATCTCATTTAAAATTTCTTCATAAGTTTGTAAGATTTTATGTAAAAATGTCTAGAATTGTTCGGACAGTCATAGTGATGGCAACTGGCAACGAACTAACGTTTGTACCAAGTTATTAACAAAACTAGAAAAATCAAATGAATGGCAATTTTCATGGTCTCCGAGAACAAAAGGGTTTAATTCTTCAAGGTATGCCAATTAAAGTTCCTCCAATTAGTAAGACACTTTGTTTTGGTGGTCTAAACAGAGAATTGCCCCACACCTTAGGTTGAATAGCGGCTGCCTGGAATGTCCCAGGCTACGTGATTAAAACGCCAACCATGAAACAGAACCGTAGCACTGAGGTGATTTTAATTTAACAGTTTGGCAGTCAGAAATTATGCAGTTCCAATTTCAATAAAGCAAGAAGCAGAAAAGCTTTTCATTTTGCTTCAAAATGCATAAACCAAGAAAGCGACGTACAGTCGTACACACACACGGACATTTGGTTGCTGTGCTGAGAATTAGAAGACTCAACAACCAATTCGCCAAATGGGGACAAGCCGGGGTTCTAAGTTCTAACTCATAATAATGATTTCTACTTTCTATGGAACAATACGAAATATAATATTCGCTGCAAATCCCATTCTCAACACTTTGGAAGAAACCAAACAGAAAGTTAAAGAACAAGAACAAGAAGAAGAAGAAGATGATGATGATGATCATGATCACAAACCCACCTCATATTGGAAGAAGAAGAAGAAGAACCCTTGAAGGTCTGAAGCACCCAGCTGAAACCACCGGAGTCTGCAGCGAGGAAGTCAGCTCCGGGAACAGAGATATCAAAGCCATGATCGTATAGCCAAGAGGAGGAGCCTAAGGAGTCGATGTCCATCTTGCGAGCGAGAAGGGAGAAGAGTGAGAGGCACTCGACTGAATTGCGTAGGAATATAATACTAGGTAACAATTAACTACATATTCATTTGTTCCTTTGGCTTTTGTTTGTGTGTTTGTTTTTTTCAGTTGTCAAAGGAAACAGAAAGTCATTGTGACGGTGAGGCAGTGACGGAAGCAGGAGATAGTGTGGCATGCTACCACAGTGCGCCATGGCCAATTGGCAATACATTAATGTTACATTACGTTGATACAGTGCCCAAGCACAAGAGCCGAGTCAACGCCATCTCGTCCTTGCTTTATGCTTTTGGGTTGGGCCGTTTCACTTGACAACGTGGTTGACCTTGGCCACTATATTATTTTAAAATAATTTTAAATTTTCTTAATTTATTATCTTAATTTTTTTAACTATTAAATAAAAATTATTAAATATATTTTAAATTTTAAAAGATATTAAATATTTTTATATTTTTATTTAATACTTATCTTATTAAATATTAAGAGGATGTAACAATCCTTATTATTTTACTCAAAATCACATGAAAACAAATAAAGACAGCATTATCTCTATTATATTACCGTAGAGAATAAAAGATAATTTTTACTTTATGTTGCAAAAATCTTAAAATATTTTCTAATAATTCAATTTTTTTATTGAAAAAATACAAAATAACTACATTTATACATATATTATATATATAATTATTTACTTATGTTAGCTATTATGCCCATCTATGCTCTTTCGACGCAAAATTAATTTCAACTGCTCCTTTTGGATGGCTCGATGCGTGCCGTAAACTGATGTGATGACATGTCCATGAAGATTGAAGAATCCTAACAAACACTCCGCTATTTCATCGGGATGCTAATCGGAATAGAATAATACTGTCTACTTCTAAATTTTTTATAATAATTTTTTTAATAATTAACATAATAAATATTAAATAAGAATATAAAATATTTAATATTTTTAAAAATATAAAAAATTTAATATTTACTTTATTTTTATGTAAATAAAAATAAAATAAAAATAATTTTATATATTCTTAACTTATTTTTTTAATTTAAAAAAAACAAAAAAATATATTTTTATAATAATTCTTTTAATTATTAAAAATAATATTAAATGCTTTTTATTTTAATATATTAAATATTTTATTTTTGTTTAATATTTATTTTATTAAATATTATAAAATTATTAAAATGAAATTTTTAATATAAAAAAAAATAAATTATGTATTTAAATATAAAAAATATAATTTAATTTTTAAAAATTTTATTTATAAAAAAATTATATTATTATTATTTAAAAAAATAAAAATTATAAATTAATTTAAATAAGTCGAATTTTATAAAAAAAATATAATTTACATAAAAAAATCTAATAATCTATGTTCAATTGTTACAATATATATATATATATATTTCGTCACTAGTTGATTTTACTGCTATCGCTTAGTCGTACTAATCATCGTTAGACAAATCTCATCCATGCACAGCCACATGATTAAATAGGACTCTTTTTTTAAAAAAAAAATTATTCTTCAATAGGAATCTTTCAGTTAAGGAAATATATAAAAATTATTATAAAACAATATAAAAAATTGTCCCAGATTTGATTCGTTTTTTTTTTAATTAAGTTTTTTATTTATTTATTTGCTAAGAGATAATTTTATTTTATTTGTTCATGAAATGTCGAAACTCATTTGTTAGCTATTTTGGGGGAAAGTGTCTTTCCTTTTGATATTAAAAATGAGTTATTATCCTTCTCTGAGTCTAACAAGAGAATAGGATTATTCAACATTTGATTTGATTTAATTTTGAGAGAAAAAATTATCTAAATTAAGTTAATTTTTTTTAGTTTAAGAACTGATTTATTATAATTAAATAATTAAATTAAATCATTCTCAATTAGTTTGATTGAATTGATTTTGGTTAAATATTTTTTTAAAAAAGATTCAATTAATTTTTTTTTATGATTCAATTAATAATAAATTAACATAAAAATATTAATAAAAGTATAATCAAATATATATAAATAACAAATTGATTTAAATATTTATGTAAAACTAATAATAAATTAAAATATAATGACTTATAAATATGCAATTATATATATATATATATATATATATATATATATATATATATAAAATTATTAATGTTGTTAAAGATAGATTGAACACGGAATCGTGAGACTTTCAGTTTAAGTTTAATTAGTTTAACTAATTAGATTGTATGATCAGATTGAATGACGTCATAATTACGTCATATATAATTATATATAATAAACAAAATCAAATTAATAAGATATTAACAATATCTTCTTATAAGTTATTAAATCATAACACACAATATTAATAATTAAATAAACAATAAAGTTTTAGTCTTATAATCACAAAATACCAATCACAATATAATAATATTTAGTTTAAAAAAATTAGTAATGTTTTGGTTAAAAAAAAAGTCAAAATTTTTTTTTTAACCATAATCGATCCAATTCAGCAATTAATTTACATAAAAAAGAGAACTAAACAAAACTGAAATTTCAGTTTTATTTAATTTTTAATTTTTTAGTGCACTTTTATTTTTTTATTGAGTAAACCTTCATTTTAGTCATTCAAGATACAAGTGTCATCACTTTAGTCCTCTAAAGATTTTTGTTATCAATTTAATTCATAAATCTAAAAAGTGTCGTCAAAATAGTCATTCTATATATGGATAGAGACTAAATTAACAAAATTTTAATGATTGAATGACTAAATTGATGGTACTTTTATATAATTGAAGAATTAAATTAATGACGTTTTTTAATTATTGAAGAATTAAATTAAAATTAATATATTTAAAAGACTAAAATAATGACACTTTTTAAATTTAAGAATTAAATTAATAATAAAATTTTTAGAGAATTAAAATAATAACACATGTATCTTTAGAGAACCAAATAAAAGTTTACTTTATTTTACTTAGATTGGTTAGGTTCTAATGTTTTTAAGGAAACACCGCTTAGCTATTGCTCTAAAGTGGTTAAAAGACAATTTTATTATATGTGTGCATTTCATTATATCAATTTTTTTCATTATATCAAATAATTATTATTACAATTTAAATTAATTTTTATGAAATTCTTTATTCAAAAAGTGTGTAAATAATAATACTAGGGGCCCAAAGTGGTCAATCAATAATGACGGGGGGCTACAGTGCAACTACCCAAAACACAATACAATGAATTTTTTTATACCAAAAACAAAAGTGCAATAAAGTGGCCGGGGCCATGATCTTGGCCTCTCTGTTCACTGCTTCTGGGCCTCAAAAGATGTTTGTCGAATCCAAATTACCACCGGGAGGCCGAGGAGATATTTCAGCAACGAAAGAAAATTTGCGAGGCCTCAGGACAATGAAAGCTGCATGATTCTTAGCCCTTTATGACCTTCCCCTCTGCCCCCCCGCCCCAAAAAAAGTTCCATTTTCACGTTTCTTCTGTTTTTTTTTTCATTTATTCCATGTTAGCATAGCGTAGAATTTCATAGAAATTATCTAAATCGTTGAATCCACTTACTTTTATTTGTCCCGATGGAGCAGATATGGTCTTTACCAAATGTACTATGCAGATGCAGGTTGTATCTGCACCACAGAGCAAATGCATGATCCTTTTTGTTTCGTACACTACTAGGATCTCACACTATGCTGATATATATGCATGGGTGTGAAAAGTTCACCTCCTTCCGTCTGGGGTAGGAGTAGCAGCTAGAAATAAAAATATGCGAAAACTCACTGAATAGTGAACAGTGAATACCGATAAATGACCTTCAATTAATTTGATTCTCCACATGATAGAACAGATTCACCAACCAAATATGAAATATATCCCTCTCAGTTGCACCCCACACCCCCCTGTGTCCTTGATTGTCAGTTGTTGAGACAGATGCTTATCCCCTCTGGCATCAAACAAGACCCCCCTCGTACTTGTCCAGTTGTCCTCATAATATACCGCTTCCTTCCCATCCTCAATTTTGATTATTTGGCAAATAATCTCCTCTTATTTTTATTTCAACAATTAACTTGTTTAAACTTTTCAATATTTAACAAATATGCACATGTGATTTTTAATTTTTGATAATTAACTACAAAGGTTATTTGAAATCACATATATATATTATTTGTCGTTTGTTAAAAGCTTATGTAAGTTAATTATTAAAAGGTTTTAAATTGTTTACTAAAACTGAAATCACGTAAAGAATATTTAACAAAGAGACATATAATTTATAGTTTAACCCCAAAATTAAATGTAATCCCTTATTTTATTATGATGAATTTATTTTAGCAACTATAGTATATAAATTTCAGAAAAAAGAAACATTGCAGATTACTGAATTAACTAAGCCAAAACAAATTAAGAATAAACATGGAATCACGACTTTTCTGTTTTATATATTATTATCTCATTAATATAGGAAAATGATAAAGTATCACATAAAAGTTAATTGCATACACATAGGCATACAGTTTAATAATTTTTTTATGTTGACTATATATTTTTCTAATAATTGTTCTAAGCATTTACCCTATCAATTGATTAGTTTATCCAATTTAAATATTCATTGCAAATCTTGGAATCCAAAGACTTAACCAACAACTGAAAAAAAGAGGATGGGATGATTTTATTATTTCATTAAAAAAAAAGAAAAGATGTTTAATAAAAAAAAAAAAGATAAGATAAGATGAAGAAGAACTGAAGAAGAAGTGATCCATTGATTAGATTCCGTTGCCGACGGCAACTCATCTTCACAGCATACAACAACGTAGTAATGGTGGTAGAGACTAGTAGTCATTAGTGAATCAAATTCAAAGGAATGGAGACAAGGAAGAAAAAAAAAAGGTTTAACAGCAGTGTCATAATGGAAAATCAATATATCTGGCAGGGACGGCTCTGTAAATTTACTAATTCCCGGGGATTGTGGCCAGCTGACAAAGATGCTTTCTCTTTCACTTTCAATATTGATCATTAACTCAGATGATTTCTCATCTCAGTAAAAATGTGTAAAAAGTAAGAAGCACACAGATCCGCCATTACCCGGAACTAGAAACAATCCACCAATTAATGGACCTACAATTTTCCTATACAAAGATCGAGAATCCAACAATGCAAATTGCCATCAACAAAATTCCAGAGCCCTTACTGTCACTGATCATATTGCAAACTGCAGGTAGCTACCTAGCTACCTAGGCATGCACGGGACCAGGGGTCACTAGCGTCGAACTTGGTGGGCTCATAGGTGGTGCCGCCACACTCGGAGAATTCGGAGAGGTAGTTGCCGGAGATGATGGCGGCGGAGGCGACTGCAGTAACGGCGGCGGCGGAGGCGGATATGAGCTAGAGTCAGGCGGGGCGGCTTGGATTTGTAACCGGTGGAGGGGGCCGTGATGGGATGGGTGGGTGGGTGGGTTTGGGTGGGAGTGGGAGGAGCAAGAGGAGTGGGGTTCTCAGTGGGGGCAGGGGGGCTGGGTGAGCTGAAACTGGGGCTGGGAAAGGTAGCCGGAGAAGAAATGCATGAGTCATCGGAGCATTTGCTGCTCTTGTTGTGGTGGGTGCGGCGTAGGAGCGCGAGTCCCAAGACCAGACCAAGTACAACGAGGACGGTCACGATGAAGATGAAGATCTTTGTTGCTTTGCCCACGTAACACATTCTCTTTTTTCTCTGAAAGTTGTTCTGCAGCTGGTGAAATTTTTTTTTTCTGAATCTGCGATATGGAGCTGGGGGCTCTGTCTGCCTGTACTTGTAATTTGTTTGTGCTTTTTTCTAGTACTGCTGCAGCGCTGCACCTATTTGTTTTTCTTTATGTGGCTCAGCAGAGATGGAGGTGGGTCTTCCTGGTTCTTTTTCGTCTTTTTCTCATGGCGTTTTGGGGAGAAGGAGAAGACGGAGAGTGTGTCTATGTGACTCTGAGGGGGTGCATATCTAGACGGACTGGTAGGCCTGGCTGGCTTATAAGGGCAGGGAGTGGCTAGAGTTAACGTGAGCACGTGATGGCCAATAAGGTGTTATAAAAAAGGACTGAGGACTCCAAGGTCACTTTGCACTTTACAGTCACAGTGGCTGCTGCTAATTGCTAAGAGGTTTTATAAACATAAATACAGTCTCTAAGCGTTATTAATAACTAGTTTTTGGTAATTAGCATAAGCTATTTTCCAAGCACAACAATTTTTTTTTTTTACCCAAAGAAATGCTCATGATCACTGTGAAAGAAATAATTCGAATTCAAAAAACAAATATATTCTAATAAATTAGATTAGATTATATATATTTTGGGTGCTTAAAAGTATTCTTACTTAAAAGATCAACGATTAATTTTTAAGTTTTTTGTTGTGCTAAGCGATTGTTTAATTTTTTTTATTTTTTTTTACATAACATTTTTTAAAAGTGTGTCAGAAACCTTAGACCGAAGAGTAGCAAAAGCAAAGGAAGAGGCAGACATAAATTTGGATATTGTGGCCAAGTGACAGAATCTACAGAGAACGAGGATGAATCACAATCACAAGTCCAAGTAACAAGTTAAACGGAGCCGTTAACGGAAGAATGGTCAATTATTATCACGGAGAACCGAGCCTGACAGATACGCACGTCTGCCACGTCACCATTCGCGACAGGGTCCCTGCTCCAATTACCCGACTATGCTTCACAAGCTTATATTTAAATAGAATTTTATATCCTCTTAATTTATTTTTTAATATTATTTATTTATTAAATAAAATAAACACTAAATATCTTTTTAAGTTTTGAAGATATTAATCAAAATATAATTATAATAAGAAAATAAATAATCAATGAAATAATTAATTTTAAGCGATTATTTACTCCTCAGTTCTCTAACCTAATTTATTCGATGACTACTATTGTTTTGTTTTTGGCAAAAATGGACATAGCATGGTCTCAAACATTCAATTCTAAACCCAAATAAAAAGTAACAATACTAAAAAAGACTCCTAAAAATTAACCTCTTGGGTAACGTCTTTAACCCATGTTCTTTGATTTGTGTGCTGTTTGGAAATGTTTTATTTGTTTTTTGTTTTTATTTTTAATTAATATATTTTTATTTATAATTATAAACATATTATTTTATTTTATTTTATTTTTTATTTTTAAAATTTTGAAAAAAATAGTAAAAATATGTATTTTTTGCTTTTACTATTTTCTTCACAAAATTTTAAAAATAAAAAATAAAAAAATAAGATGATATTTTTATAATTATTAATAAAATATATCAACTGAAAATAAAAATAAAAAATAAATCAAACACCTTCTAAGTGTGTTATTGTAAAATTATAATTTGGAAAATTTAAAAGAATAGGGTATCCAAATCCCATATTCTCATGTCTGTTCAATGTCTATTACCTATTTTTTTATTCACGACTTTTGTTCCTATAAAATTAGAATTTGTTGTCTTTTTAATATATTTCAGATATTAAAGATTTTTTTAAAAAATGAGCTCAAGATTTATATATATGGGTGCCATGCTGATTCTTACTTTTGGACAACTAAATATTTTTGTTCATACAATTAGATCCGACAATGGCATCTAAAAGCCTTAACTTAGAGAATACTTCGTTCTTTTATGGATTACTTTATCGGTTTAAATTTTTCTTCCACTTGAACTTATCTCCCTTTTCACATTAGGTTGTAGACATTTTTGTGTGTGCGTGTGTGTGTATAATGGCATTATCGTATTAAAAATGTGGATTTGACTATTTTGATCTCAAAGAGTTGGGCTGTGGGGCAAAAAATTGTAGTTTTATATATTTTTTTTGGTCAAATAGTTTTATATGTTGACCTCTGGGGTCTGACTACTTTGTTATCACGAACTATTTTTGGGTTCATTCTGCTTCCATTTTGGAAAGGAAATGGATCTATAGGCCATATTGTAGCCTGCTATAATGATAGGCTAAGCGGATACACGAGGCAAAATATAAATGTAGGTTTGATTACAACTGATGACAAAAAAAAAAGAGATTTGATTGCAACTATGTCCAAAGACTCGTACATGGTAATTGCACTCAATTCTAGTCAAAGAAAAAAAAAAACAAAACCTTCAGTTGCGTGAGTTACATTACATTGCAAGACGCATGTTAATAACGAGAACTGGAAAATGATTTCAAGATTCTCTCTGAAAAATACACTGAACTTCCTCCGATGATTCTCCCTTAATTAATGGTAATAAAATGATGAAATCCATGTGACAACAAAATTGCCTGTTTATAAATCTTTGCATTTGTAGTGGGTCTACGACATATAATTCAGCCCAAATTGCCTACGTCACGAGACACCCGCGTAAGGTTCCAATTGGGATTCACCGATCCATGAATTAAAAATTGTAACAAAAACAAAGCCCAATTGATAAGCATAACCCAAAGGGATTGAAAAAAACGGAAACATGACCACAGATGGGCAATGAGTTATGAGAAGCACATGGCAAGGGTGTAGAATGACACTGACGGTCTAGAAATAGTTTCCATCTTGGGCCATTGGTCCAAGAACGAAGAAGCAACATCCACCGGGGCCACTTGTGTTGTGTGTCTCTCTCCTGATTTCTTCCATAATCTACAGGACTCCACTCCAGAAAGAACACAAGAACGAGAGCCTACTGCATAGTGTCCCAAAAAAAGAGACTAGTTAAGAGGGGGGAGAGTAGTGGACTCGAATTGAAGGCATTACTGATCCTTCATTCTTCTTCTCTTTTGTTCTGATTGATCCATTAATTCGTTGTGCGCAAATGGAGATTGGTATAACTACATATAAGCATTAAGAAGCAATCGTAAACACCGGGAAATGGAAAGCGTGGTGTGTTCAGCACAAGGGGGAATGGGGAGGAGGATTACGCTTGAGCTTCACGAAAGGTATGTCCACAAGGGAATGCCACGGGTGGGTGGAGCACAACGTGTGGGAAGAGCAAGGAAGCCAAAGATGAAGCATTATGCCTTCAATTTGGATTGCGAACGCCTCAACAAACACCGAGGTGTGGTTGTGGCATCGAAAGCGGCGATTGCAGAACCACCAGAGGTAACCACTATTCTCCTTGGGTTCCTGATAGCAGTATCATCAAAATGTGGCCAGAAGCTAGAACTTAGAACAGCTCGATGAGAGTTTTGAATGGTTCATCATCCTTGCACGTGCTCCTTTCTTTTTCTTATTATTTATTTATGCATCCACCCCAGTATATTATTCAATAAACTTCCATTGTTCAAGTTTTTAGTTTAACTTATCTTTTGGCAATTTTTTATAACCAAACAAAAATTCATGAAAACGCATAACAGATATTGGGTTGACCGTAATGACCCCAACCCAGCGCCTTCGTCTTTTTTATAGCGTGGCTGCTTGTTGCCAAGGTGAGTGAGTGACCAGCCAGGCTATTTGAGAGGTCCAACGCTTTCAGATGTTTAGGTTAGCCAATAGCCATAGTCCCCTTGCATATATAGAAACCAGCTGTAGAGGGAGAAAGAAATTAAGGACAAGCAAGGGATGAAGAGTTAATTAAGGGGAGAATATGTATATATGGTTATAATAATGGTGTGGGGATAAGAGGGGAAACTCCACTGATTGAGCAACATCGTAGGCTATTTCTATTCACAGTTTTTTCCCTCACAGAAAGTCGCATTCTGTATTTATTTTTTAAAATAAAATTAAACAAATAGAGTTTATAAATAGTAGAGACAAATGATATAGGGACATAAACCATTAGCCCCCATGAGCAGTTTTACAAGCAACGGTCAATTCATTCATTTTTTTTGGTTTCATTCACATATGATGATTGATAAGCGTTCGTGCGAGGAACAGAATCACCCCATTAATAGGTCTTCAGCAGTTCATGCCTTTAAATGGCCCACACTAAATTGCTTACAATATCATTGGCTTGAATAATTTATTAATTATTAAATGAATAAAATATTAAATAAACTTTAAGTTCTTAAAATATTAAATAATTTTATTTTTTATTTAATATTTTACTTATTAAATATTTTACGTAAATCATAATTTAATTTTAATTTTTTTAGGTACAATTTAATTTTAATTTGCACCAAACGTTGTAGTTATAATAAAAGAATTGATTATTTGAATACAATTAAAATATCAAAATGTAATTTTTAATGCAAAAATGATTTTTTTTTTAGCGAAGGACAAAACTATTTTCCTCCTCTTTTTGTCTTGCCATCGCTTTATTTCTTTTGTCACTTTTTTTTTTTAGTTGAATCTTTTTTCACTTCTATTATCATTAATAAGTATTATTATATTTTCTTTAATACAAAAAATGTAGGGTGCACAAGTTTTACTTGTTTCTGCGCCCTTAACATAAAAAAAATTGTACTTCCTAAAGAGACGGGGGGTGTATCCACACTGTTTCATATGTATGTACGTATATAAAGTATCATGAATGAGACCAGCATGTAGGATTTCCATTTTCATCCGTCCTCACAGTAACCTCGAAATTGTACTAAAAAAAATGCAGGCACCATTTGCTCCAACTTACAACGATCAAATGCTTGCAAATTATGTACCTGTGTATGTGATGCTCCCAGTAAGTCATAAACTAAAATTTTTGTCAACACACTCCTGCAACATATTAACAGCAACTAACATGATGCATTAATCTGTTTCGTGTGTTATTTTCTTTCCAGCTCGGAGTTGTCACAAATGATAATGTCTTGCAAGACAGAGTGTGGCTGGAAAAACAGCTCAAGGAGCTACGGGCAGCAGGTGTTGATGGGTTTATGGTTGATGTCTGGTGGGGCATCGTAGAATCCAAGGGGCCTCAGCAGTATGATTGGTCGGCTTATAGGAGCTTGTTTCAACTGGTTCAAGAATGTAAATTGAAGTTACAAGCTATAATGTCATTCCACCAATGTGGAGGGAATATTGGAGATTCTGTTTACATCCCGCTTCCCAAATGGGTACTAGAAATTGGAGAATCAGACCCTGATATCTTTTACACCAATCGCACAGGTAACAGGAACAAGGAATGCCTGTCTATTGGCGTGGACAACAAGCCTCTGTTTCACGGACGAACAGCCATTGAGGTGAACTTGTTGAAAATTTTGATTTCTAAAATATTCTGGCTGTTCTCTAGAATACTACTTGATAATTTGCTTACTACATGTCTACATCTATTTATATGGCAGAGATTGTTAACAGGTTTACTTATTGATGTTAAAATTGGTTGTTTGATACAGCTGTATAGTGACTACATGAAGAGTTTCAGAGAGAATATGGCAGATTTTCTAGAATCTGAACTCATGATAGAAATTGAAGTAGGGCTTGGCCCCGCGGGAGAACTCAGATACCCATCTTACTCACGAAGTCTGGGATGGATATTTCCCGGTATTGGAGAGTTCCATGTGAGTTTGGCCTTTTTTTGTTGTAGCAACTTGTGCATAGTTACAAAAAATATTGGGTTATGTCACGGAAGACAAACATTGGGTAGTAGCTTGATGGTATATATTCACTACTCATATAAGATCAAGGGTTCTAATTCTCAAACTTCTTCACATAAATCCCAAATCTTGCAGTGCTATGACAAATATCTTAAAGCTGATTTCAAAGAGGCTGCGGCAAGGGCTGGCCATCCTGAATGGGAGCTGCCAGATAATGCTGGGGAGTGCAATGATAAACCTGAATCTACAGAATTTTTCAGATCAAAGGGAACTTACCAAACAGAGAAAGGGAAGTTTTTTCTGACTTGGTATTCCAACAAGTTGCTGAACCATGGTGATGATATCCTGGATGAAGCCAACAAAGCATTCCTAGGCTGTAAAGTGAAGTTAGCAGCAAAAGTAAACTCTGCAATATATCTGGTAAATTGGCTAGCCCATTTTCTGCATCAATCAGCTAACAGTCTCTTATGAAAACAGGTGGCCGGAATCCACTGGTGGTATAAAACAGAAAATCATGCTGCAGAGCTTACTTCAGGATATTACAATTTGAATGATAGAGATGGATACCGTCCTATAGCAAGGATGCTCTCTCGGCATAATGCTATTTTAAATTTTACATGTCTTGAGATGAGAAATTCAGAGCAAATAGCTGAAGCCAAAAGTGGTCCCCAGGAACTTGTTCAGCAGGTGATGTATTCCACTCTACAAATCTAATCTAATACCTTATCTGCAAAATCGAGACAATTTGTGATTGATAAATTCAATGGCATTGCTATTCTATGATACAAGTTATCATCAACAAAGCTTGTTTTATTCATACCATTTCTATAATATGACAGTTATTATAGTAAATGCATAAGATACAGATGTGAATTAATATTGTGCAATCACATAGAATTAGAGAAATGATTCTTGCATACTTCTTTTTAAATCACTTTCCTGCATAGATTTATTCTAATTTGTGTACGTTCATACAGGTTCTTAGCGGAGGCTGGATAGAGAACCTTGAAGTTGCAGGGGAAAATGCACTTTCAAGGTATGACCGCGAAGCTTATAACCAAATCCTTCTAAATGCTAGACCAAATGGTGTTAAAAGAAAAGGCCCTCCAAAACTAAGGATGTACGGCGTGACATACCTCCGATTGTCAGACGAGTTACTGCAGAAAACAAATTTTGATATATTCAAAAGCTTTGTGAGAAAGATGCATGCTGATCAGGTAACAGCGTACTGCATAGAATTAAAGATTAATCTTTCACGGTGTTTGAAGCAATTTCATTGGTTAAAATGAGTGTATACTATTACAGTGGGTTTATTTATTAAGATTGATGGAGTTCTCTGTTGAATGAATTTTGAGATGTTGTGTTGCTAGATTAATTTATAATTTAGATCACACAAAGGGAGTTAACTTATTAATTAATTTATGTGATATGGTTTAAGATGATTTTAACAGTTAAAAAATCTTTCTACCCACAGGTGTTGGATTTTTGATATTATTGTTATTGTGTGGTATATTCTCCACAAAGATTATATCTATATGTGATAAATTCCTATTTAGGTAATTATTATTACTATATATTACACATGTTAATCATTTTCTTATTTGTATTTCTATTTCAAATTTTTTTCTATCAATAATATTATAATAAAATTATCGTTTTACCTTTTATAAAATTATTTAGTTGATCATGTGCCTTGATTTAGTTGTTGATAAGTAATTCTTATTTACTTTATTTTATTTTTTCATGAACAAAATTGACATTAATGTGGAAATGATATAATAATTGTAAGCCAATGGGCTTTAAATATTTGATTTTCTAGAGGTTTGTGCATAAGAAGAAAAATTGATATTTAGCTACTTGGATAGTCATGTTGTGTGTTAATTTAATGTTTTGAACTCGCATATGATTGAAATGTGTATCTAATTCATTTAAAGTTGAAAGCTTTTATATGTTATAAGAATATTAAATTTTTAATTTGTTGACTTAAGCTTTTATATGCAATAATTATGAAATTGATTGTTTAAAAACACTGTTAGAAAATACTGATATAACTTTCTCTATATGATTTTATAAAAAAAAATATTTAGTGTCTTGCAAAGTATGAATATATAAAGAAGTGATTTTTGAGATAAAAATACCCTAATATTTTCTTTCGGTATGTAATTATTGCATTATTTTTTTTGTGATTATCCATAGGAAAGGTAAGGGCTAGGTTTGCCAATGAAAATTTTTTATTATGTGTGCTTTCATGTCATATGGACTTTTGCCCGTTTATGGAAGCACATGATATTTGTTGGCAATTAACTCCTTGAATATTTTGTTGGCAATTAACTCCTTGAATATTCTGTCATACCATAACATTTAAATATCCATTAAAAATGAATGTAAAATTAAGTGAATTGCTTGTATTAGCAATGTTATCACCAGTGTTTGTCAATGAAAATTGTAATGTTTATGGTGAGAAGGAAGTTCGTATAAAAATAACTCAATTCAAGTAAATTAATACATCGATAAATTATATGTTTATTTATTGTTGATGTATTGTATGATAAAATTTAGTATAAATTTGCATGTTTTAAAGATACAGCATGACTATTATTGTTTGCGACTGTATGCAGCGAAGGGGAGAGTTGTGACACAGTCATTAGTAATGTATTAATTTTACATTGTGTGCGATATAATTGTTTGACATTTTACTTAGTATTCAACTTTGTCAAGTAAAGTTGAATGAATTTATTTATACCAGTTATATATTTGGTATGTTTACTTGTAAGGGAAGTTAAAGGAATGTCATGATGATGTTAATTATTATTTTGTGATTTTCCTATTTTCTTTATGTTATATTGATGCAATATGTTTTTTGATAAGTGCATGTAGAGAGCTGGTATATTTTATTAGCATGTTTCTTGTAATTTAAAGAGTTTAATTTGATTATTGTTGGTAATATATATATATATATATATATATATATATTATATATATATATAATATATATTTATGAATTGAATTAGTTAAGAAATGGTGACTACCACAATAGTACATTTATTAAGCTAATGGAATAATTCATGAAAACCTTTGAATACTCTCGTTGTGGTCATATTTGACCTATTTGGCTCTGTTTGGCTCTTTTGATTTTAATTTTAACTTTTTAAAATTGTAGTTTAATGATTGAATGATATAATTTGCACACTTTGATTATAGGAATATAATTTTGTGCAAATTAAGACTCTATGTTATCATTTAGGTGATGTAATTTTATATGAAGAGAATGCTTCATGATGTATTTTTTGAAAAAATATGATTTTGAAAAACTTAGTTTGAAATTGAAAATAGATTTCAAACGGTAAATATATCCTGTTTTGGGGCCTATTAACTGATATGAATGTGTATTACTACAGGACGATTATGTTGCTTAAATCAATTAATGCATTTACCTACCAACAGAAAGTTTATTGCATGAGTTGACTCGAGTAGCATGAAAATTTGGGATATCGTGATAGTAAAAATTCTTCTGCCTAAAGGTGCTGAATTTTGAAAACTGTTATGCATGATATATATTCTCCACTTACAAGGAGAGTTTATATTCATATGTTTTGAATCCTTATTATAGTGGTTGTTGTCACTGGTTATTATCCGTTTGATCAACTAAGTGTTGATTGTGTTTTTATTTTGTTTCCAACTTCATATTATTTTTTTGAAAAAGGTAATTAGATTACGGTTCTGAAACTTTGACCTGTATATTCTTCAAGGATGAAAACATATATTTAGCAATTGATTTTATCTAGATGGATTTGTATATTTATCTTTGAAAATATGCTTAGGTTCATACTTAAGTGAGTTTTCTTACATGCAAGAAAATGTCTGTTATTTGAAAAAGGAGAGCTATAATATGTGAGGTGCATTATGCTCAAAAGTGACTGCATGATCATATGCTTAAATTCCTATAAAGAATGTGATTGTGTCTAATTAAATATTATCTTTTAATCATATTCTTGCATGTGTTCATGTGTATGTTATTATGCAAGAAATACATGTATGCAAAATTAGGTGGGAGCTAATTGTTTTGATTCTTCTAAAAGAATTTATCTTTGGATACGTCGTTACATATTTGATTTTGATGTAATTTTTTGATATTTTTTTCACTTTTCATGGTATGTAAATTTGTATTGTAATAAGCTTGAAATTTGTCAATTAAATTGATGTGATTAATATTTTTTATTAAAGGTGTCTTGTGAAAGTATCATTTTGAATCTATTTCTAAGCCTGATAAATTTTTTTAAGAATGATATGAGACATGTTATTTCTTATTTTTATATAGAAATGTGAGAGCACAATTTATTTGTTATAAATGTATGCTCGTAAATAATTAATTACATGTTAATCTATGCCTTGTATAAATATTTTTTGCTAATTTCTTTTTGAGGCAATAGATTGTATGATTGATATAAGATTGAGCTTATATTGTTAAAAAAAATTTCTTGGTCTTAAAGAGAGAAGAATATGTGTTTTACTCATGGAAATAGTCTTTATTTTTATTTTTGGGCAAAGGCATGGGCTTAGAGCTAAAATATTTGTCATTTAGAACTAATTGTCCTTACTTACTCTTTGCTTGTATTTTGATTGATGAGATTATTAATAATTGAAATATGCTCATCGCATTATGGTGCATGATCCTTAATGATGAATAAAATGTATTTGTTATTGATCTCATCTATGTGTTGGTGAATTTGCTTTTATAAAGAACTTGTTAATGTCTGTATGTTATATATATAATTTGAACATCCTTGACAGTTAAAGTTGTACTGTTGAAGTTCTCATCAATAGTGAAGTTATTTTGGCTTGGTTATATTGTTAATCAACACATGTTTGAATCTTGGTGGTTTATATTTTATGATATGATTGATTAGTGAGAGTTAATAAATTGTGATTACGCGTGTTTTGTATAAATAAAAATCCTGTGATATCATGAATTTTTACTATGTGTACATGATGATAATGTTGTCATAAAAAATGTGAGTTTACCATGTTATAATATTGTTATAGTACCATTTAATATATCTTGAGATATGAATGTTTTCTTAGGGAAAACATTATTCTTTTGTGACAAAGATATTTTATTTCTTTTATGGAAATGATGTTTCGTAAAAAAATTGTTTGTAATCTCCTTGGAGAGATTGGTTGTGTTTTATTGGGAAAGCATAATGTCAAATCCATACACGGTAGCATGAAAAGGATCACATGCTATGCTATAATGTGTATGTACAGTTGTATACTTGTGATCAAACTAATGAAGTTATCAGTTATGTAATCATAGGTGAACTAGACTCTAATTAGTTTATCTTCATCTATGATTCTTAGTTGGTGATTTTATTGAGATTTCATAGTTAATATTTATGGTAATTGTAATTAAGTTGTATTTAGTGGCCACAGTTATTTAACTAGAGAGTCATTTTCAAATTATTTTTGAAAAGTTGATAAAATTCAATCAATGTGACACAAGTGAGAAAATATTAGAATTTTCTATTTGTGCTATTTTTGATTGTGTACTTGAGTATTTGTTAAAAACTAGTTTGATAGTATAACTTGATAATTCCTTAAGCTCATGCCTAAATTCTATAATGTAATTTTATGAGTTTTGAAATCACTAGTTTATAATTGAGTTTTGGACTTAATGCGTAAATGTATGTTAAGTGTAAGGCTTAATAATCTAGGGCTCATGATGAATGGAAACTAGAGTTATTGACTGTTTTATAAAGATCATGATTCTCTTTTCACTCCTATGTTTATTTTGTGATTCTTTGTTTCATCTGGAGAGCACGGCTATAAGATAAGGAGAAGGAGGAAAAGACCCTAATCAGATTCTTTCAAATTTGAGGTACGTAACTTTTTACTATTTAATTTGATATTTTAAATTTTTGGTATAGATTATATGGCTTAAATTCAACAGTGAAAGCTTGAGAGTGCTGTGCGTGAGGTTGCCATAGTATAAGGGCTGTGGACGGTGCCGTGCAGTGAGTGGCATGACGGAGGTGAGTGCTCTGTTTTGGGGCTTGTGTGCAGGTGAAAAGTGCAGGTGGGTGCTGTGACAGTGGAATGTGAAATGCGGTGTGTATACTATGTTTTGGGTTTCTAAAATCAAGGGGAAATGTGGGTGAGAATGCTGTGGAACTCTGCGGGGCTGTGGGTATGGTGGGAGGCGAGTGAGGTGTGCTCTGCGCAGAGGAGTATGCTGTGCTGTGGGGTGAATGTGAGGTGGGTGTAGGGTTGAGGATGAGTGCGTGAACCATGAGTGAATGTGAGGTGCCGTGGGTGCAGTGGCATAAGTGAAGCTATCAACAAAAATGAGATGAATGCAGCAAACCAAAAAGAGAATAATATAATCAACCGAAAGTGAAAGCAGAAATGAAAAGGATGGGCAAAAGCAAATGAAATCCATGAAGAAGAAAGTAAAAATTCAAGGATCCAAATTTCATACCAGACCTATGAATAAGCTTTCTGAGATTCTCCTCTTTCTTTTCTAGCTGCTCTTCCCTTTTTTATTCTTGCTTTATCTTCACTTTCTCTTGTCACTTGAGGGAGAAGACCCTTTCTTCTTTTACCCAGATGCAGATCCTCCTCTTACCCTCTCTTCCTTCTACGTGCTTCCCCTGGATGAGGCCAAAAGACTTGATATTTCTGCCTCCTCCTGGTGTCTTCCTCTCTTGAGTGGTCCACAAAAATCATTACCCTTTTCACCTATGTGCTTTCCCTTCTTATAACCAAAAGATATTTTTTTGTCCTCATAAAAAAAAACCGTTAGGCTAATGTTGTGATGACAAATAATGATGGAATTGTCTATAAACATGACCACATGGATTAGAGAAAATAATAAGGAAAATAATATATAATAAGAAGAAAATAATAATAGGAATGACTAATGGATTCAAGGTTAGAATTTGCCAGCTAAATTCATAGATCAACAAAAATGGAACCAAATGACTCAAGATTTGGGTATAAGATTTAATTTTTGTCTTTTATCTTAATTATTTTTTTGTCATTTTTCCTTTTTTTATGATTTTTTTTTATAAAAAATTAATTATTAAGTAAATTAACTTAAAAATGTTCCAAATTTAAATTTTTGGATTGCCTTATTTTTATTTTATAATTTTTGTTACTTTTAAAGATTTTTATATTGGGAGGTACAAAATATGATTTTTACAAAGCACATCAAGCCTCTTTCCATCATGCTCTCTAGTCCAGTTTTTTTTTTTTTCCTCAATTGTTAAGTTAGTCCGTAGCCAAGCGGTGGAAAGTGTTCTCAGTTAATGAGTTTTAGTTTCTGGTTAAATATTGGTTTGTTTTCTTTTTGTTTGGTTACGGATGGGATATGGATAACTATAAAGTTTCTTGATCCTAGAGTGCAATGCTGGACCCTACCGTTGATTGTGGATTTGATGGTTAGGTGATGTTTTTCATTAAAAAAAAAAATTGTGATCGATTAAAAAAAGAAAGCAAGTTAAAAAAGAGAGAAAAGGCTGTTCTCCTTTTGATATTCCATATTTTTTTTTTTTATTTTTATTTTGCTGTAAACCATTTAGGGTGCCATGGTAAGACAGGTAGTGCAAATGAGTAACACTTGGATTTGAATGTTTCCAGCTTTTTGGTTTCTTAATTATTTAACTATTTAATTTAAAAAACAAATAAATGACCACGCCCCTATAAACCCAAGTGCACGGCCAAGAGAACCCCACCAAGACTATAAATACCTAAGCCTAAGCATTCACATACACAAGAGAATAGGGAAAACTCTGCTGGTTTGGAGAGCGACTAGAGCACGTGTAATTAAGAGACACGAGGACTTAGGCTAAAGCTGACCAAGAGTAGGGGATGACAACTTTCTCCCTATCACTTTTTATTGAATGTGTTCTTATGATTTTGATGCATTTTTACCATTTTATGTACTATTTTTCCTACCTATCTTCATAGATTGTGAAGTGATATTTTTACTCTTTTTATGTTTTTTTTTGTTTAAAGAACATTTTGAACTCATGATTCTATGTTAAGACCACATATGAATCAAGTTATTCAATAAGGTTTATGTTCTATTAATAATAAG
This sequence comes from Castanospermum australe, assembly GCA_019955255.1. Taxonomy (NCBI): domain Eukaryota; kingdom Viridiplantae; phylum Streptophyta; class Magnoliopsida; order Fabales; family Fabaceae; genus Castanospermum; species Castanospermum australe. Next base: position 425,608 of record NSJW01000152.1, read on the forward strand.
TTAGAGATGACCCTCCTAGGGAAGTGATCTAGAGATACTTTAAGAAGTGATCCTTATAGTTAAGGAGGTGATCTCACAAGTTTGGAAATGATCCTCATATTTAAGCAAGTGATCTTGTATGATTAGTCATTTTTATGGTAGAGACGAGAGGACACCCTTGTAAGTAGAAAGAGCTCTATTCCTAAGTTTATAATTATGGTGTAAGGTCTCAAAAATGAAATAAGAAATATTGGTAATGCAACATAAAGAAAAAGAACCTATTGAATAAGAATGATAATTTAAAGGAGAAGACATTTTCTGTACCTAGTATAACTGAAAACATTATGTGTTTTGGATTGTAACTTATTGTTATTGCCTACTGTGATTATATCTCACCCTTTCTTGTACTGTTTTTAGATTAAGCAAAGATGTCATTAATAAACATAGTGATAGAGTTGGAGATTGTATGGATCGACGTGCCAAGACTTGGTCCTGTTCGTATTCTCCAAGATACAGGGCATGGATATGTAAACTTAATGAAACTTTTGGAAGTATCACCATAGAGGGGTTATGTAAAATATTACTAACCAAGTCCCCTCATTTTTTATTGTATAATAGCATTTAGGTTATACTTGATGTAGAAAAACCTAGCTCTTAATGTGAAATAGTAAGTGTGGTATGTTTTGGTATGTGCTTTGCGTTGATTCACTTTTGAAATGATCATAGAAAGAATAAGAATAAGGGATTGATAGTCTCACCAAAACCTAGCTAAAGATGTGAATTTGTATCTTTCCTAAGGTTTAAAGAAAGTAACATAAGCATCCAACTATTTAAAGAGCACGAAAAGAGAAAGCTAGTTTCGGTCATGTGGGCACCTAGGCACTAGTTTAAGAAGTTTTCTGGACCTTAAGCACTTAAGCGGTTGCATGGTAGAAAACGTGTATTTTCCTTACTAAACTGAACCAACTTTAAGGTTATTTTCCTTAAGTAGTTTTTTATTTAGGACTTTATAGTTCATATTAGGTTAGGTGGGGATGTTACATCTGCCACTACAGTGGTTCATTAACAGAAACTGATGGGAAAACAAATTGAATAAATTTCAAGGATGTTGTGTTACTGAAATTAATTTATGATTTAACTCACTCACAAGAGGTTAAATCATGGAGTTAGTTTATTGTAAGATGGAATTTTTTATACTGTTGTTATTGTATTGTATATCTATACCACAGGAGAGTTTATATCCACATGTTACTAATATTTGCTTTGGTAATTATTATTACTGTTTATTGCCCATGTTGATCATTTTCTTGTTTATAACTTATGACTCAAATTTCTTTTTTCCTGAATAACAATGTTAATAAAGTTGAGCTTTTGCCTGTAATGAAAATTTATTTTATTTGATCATGTTGTTGATATACAATTTTTATTTTATTTTCCCATGAACAAAATTGATATAAATGTGAAAATAATATGGTAATTGTAAGTCTACACGCTTTGAAAAACTTTTTTTTAAAATTTTTTTGGAGGCTTTGTGCATAAGAGTTAATGATAATTAGCAAGTTGGGTAGTTGTGTTGTGTGCTAATTTTATTATTTAGAATTAGCATATGATTAAAATCTATGCCTAATTCATTTGAAGTTGAATAAGAAATTGTGTTACAGGAGTGTTAAGTATTTAGCATGTTGATTTGAGCTTATATATATGCAATAATTATGATATAATTATTTAAGAAACTGTTAAAAAATATTATTATAACTTTCTATAACATCTTCATTTGACTAAGTATAAATTATAAAACTTTAATTAGCCATAGTGGTCGTTTATCTATTATTTTTTATTTCTTATCCTGTTTGATTTTTAATAATTTTGTTATGCTGTCCAAATTAAAGAGAGCACTGAAAATTACCTAGAAGAACTAAGCACCAGTTGAATCCCTAATGGAATAGTGAAATCTTAACAGTGACAATTTAGTAATTTTGAATATGTGAATAAGACATTTTTATCCAGTGAAAAATTAGAAACCAGTAATTAACTGATCATTAAGTCCACTAATTTATTTCTAACCACCTTACAGTTGGATTAGATGAGAATAGCATGACAAAATTAATAGAAAAATGACATTTTGATAATGGACCAATTAGGGTGTGACATGTGGAAGCATGTCATTGGATGAGAATTGGCCAATGAGAGAGTGACACGTGGAGGCCAATGATTGGCTAGAAAATTGGCCAAGGAAATTATGACAAGTGGTGCCATGTGATTGCCAAGAGTTGGTCAATAGAATTGTGCCATTTGTAGGCTACCAATAGGCAAGAACCAGCCAATAACATGGTGACACTTGGAAGCCAACCATTGGCTAGAAAGGCAATAATTATTTGGTTAGAGAAACTAAACTAAACCAACCTAGTCACTCCTATCTAATTCAAACCAAACTAAATTGATTCAAATCTAACTAGAGGCATCATTAACATGATAGACATATGACCAAAGACTAGAATTTAATTGGCTTGCCTAACAAGACAAATTAGCTTAAGTAATAATAAACAAACCATTTAATCCCTGTTAGCTCCTAGGTGCACAACCAAAACAAAAAACAAGAGGAAATAAGAAAGAAAAGAAAAGAAAAGAGAAGGGAGGAGAAACCATAGCTCACGGCCAAAATAGATAGAACATAAAGGAGAACAGAAGAAAAAGGGAAGAACAAGCCTAAAAAACAACTAAGAAATCTCAATCTTCAAGAGGTAGGGACTCAAACCTAGCTTTTTCTTCTAGAAAAACATAGAGTTTCATGGTGGGTATCTATTCTTGAATTCATGGAAATCCTTTCTTCTTGAGTTCTTAGCTTGAATATGGATGACCTATTGTTAGATAACCTAGTTTTATGATGTTTGTGAACTTGCTTTCAAGTAGATGATGAGCTTTCTTGAAGTTGCCGTGGTTAGGGTTTGTATGCCCTATTCTCTCTTTCGACTTGATAATAATAAGTTTGCTTGAATATTGGTTCTATAAGGTGATTTAACTTTGTTTTGTTGATAAATTAGATGAAAATGGCTTAAAATCATATGGTGAACACCTAGATAGGTCACGGCCATACCAGGGTTCCAAAGAAAGATTTTGTGATTTACTTACTTAGATTTTAAATCTTGTTAAGAGATCATGAGATTAAGGTTTATGGTATTGTGTGGATATCTATTTGTCATTTACTATGCTTAGATGGTTGAAGAGCACCTTAAACTTCCCTTAGATGCAAACGGCCACATTGGGGTTTATGAAAAACTATGTGATTTTGATTAAGTGTGAGTGAGTTTTTAGGTATTTTAATTTTATTTTAACATAATTTAAGTGATAGATGTGAAAATAAGTCATGATGCCCTTAGGTGTGATATGCGGCCATAAGCTACTCAAGGGAATTTAGATGAGTGATTAGGTGTTTGTGAGTTAACTATGATGTATCAATAATAATTTAGGTAAAATTATATTTAGATTGCCAAAATTTGAATTTGTGCATTTTTAGGATACTTACAGCCATACTAGGATTTAAAGGAAATTGAGTGATTAAATCAAGACTTAGAAACCTTTAGATGAGTTAGTACCTCCTTAGTGCATTTCAAATGAAATGTGAAAGAAAAACCCTAGAGTCATTAAATGTAGTGCATGGCCAAGTTAAAGAATTTAGGGTTATTAATGGCTTTCATATGAAATGTTATGTCGATCTTATTTTGAATGAGAAATAATGAGACTCTATGAGAAAATTTGGCCTACGCCTATGCCTATGCCATTACTTGTATGTAGTGGATTTGAGATAGATGAAATGCTTAGAGATTTGATCTCATTAGTTGATGCAAAATGAAGGCATTAAGTGTCTTAAGTTTACATTTAAGCTAATTCATGCTCACTTTAATTCAAGTAAAAGAAAACAATGAAAGCTTGGATATGATCCTCAAGTAAAGAAAATGAATTAGAGGTAATCCGAAAGGATTAGAAAAGAATTTTTAATAAGATACCATGGAAGAAGCTTATGAGAAGTCCTATGTATGTCTATGGTCCACTTTGTAAATTATGTCCACCAAAAGTGTAGATATGTTGAGTGGAATCCACAAAAAAATGTGGTATGACCACTTATGTTAAGGGACTCCCTGCCACTTATGTTAAGGGACTTCCTATATCAACGGAGAATTCTCAATTATGCAAATTACCATGTTTACGGTTAATGATTATGTTATAGGATCATGTAGGTAAAGATGAAAAAGAGGGTCAATTCTTAAGTAAAAGTTTCTGTGAGCATGTAATTAATGGAAAGAATGTCATGAGGTAAATTGTTATAAACTATCCATATTCTAATTATTTACTAACTATGAAACTATTTTTCTGTATGTTATACAAGTTAGAAGTACCATCGTTTTTCATTACTATTTATATTCTATCTGAGTGCCTACTAAGAAATTATATTTCTCTTATCCCTTTTATATGTAGTGTTTTTCAGAGCCTCCAACAATAGATTAAAGATGAGGTTTTTGTACTACTAGTGATAAGTGTGGATTTTGTGTATTCTCCCAAGAAAGACAATTTTGTTCTTGCGGTCAAGAACGTTACTTGTAAATGGTTTGTCAGATGGTTTGATGGCTATATAGTATGTTAACATAATATTTCCCTCCTGCATGGGCTAGTGAGGTCAAATGTAATTTTTTTTTTATATAGATATGTATATAGTCTCTAATGCAAAAGGAAATATACTGTTAACACTCTTTTGGATATAAAATA